>CM057341.1:79781707-80205165 GCA_030015575.1 Agapanthus africanus
CTTGACGCCACTAGTGCGTTCCTCCTTGAATCTGATACTGCTCCTGACAGTGATTATGAGTGTTTCACTTTCTTGAACGATCTTGACTTGTCACCACCCGATCTTGAATCCTTTGAATTTTCGGATGAGTTAGCTGAACCATCCGACTCGGTCGCGTATACCCGTTTGAGCCTTTGTTAGAATCTTTCGAGTTTGAGACATTTTCGCCGATTTTGCCTTCAATTGTTTCACCTCCAACGCTTGAACTCAAGCCGTTGCCGTCTCACCTCAAGTATACTTACTTAGGTGAGAACGAGACCCTACCTATCATCATCTCGGCTTCTCTAGCTTCAGAGCAAGAGAAAGCCCTTATGACGGTCTTGCAGAGCAATCGGCAAGCTTTTGGCTGGATTATGGCAGACATCAAGGGGATTAGTCCCTTGATCGTTGAATATCACATTCATATGATGGATGATACCAAACCAGGCAGGGATCCACAAAGGCGACTCAATTCAGTCATGAAGAAGGCTGTGAAAAAAGAGATCGTAAAATGTCTTGATAGTGGTATCATTTACCCTATCTCTGATAGCCAGTGGATCAGCCCAATACATGTTGTCCCCAAAAAGTCGGGCATAACGGTCATCACCAATCAGGAGAACGAGTTGATCCCTACTCGCACCCAAACTGGGTGGCGAGTGTGCATAGATTACAGAAAACTCAACGCTGCAATGCGGAAAGACCACTTTCCGCTACCTTTTATTGACCAAATGCTTGAACGATTGGCTGGACACGAGTACTACTACTTTCTGGATGGCTACTCCGGCTATAACCAGATTCCCATCACCGAAAAGAACCAATACAAAACAACGTTCACCTGTCCTTTCGGCACATTTGCATATCGCCGCATGCCCTTTGGGTTATGCAATGCACCCGCTACCTTCCAGCGGTGTATGATGGAAAATTTCTTGGAGATATTCATGGATGATTTCTCCATTTTCGGCGATTCCTTTGATGTGTGTTTACAGCACCTCGACGGTGTCCTTATCCGGTGTAAGGATAAAACCTAATTTTGAATTGGGAGAAGTGCCACTTCATGGTGCACGAAGGTATTGTCTTGGGACATATCATCTCGCAAAATGGCATTAAGGTGGATAAAACTAAGATTGAGATCATTTCCAATCTTCCTCCTCCCAAGTGTGTTAGAGACATCCGAGCTTTCCTTGGCCACGCCGGTTTCTATAGACGGTTTATCAAGGATTTTAGCAAATTGCTAGACCCTTGACTCTTCTGTTGGCCAAGGACACCACATTCGATTTCAACTTGAGCTGTGTGACTGCATTTGAATCACTTAAAAGCTCACCCACTTCTGGTCCCGTACTTTCTTCTCCTGACTGGATGTATCCATTTGAGATTATGTGTGATGTATCTGATTTTGCTATTGGTGTGGTCCTAGGACAGCACATTGATAAAAGGCCGCACGTAATCTATTATGCTAGCCGAACCCTGAGCGATGCCCAGCTGAATTACACAACAACCGAGAAGGAATTCTTGGTTGTTATATTTGCATTAGAAAAATTCAAGCCTTACTTAATCGGCTCTCCAGTCATTGTTTACACAGACCATACTGCTCTACGCCATCTTTTTGCAAAGAAGGACGCAAAATCTCGACTGATACGTTGGATCCTCTTACTCCAAGAGTTTGACCTTGTCATTAAAGACAAAGGAGGATGTGAAAACGTAGTGGCCGACCATCTTTCACGACTTCCTTCTTCGCCGACGCTTTCATTTCTAATAAACGACGTTTTTCCGGATGAACAATTTTTGATAGTATCATGCGAACCCTGATTCGCAGATATTGTGAACTACTTAGAAACAGGATTACTACCAAACGAGTGGTCAAGTCAGGACATACTTCGATTCTTATCCCAAGTAAAGCACTTTTACTGAGATGAACCATATTTGTTCAAATACTGTCCCGACCAGATTATTCGTCGGTGTGTGCCTAATAATGAATTCGAGAGTGTGTTGTCATTTTGCCACGATCAAGCGTGTGGCGGGCATTTTGGCCTAAGAAAGACAGCCGAGAAGATCTTGCAGTGTGGCTTTTACTGGCCATAACTCTTCAAAGACGCTAACGATTACTGCAAGACTTGCTCCCGGAACCAAAACTTAGGCCGGATATCCAGGAGAAACGAGATGCCGCTCCAACCAATCTTGGTTGTTAAGATTTTCGATGTTTAGGGATTGATTTTATGGGGCCGTTTCCCAGCACTTTTGGGAACCTGTATATTCTTCTAGCTGTAGATTATGTCTCTAAATGGGTCGAGGCCGTACCCAGCCGGACTAACAACAAGGTTATCGTTAGATTCCTTAAGAAAAACATCTTTTCCCGGTTTGGACACCCCCGTGCAATCATTAGTGACAATGGAACACATTTCTGTAATAGGACCTTCGAAGCCTTAATGCGGAAATACTTCATTAATCATAAGCTATCGACGCCCTACCACCCTCAAACATGTGGGCAAGCCGAAGTGTCTAATCGTCAAATCAAACAGATTTTGGAGAAAACGGTTTCTAAGAACCGTAAGGATTGGTCTTTAAAACTCACTGATGCCCTTTGGGCATTTCGAACCGCATATAAGACTGATCTTGGCATGTCTCCTTATTGTCTTATTTACGGAAAGGCTTTCCACCTTCCAGTGGAAATCGAGCATAGAGCATTTTGGGCAATTAAGGAGCTGAATCTATCTCTTGATAATGCGGGCAGCCATCGGAAGCTGCAGATCAATGAACTAAACGAGCTTCGGGATGAAGCTTACGAGAACGCGGTTGTCGTTAAGAACCGAACGAAAGTGTTTCACGATAAATACCTTATGCACAAAACTTTCACACCTGGTCAACAGGTACTTCTCTACGACACCCGGTTATATTTCTATCCCGGGAAGCTCAGATCTCGCTGGAAAGGACCATATTTTGTGCGGACCGTATATCCGCACGGGGCGGTGGATTTGGAAAATCCAGAAGACGGTTCACTATTCAAAGTGAACGGACACAGGTTAAAACCGTTCCTCACCGCTGACCCTTTGCAGGAGCTCCTGATGTTGCAGGAGCCGATTTACATCGAATAATCTTCCTCTGCTTACCACCAAACTTCGGTTATCCAGCCATAAACAATGGAAACACTGTTTCAAATAAGTTTGAGGGTATGTAACACCTGTAATTATATAAAAATGAAAAAAAAATTAAAAAAAATTTTTCAAATTTTCGGGGGTATTTTTGCAAATATTCAGTTCTATTAAATAAATAAATAAATAAATAATAATACAATTTTTCCTTTACAAAATAATTTCCTCTTATAAAGGGGTCTTTTGTAAAAATAACTAATAACCCCTATAAAAACACCCCGACCCCTCCTCTGCATTTACAGAACCCTAAATCATCCCTCTCTAAAAGCCCTAGCAGCCACTTCAAGTTCTGCAGTGAGATCTCCCCAGGCCGCCGCGCAACCGCCGCCGAAGTGCTTCCATTTCCGCCCTTCCGCCTCTAATCTACTTCTTCTCCCTCTGAAATCTTCAGAGGAGGTTTGCATTCTCCGATCCTGTCTGTTAAAATTTTTACAAATATCTGCACTTCTCTGTAATGGCCCCTACCCTGCAATTTGAAAGGGACTTTTCCCAATTGTTCGCACACACGGTTTACGGTAGTTACTTCGGTGATGAGATCCGAAGGCGCAGATGGAAATTTCTCTTATTTAACCATCCAAACTCCTTCGCACTTCCGGATCTTGTCACCCGTTTTTATGAATGTAAAGAGGAGGGTTGTCTTACACAACACGGGTATATTAGATTACTGTAGGGGGATCGGGAAATTTTAATTGATAGGGATTTCATTCATGAAGTCATATTAATACCACGACTCTCCATTCACGATCAACCCCTCCGATTTGAGGACTACCCATCCAAACGAACGCTTTTTGCGAATGTTTTAACTGTGTGTCGTTGGGCACAAAATAATATTTTTGGAAGTTCGCACAACACAACTTTTTCCACACCATCCCTACACATAGTGCACACACTAATGACTCGAAACCCTAGTTACGATATGTACACAGTGCTGCTTCACTCGATTGGCGCTGGCAAGAGGCCTGCCAATTATCCATGCCCTATGTTGGTGACACAACCGTGTCGCCATTTCCTCCCTGTTGAGGAATTTTAATTTATATGCATGGTGGGATTCCTATTAGACCACTTCTTGAGGGTGTCTCCATGTCCTACACACGACTACATGATCTATGGTCACGCACTGAGCCGGCCGAGGACATGATAGCCAAGACCCCTAGCTCAAGCTCGACCGCTAGCGACGAAGAGCTTACCCCCGCTACGCAAGCACGCTTGATTAGACGAACCCATAGGGGGTAAAAAGAGTGATAGGGTTACTGACTAACTTTGATCAGCGAATAACGAGCCTGGAACAGGGCATGAGCACCCTGCTGGCAA
This sequence comes from Agapanthus africanus, assembly GCA_030015575.1. NCBI lineage: Eukaryota > Viridiplantae > Streptophyta > Magnoliopsida > Asparagales > Amaryllidaceae > Agapanthus > Agapanthus africanus. The sequence continues at coordinate 79,786,183 of CM057341.1, forward strand.
GAGAGGAACGTTCCCGATCACGATCGAGGGGGCAGGGGGCTGATATGGGAGAGGCTGGGACTAGTGAGGCCGCGTCTAGTAGACACCGCAGGGAGCAGTGATGACACTGCTATTAATAAGTTTGGGAGTGAGGGTTAATTGTAAATAGTTATCTTTGCATTGCATCTGCATATTTTTTTTTTGTACATATTTGTTTGCATATTTAATTCCGTATCTTATTTTTCTGCATTGCATCTTAAAAAGAATTTAAAAATAAAAAAAATAAAAAATAATATAAAAATATAAAAATATAAAAAAAAAGATATAAAAATTGAAAAATTTTAAAATAAAAAAATGATGGAAAAAAATAAAATAAAAAAAATTGAAAATTTCAATTTTGGCCAAATTTGACTCATGTTCAACATGACGGTTGACTAGTTAGGAAAAACTAGATCCTAAACTTAGTAAATTAAAAACTCTAAAAAGGACATTTCTTAAAATTTAACTGTAGAAAATATACGTCCTTGTAGTTTATTTAGAAATAGGAAAATTTTGTGTTCAGTTCTTGGGTTAAGTCGAAATAAGGGAAAAATATTGAAAGCTCTATTTGAAGTATAAGTTTGAAAAATAATTCTGAACCTTAAGTCCAAATTCTGAAAATATATACCCTACAAATCACACATACACGTACCTTAAAACTTGGAATAGTAGAGGATACCTTGAAATGCTCTTGTCTAAAATCCTTAGTATGAAGGAAAATAAAATAAAAGTGTAAGTGGTGAATAAAGAGAAAAAAATGAACACCGGTGTCCCCTGCCGAAACACGGAGACGCGACCGCGTAGGTCCGTCTTGCCTGAATTTAGGGGCAGATGCTAATTGGTGCTATCCGTCCACCTCTCCGAAGATGCCAAGTTGATTTATGACACCATATATCGAAAGTTTAAACGGATGCGGCCGATGTAGCAGACTTCGTCAGATTCCTCCTCGTTGAGGGATTTTTGAATGTGGGGACGCTCTTCCCTGCAGACGCAAGCCCCTGCAGTTAATTACGCTACCGCATCGCGGTAACCACTTTCTCCTTCTCCAGATGGTCACTTCGTGTCGTGTGTGTTTGTTTTGTTTTTTGGTTGCCCGTGGATTGTATACGGAGACTAATTCATGTCGTCGCCCGTAGGGCGTGGACTAGTCCAAATCCGTATTTTCTTAGATTTGGGTTTGGGGGTTGGGTTTAAGGATACGTTAGTCTCATTTGAAACTAAGATCAATTTAAACGTTTGTTAAGGATACGTTAGTCTAATTTTAGACTAAGATCAACTCAACAGTTTGTTAAGGACACGTTAGTTTAATTTTAGACTAAGGTCGACTTAACCATTTGTTAAGTATACGTTAGTCTAATTTTAGACTAAAATCTACTTAACAGGATCATTTAGATCCAACAAAAGAGCATTTGGGCTTTATTGTTTTAGTTTAGAGACTTTGCGGTCAATTAGTTTAGGGACATTATAGTCCAAGGTTAAGGACATCATAGTCCGTGGGTTTAAAAGGACCCCACAGTCCGAGGTTAAGGACATCATAGTCCATGGGCTTAAGGACCCCACAGTCCAAGGTTAAAGACATCATAGTCCATGGATTTAAGGACCCCACAGTCCAAGGTTAAGGACATCATAGTCAATGGGTTTAAGTACCCCACAATCCGAGGTTAAGGACATCATTGTCCATGGGTTTAAGGACCCAAGGTCTGAGGTTAAGGACATCATAGTCCATGGGTTTAAGAACCCCACAGTCCAAGGTTAAGGACATCATAGTCCATGTGCTTAAGGACCCCACAGCCCATGGAATGATTGGTTATCGGGACCCGTTACCTCTCTGAAGACGTTGAAGGATTACAATTACAAATATCAAAGGAGTGAAGAGATATACCCTTGAACCAAAGTTGATTGGGAGATCTGTAGTTCAATTTGGAACTAAGATCAATTAATTAGATTATGAGCACATTAGCTCAGTTAAATCTAAATTGAGGACTTATGGCCAACTTGGGCTAAGTCCAATTAAGTTTGAAATGTTGGCCCTTTGTTGGACTGTTGAACATTTGTCTGGGTTCAGCCCCCCATTATTTAGTAATGCTAAACAGGGGTTTGAGTTCTGACAATATATTTATCTTTTATTGAGTGCTGAGCACTCATATGCCATATGAGATTATCAACCTTGGAAGACAAGGGTATATTTGAGGCTCAGTCAAAGGGGAGTCTTGCCTCTGGAAACTTTAGTCAATTTAGGCTAAACTTGGCTTTAGAATAGTGTTAAACACTAGAGGATATTTGGCGATCACGTGCCCCCACGTGATGTGCTGAAAATAGTGTTAAACACTAAGGACGAAACGCTTAAAGTAGTGTTAGACACTAAAGTTGAATTGGTCACGTGGGGTCACGTGTGGCATCTGAAGATGGTGGCCAGACTTCCTTTATTTTCTTCCCAGATATTCAAATAAGTGTTAAACACTTTCAGTCTTTGAAATCATCACGTGTGGACACGTGACAATGCCTCTGCGTTAGGCCTCAATTCTTCTGTCTTCCCTTAGTTTATTCTTTCAAATAAGTGTTAAACACTTAAGTCTTCACGGCCATCACATGTAGGCACGTGATAGGTGTCCATGCATCGATTTATTACAGTGTTTATTAGGGGTCACGTGGGGACACGTGAGGGCGTCCAAATTTAATTCTGCCTTTGGATTTGTTCCCTTCATTTTTGAGGGACACGTGTGAACACGTGAGGCATTGCCTCCAAACTTTTTCCTTCTTATTTTTGGGAGTCTGTTTAAGGGTCACGTGGGGGCACGTGACCTAGTCTTGTTCTTTCTTTTCTACTTATTGAGAATGAGGGCCACGTGTTACCACATGACCAAGTTCTTTATGTTCATGGAGAGCTTTAAGTCTCTTGGTTTGAGAATTAAATTCTTTGGTAGGGTTAAACCCTAATTCTGTTTTTAGGAATTAAATTTCTATGTATATGGAAGAATTAAATTCTTATGTAGGGTTAAACCCTAGTTTTATTTGGAGGAATTGAATTCCTATGAATTTGGGAGAATTAAATTCTCATGTAGGGTTAAACCCTAGTTTCATTTGGAGGAATTAAATTCCTATAAATTTGGGAGAATTAAATTCTCATATAGGGTTAAACCCTAGTTTCATTTGGAGGAATTAAATTCCTATGAATTTGGGGGAATTAAATTCCTTAAACTCAATTCTCTCTTTAAGTTTTGGATCTGCATGGCAGAATCTCCCCGATGAGAATTAAATTCTTAACTTGTGGGGAGATCTGCTTTTGCAGATCTTCAACCAAAAGAAGAACTAAGTTCTTATTCAGAAGAGTTAAACTCTTAAATTTGAGAATTAAATTCTCTTTTATTTTATAGAGCCTAGATCTCTTTCCTCTTTCTCGCCTAGGATTTCTTTTTTCTCTCTGTTGTTGTATATTTCCCCAAAAAAAGTAGATCCCCTTCTCTTCTCTTCTTGGCTCCTATTTATAGGAGAAAGAAAAGAATCAATTTGTTTTGTCAATCTTTCATTGAAAGATTTTAGTTGTTTTTTGTAACCAAAATAATCTTTTAGATCATCCAGTGAATTTTATTTACCATTGGATTTTTAATCCAAAAGATATTTTATCTGTTATTCCTGGCAAATTTCATGGAAATCTTTCCTTGTATAAAATATTTCCATAAATTGGTGATTTTTAATCACCATTGGATTTTTAATCCAACGGTGCTCCATTTTATAGAGCACTATCTTTTTTGTTTGGAAATATTTAGAAAAATATTTTTCCAGTTAGGGTTTTTGATTCCCTCTTAATTAGAATTTAATTCTATTAATTCATAGATCTTTAGGAGCCCATCACGTGTTGTCACGTGACCCCCTGATTAAGTATTTGACCATAATTTAATTCTGTTGTTTTAAAAAACTCAGGAATTATCACGTGTCAGCACGTGACCCTTGGTCACGTGTTGGCACGTGATGCCTCCTTAGGGTTTTTCCTTGTTATTTTATTATACCTTTAATTCTTTTCAGTGGGTTTAAAGGCCCATCACGTGTTGGCACGTGACCCCACTGATTAATTATTTTCAATTATTTATTTTATTCAGTGCCTACAGGCTTTACCTGTAAATGGTCACATGTCTGCACGTGATGCCCGGTCACGTGTGGGCACGTGATGCCCGGTCACGTGTGAGCACGTGATACCTCATAACTTTTGATCCCGGATGAATTATGAGGCCTATAATATATCAAATCGAAGGATTTTTTGAGACACTTCCGATACCATTAGAATTTAGCTGTTTCTCATTTGGAAGTTTGTCAAAATGCAGCCCGGAAAATACTGGTTCGCATTTTCTTCCTTAGATTACACGTGCATAGCATATTTGCTCATAACTTTTGATCCCGGATGAATTATGAATCCCATAATATATCAGATTGAAGGCTTTTTCGAGACGCTTTAGATACCATCAGAATTTAGCTATTTCACATTCGGGAGTTTGTCAAAATATAGCCCGGAAAATACTGGTTCACATTTTCTTAAAGGTATCGCTGCCATTTGATACCTTGGGCTCTTTTGCGCAAAATTTTTTTTGTGGGAACAAATGCCCCCCACTACTTTGCCCATATAAGTATATACGTGGGTGAAGTAGTGCAGAGTAATTCATAGCGTATGACCAGTTTCGGGTTATTATATAATTTTCAGAATCTTCATCTGAGAAGATAACGAACGGACACAAGCGTCGTCATTTATCATTAACTCAAATCTCGACTCTTAAGGGACATAGTTCCAAACCCTTAGCTCCATGAGCTGCAACCTTTTATTTCTTTATGTTTTACTCTGGCGTGAAGTAGTTTATATACTCATGAGTAATTTCTCCATTTCAGTGGCATGTAGCTTTGGCAAGTGTGGCCTATAGATGGTAGATAACAGTTCATCTTGAACTCTTTATAAGATAGCGATGGCTTAGTAAACAGGGTTAGGATCTGTTGCCTAAGACTTTCCAACTTTATGAGCCATGAGGGTCTCACAAAGGTTTTTCTCCCTACGAGTCGTGAGGATCTCGTAGGTGTTTTTTCCCCTTAGAAGTCGTGAGGACTCCTAAGTGCATTTTCTCCTGAGAATCGTAAGGATTCCACAAGAGAATTTTCTTTATGCAAAAGGACACTAATTTCTCCGCAAGTTGAGACGAATCGAGAGATTCTCGCAAAGACACTGATTTCCTTGCGGGTCGAAACGAATCGAGAGGTTCTCGCCTAGGACGCTAATTTCACGGAGTCGAGATAAGAAGCGATGGCTTAGGAAACAGGTTCAAATCTGCCGCCTAAGACTTTTCAACTTTATGAGCCGTGAGGGTCTCATAAGGATTTTTTCTCTCTACGAGTCGAGAGGATCTCATAGGTGTATTTTCTCTTTAGGAATCGTGAGGATTCCTAAGTGTGTTTTCTCTTGAGAGTCGTAAGGATCTCACAAGAAAATTTTCTTCCTTACAATTCGAGAGGACTCGTAAGTGATTGATGAGTTGACCTACTCCCGAGTCAAAGCATTGCTTCAACAGGGAGGTCGAGGGTTGACTTTAGGTTGTCTGTGCACCGCCGAGTCATGGAACTGGGAACTTTGCTGCGGCTCCGCTTTGCTGACGTTGTATATTCCTGCAGAGACACTGATTTCTCTGCGGGTCGGCGCGAATTGAGATGTTCTCATCAAGAACGCTGATTTTCCTGAATCGAGGTATTTGCCAAGGACACTGATTTCCTCGAAGTTGAGACGAATCGAGATATTCCTGCAAAGATATTGATTTCCTTGCGGGTCGACGTGAATCGAGATGCTCTCGCCAAGGAAGCTGATTTCCCTGAATCGAGGTTTTGCCAAGGTCACTGATTTCCTTAGAGTTGAAACGAATCGAGGTATTCCTGCAAAGGCACTGATTTCTCTACGGGTCGACGCGAATTGAGGTGCTCTCGTCAAGGACGCTGATTTCACTGAATCGAGGTTTTTGCCAAGGACATTGATTTCCTCGGAGTTGAAACGAATCGAGGTTGTTTCCCCCAATCAGAGCAAAGCTCTGTTTTGAAATTCAAAATTCAAAAATTGAAGCAACGCTTCAGATCCAGCGCTAGGCACGCTGCGCGCCATGTGTCAAACACGGATGCTCTAGCGCCAGGTGCGCTGCGCCCTAGGCAGTGCACCATGTGTGCGCTAGCGCTAGGCGCGCTGCGTGCCACGTGTCAAACACGAATGCGCTAGCGCAGGCTGCGCTGCGTTCTGAGCAGCGCACCACGTGTCAAACACAGGTGCGCTAACGCAAAGTGCGCTGCGTCTGAGCAGCGCACCACGTGCAAAACACGGATGCGCCAGCGCTGGAATTAAAAATTCCCCACCCTTAGATCAAAAGATCTAATAATAATGATAAATCATTAATTAATCAGAATTAAAATTCCATTATGGAAAGATTTCTCAATCTTGTTAAAAACAAGAATATTGCCTTCTGTAAAACAGAAGCCCAAGGATCAAAGATCCAATGGTGGGGAAACACCCCCAAATTAATCGGAGAAAGATCTTTTTAACTGATTTAACAAATCAACTTGCCCTATATAAAGGCCCCAAGATTTCAAGTCTGATATAGAGAACCCCCCCTAAACTTTGTAAAATTCAAAGAAACAGAGCAAGCTCTTGAAAGAAGATTATTTCTTCAAGGTAAAGATGATGAATAATGAACACAGAGATGAAATCATCACATAAAAGAAGAATTATCTTCTTAAAAGATCATAGATCTACAAAGACCAAGGTGTTTCATAAAAAAGATCAAACGATCTCATCACATAATAAAAGAAGAACATATTCTTCATACAGATTATTGATCTATAAAGGTAAAGCCTTTCAAAAATAAGAACTGTTGTTCTTAAATCTTGAGACAAAGTCTCTTTTAAAGAACATAAATTTGTTCACAAATCATAAAAATTGATCAAATGTACTTTGCGCTATTGAACTGCGCCTTGCGCTGTTGAACAGCGCTTCTGCGCTCTCTGGACCAGTGCTCAGCACCAAAATGCTTCACGTGTCAACCATGTAAGCAACTTGCGCTTTGCGCTTCTGAAATAGCGCACTGCGCTCATGGGCTGGTGCTCAGCGCCAAGCGCACCACGTGTCACTCACGTGTGTGCCACTAAATTGAAAGCGCAATGCGCTCATAAATTGGCGCTTAGCGCTCGTAAACTGGCGCAATGTGCCCATCATCTGGCGCTTAGCGCCAAGCGCGACACGTGTCCTTCACATATGTGCTACTTGGCAGAAGCATACTGCGCTTTTTGACTGGCGCAAAGCGTCTGGTGCGTCACGTGTTGCGCTGTCAGAACATAAATTGTTCTGATGAATGCTCTGCATTCAATACAAGACAAAAAAAATGTCAAGATCTAATGCTCGGCATTGATTAAAAGGGCCAAGCCCAAATGAAGGCTCAACAGCCCAGAATAAGGAAATGTTAAACATTTATTGGACTTAGCCCAATATTGGCCATAAATCCTCAACTTATATTCACTTGAGCCTATCTGCTCATGAATATTTAACAGATCTTAGTCCCGAATTGGACTACAGATCTTTCAACCAACTCATACCGGTTCGAGAGTACATCTCTTTACTCCCCTGATATTTGTCGTTGTAATCCTTCAATGTCTTCAGAGAGATGACGGGTCCCGACAACCATACATTTCATAGACTATGACGTCTTTAAACCGGACTGTGGGGTCCTTAAACTCACGGACTACGATGTTCTTAACCTGGATTGTGGGGTCCTTAAGCCTATGGACTATGATGTCCTTAACTTTGGACTGTGAGGTCTTTAAACTCACGGACTATGATGTCATTAACCTTGGACCACCATGTTCTTAAACTGGTAATCGACCGCAATGTCCCTAAACTAAACAATAGAGTTCGAATGCTCTTTTGTTGGATCTAAATGATACTATTAAGTTGATCTTAGTCTAAAATTAGACTAACGTATTCTTAACAAACGTTTAAGTTGATCTTAGTCTCAAATGAGACTAACGTATCCTTAAACCCAAACCAAAACCCAAATCTAAGAAAATACGGATTTGGACTAATCCATACAATCCACGGGCAACCAAAAACAAAACAAACACTCACGACACGAAATGACCATCTAGAGTAGGAGAAAGTTGTTACCGCGATGCGATAGTGTAATTAACTGCAGGGGCTTGCACCTGCGGGGAAGAGTATCCCCACAATCAAAAACCCCTCATCAACGAGGGGGATCTGACGAAGTCTGCTATATCGGCCGCATCCGTTTAAACCTTCGATACATAGTGCCATAAATCAACTTGGCATCTTCGGAGAGGTGGACGGATAGCACCAATTAGCATCTGCCCCGAAATTCAGGCGAGACGTTCGCCGCGTCATCGCGCGCCTTTCGGCAGGGAACAGATTCTGGCATGTCCGGTGGGATCTTTTCCTCTTTCCACTCCACACTTCGTGTGTCGTGTTCGCGAACGAATCGTGGTTTGCTATGGTTGCCTGTGGATTCGAGGTACTAAGATTTGGTGTCTTGTTCCGTGCAAAAAACAGAAGATCGATGGCTTCAAACTGCACTAACTACAACTGCAACTCTCGCTTCGTCCCGTCCGGAGGAGTGACTTACGGGCCCCAAGCGGCCTCCATCTTCGCTATGCCGATGGAACAGGTGACTCGGACCACCACCGGGCTATTCTTCGAGACTATGCTTCCACCGATGAGCTTCAATGCCCCAATTTCGTCGCAAGAAGCTCCAAAGAAGTCGGTCTTTGATCGTCTTACAACTACTGCGGCCCCTCTCAACGGGTCGCCCAAGTCCAAGACCTTAGTTTTCAGCAAACTGGGCCAAACCTCAAGCAGGCCCATGAAGAAGCCCGCGATACCTGAAGCGGCCATCCCGAAGCGGATAACCATTCCTTCTCCTAAAGTCGTCAAGGCAGCTTCCCCTGCTAAAGGTTCGGTCTTCACATGACTGTCCGTTTCAGCTCTTATTCCATGCGAAGTCACAAAGGCTGCTTCCCCTGTTCGAAAGTCGGCCTTCGCAAGACTGACTATCCCCTCTCAACGGATGTCAGTCTTCGACCGGCTAGCGCCAATAACAGCCTCTCCTCAAAACAGGGGGCATGACAAAGCCATCCCCATAGCCGGACCAACAACATATGTGCGACATGCTCGCCGTCGTCACTGGCGCCGAGTACAGAAGGCTGGGAGCAGCTCTCCGTCTGGATTTACTCCACCAACTCCAACGGTGGAAGTCAATGCTGCTGTTCCAACTGGAAACAACTTCGAGCTGCTTAATAGGGTGCGCAGGAATTCACCCACCGCCGTACTGAAAAGATTTCCTCCACCCGTGGGGAACGTTACAGAAACGAAGCCGGAGCAGTCCCCTCAGCGGCTGTCCTCTAAAATTTATAAAGTTTGGCGACAGGTCCAGGACTCCGTGGTAGATCAAGACTACCCCCGCTGACAGGAAAAGATGAAGGTTCGGCAAGAAAAGAACCACCCTGTCAAGCCACAGAAGGCGATAGCTATTTGGGTGCCTACTGCAACGGCCCCCTCAATTCGACCGCCCATAAGAGGAGAAAGCCGGAGAAAATTCCCATGTTTGCGACAAATGTCAAGGGCACTGAGCCTAAACGCCCTAAGTCTGGGGGCATGGTGGTGCACACCATCTATATGGCATCCGGAAAAGAGAATAGCCGAATCTCCACAGGTCATCGACCGCTTACGCGATCAGTGTCTAGGGTTCAGGGGCAACAACAGCAAAAGCTTCAGGAAATGCTAACGCAAATGGACGCACTCACCGGGCCAAAAGAAAGCCCTGAGACGTCATCGGAGCAGCATCATGAACGAGAAACCGATGCTGACTTCCTCCGCAGAGTCCTTGAAAAGAGAGATAGAGAAGCGGCAGAACAAGCGGCTAATATAAAACGAATGGCGCTTCTCTTCCAAGACATGGTCGGGATGATGTTACAACCAGAACCTCCAGCTGAAGATCCTCCTATCATCATTGAAGACGACAGAGGGAAGACATCGAACACTCCTCCGGCTCTTTCAGCAGCCAAAGAGGAAACCATTTCCAAGGCCGCTCTGGATGACTATATTGCTCAGCAAATACAAGTTCACCAGGCGAATGAAGCGGCCGGCCATGTCGTTAAAACTGGACGACCATATCTAGGCTGGTATGACCAAATAATTTACCCGCCGGGATATACGATCCCCAAATTCCATGTGTACAAGGGGACAGACAATCCCCATCAACATGTCGCTCAGTTCAGGGCTCTTTGCGGCAACACCGGGGGCGATGATAAATTGCTACTTCGCCAATTCGTCGGCAGCTTGTCGGAGACGGCATTCGAGTGGTATTCACAACTTCCCAACTATTTCGTCATAACTTTTGTAGAGATGGAGCTACTATTCAGCCAGCGTTTCACGAGTGCTAGTGAACGCACCCCAATAACGGCATTGATCAATGCCAGGGTGAAGCCTGGAGAAACATGGGTCCAATATGCAATACGATGGCGAAATTTGTGGTCGAAATGCGAGCAGCGTATCGAAGAAGCGCCTACGGTAGGCATGTTCGTGAGTACTCTTGACCCTCAATCAACTATTTCCCAATTCATGATGTTCTTCAAGCCGACCATGTTCCAGGTCTTGATTGACAAGTTGGCCCAAATGGACCAGATGGGTCATAGACCATCTTCTTTAAAGACGGATCCTCTGAATGAAAAGCGCAAAGGAAAAGCAACTTTCATTTCCACTACTCAACAACAGCCGAGCAACTTAAAACCGGTTGTTCGCCAAAACAACGTGCGTCCACGCCCATCCCTCGAGGAAAGACTGGGATGTCCTTACTCGTTTCCTCAGGATAAAATGAGGAGACTGTTCGAGCTGGCAGTGCGTAACAGGCTCATAAATTTGCCGGATCCAAAACGCCCGTTGCAGTCAGGTGATGTCAGCAATCCTAATTACTGCCCTTACCACCAAGCAGTAAGCCATCCAATCAAAGATTACTTCATCTTCAAAATCTATATTGAAGACCAATACCAACAAGGCAAGTTCGCATTATCCGAAAACTGGAAGGTGAACCCGCCACAACCTCACGCCCCTAAAAAATTGGACGTGCCGGGGGCATCGTGCTCATTCATAAGGGACGCCCCATGGGAAGTTGTTCATTCGGCAAAGACGAAAAGAATGCTGAAGGATCTCCAAACGTGCCCAGCAATCAGGTGGAAAAATCCACTGGAACCCGAAATCGTCGAGGGAATGCTGAAACCGTGCCCAACTACAAAAATTGGTGGTAATAGTCAAAGCGCTCGCACCCAGCCGTCAAAGTCTTCGAAGAAGAAGAAGAAGAAGACCCAAAAGCCCGTGAAGCTTGATAACAAGCGAACAGACCTACAAAAACAGATTGACGTTCTGGAAGAATATAACCAGAAGGCGCGAACCCCGGTCACACTCAATAATTTCTCAACAATATCCTTGAGAACGGAGATAACGACAGGGATAACTCGTCAAAAGAATCTGAGGACTATGTGGCAAGTTGCCACATGATCTCTCATTCGGTATTAACTAATGAAGAAACGCACTCAGCGATAGAAGACAGCATAAAAGAGCTGGGGGCAGGATCGAAGCCAAAACCTTGGAACCGTCTGACAAGATGATCGACTTGCTACTGAACAAAGCCCGTCAGAAAAGCAAAGCCAATCGAGAGCGTGAACTGGCTATATTCGAAAAAGCCAAACGCCGACGACTAGAGGAAAAGGTCGAGACACCCCAACTGGAGCAAAGCATCCCTATCGCCAGCAAAAGCAAGCTTAAACTAAGGAAATGATTCGCTAGGGCCCTGGTAATAGGAATGAAGTTTCCCTCTTTCAAAGGAAATTCCCCTGGCAATATACGTCTTGATAAAGTGGACATACATCCTAACTTCTGCCTATACTATCAGAGGATTGCACACCCTACCGAGGAGTGCATAACCTTTAAAAACTGGTGGCAGGGATATGTTGCCCATCAATGACACGTTCAACGAGTGAAGCGCAAGGCTCGTCGGGAATAGAAAAGCACGACAGATGAGCGCGAAAGAGCTGCTGGCAACTGTCACATAGCCGACACCAAGGTATCGCAAGTTATCACCTTCGGAAGGGACTCTGACAAAGAAATCACCCTCAGCCCTCTCTTCAAGGAATCCACCTCCGGCACAAAACATGCTAAGATTTGCGGCAAAATCTAGCTGTGTAATCGTACGTTGACTTATGACCGAAACGTCGTTAAACTACTACCAACCCGCGACATCCTCAGGCTGACGTGGTTAAAAAAACGGTACGTCCACAAGCGAGATAGGCACGGGTGAAAACCCGAGAGGGCTCCGTGAGTAAAAACAGCAGGGCTACCGGCGAGTTTTATGAAAACCCGAAAGGGCGCAACCTCGTTAAAAAACACTTGCAAGGTCCTCTCGACCTTGTGAGGAGAAACCACCTGCGTGAGATCCTTACGACTCACAAGGGAACAACACACTTAGGGATCCCCACGATTCCTAGGGAGAAACACACTTACGAGATCCTCACGACTCGTAAGGAGAACCCTCTTATGAGACCCTCATGGCTCATAAGATTCAAAAGTCTTAAGCTACAGCGATCTGAACCTGTTCTTAAGCGGCCACCACAACCTCCGATTTTGCCATACAAGCGGCTCAATGCTGACCATTGTATACAATCCACAGGCGCGAATAAGCATTTCCCTAGCAAAGTCCCATCCGTGACTAGGGATATATTTGCACGGTGAACCCCCTTGTAAGCCCTCTCAACTTATAAGGAGAAAGCACTCTTGTAAGATCCTTACGACTTATAAGAGATCATACACTTAGGAGTCCTCATGACTCTTAAGGAGAAAACGCACCTACGAGATCCACACGACTCGTAGGGAGAAATACCTTTATGAGACCCTTACGGCTCATGAAGTCAAAAGCCTTAATCGACAGGATCCTAACTCTGTTCGCTAAGCCACCTTTGTTCGACATCGACAGAGGCAAATAATGATTCGCTCCATGCAATATCCAAGTTATAGCGGTGCTGATGCCGAAATCGGTGTCTAATTCCAAGCTTGCAGCAAGAAACTAACGAGCCATACATCATATGAAATAGCCGAAATGATGGGACAACTTGCAACAAAATCATCAAGTAAAAATATATGCATGCAAAATAGCCGAAATGATTGGGCAACTCACAATAAAAAGAAGCGAGTAAAAGTAAAATAAATAGCCGAAATGATTGGGCAGTCGTGACCTTCGCGATATAAAAGCTGAAATGATAGAGCATCGCGGAAAGAAATAAAAAATATATAAATAAATCAAATTTATGCCCTACAGGTAAGATCACATCGATCCCTGTATACAATCCAGCTCGGCAGTACAGCAGGATGCAGATGCAACGTCAACGAAAGACCTCATGGTCGAAACACAGCGGAGTGACGGCAAAATCCCAACTCCACCTCGGCATTCGTCTCGTTAAACCAGACACAATGTTAACAACGGCGTTCCTTCGCAGTCCAGCAGGATGCAGATGCAACGTCAACAAAAGACCTCACGGTCGAAACAAAGCGGAGTAATGGCAAAATCCCAGCTCCACCTCAGCATTCGTCTCATTACAGCAGACGATATGTCACCCCGGCATTCTCAGACGCGGAAATCAAATGATGGAGCCACGGTAAAGTCCCTAGTTCTAAACCTCGACGGTTCACCCGCAACCTAGAGACAACCGCAACATTTGTCTCGATACACCAGATGCAATGTAAGCAAACGAAGCGAAGGCCAAATTCCTAGCTTCAGGGTCTTGACGGCAACTCATATAAAACCCGAAAGTCTATAGATCATCCTACTCTAGCGCGGAGTGGTCACCACCTCGATGTTCGTCTTGATACAGCAGACGAGATGTCACTACAGCGTCCTTCCTCCAACAGGATTCGGACACGCTAAAACAAACGAAGCGAAGGCCAAATTCTTAGCTTCAGGGTCTTTATGGCAACTCATATAAAACCTGAAAGACTGTCGGAGATCATCCCATGCTAGCGCAGAGTGGTCACCACCTCGACGTTCGTCTTGATACAGTAGACGAGATGTCACGACATCGTTCTTCCTCCAGCAGGATTCAGACGCGACAATCAAACAACGGAGCCATGGCAAAATCCCTAGTTCCAAACCTTAACGGTTCACCAGAAACCCAGAGACAACCGCGACATTCATCTCGATACAGCAGACGCAATGCCAGCAAGCGAAGCGAAGGCCAAATTCCTAGCTTCAGGGTCTTGACGGCAACTCATATAAAACCTGAAAGACTATCGGAGATCATCCTACATGGAGTGGTCACCACTTTGGCGTTCGTCTCTATATAGCAGACGAGATGTCACTACAGTGTCCTTCCTCCAACAGAATTCGGACATGCCAAAGCAAACGAAGCGAAGGCCAAATTCCTAGCTTCAGGGTCTTGATGGCAACTCATATAAAACCTGAAAGACTATTGGAGATCATCCCACGCTAGCGCGGAGTGGTCACCACCTTGACATTCGTCTCGATACAGCAGACGAGATGTCACTACAACGTTCTTCCTCCAGCAGGATTCAGACGCGACAATCAAACAACGGAGCCATGGAAAAATCCTTAGTTCCAAACCTCGACGGTTCACCAGCAACCTAGAGACAACCACGACATTCGTCTCGATACAGCAGACGCAATGCCAGCAAGAGAAGCGAAGGCCAAATTCCTAGCTTCAGGGTCTTGACGGCAACTCATATAAAACCTGAAAGACTATCGGAGATCATCCCACCCCAGCGCGGAGTGATTATGACTCATCGGGGCTTTCCAAAATGAGCCTAACCTCAAGTAAAAAGTGGCATGGCAAAATTCCTAACGCTTGCTATTCCGACGGTCAAACTGCCGAGGAGGATTGCTTGAAGACGTCTTGTCCAGCCCCCGAAGGGATCAGAGACACGACAGTCGCAAGGCTACTCGAACAGCAAGATTACCTATCGAGGAATAGATCAGCCAACGCGACGGTATGACGGACAAAACCCTAGTACCACAAACCCTAACGGACCTCTGTCGTATAGAGCAGAGGTTAACTGTGACGTTAGGATATTCTTGCGAGAACTGCTCGATTCGTCTCGACTCATGAGGAAATTAATGTCTTTGCGAGAACTTCTCGATTCGTCTCGTCTCATAGGAAAAAGCCTTAGGCAATAGGGATAAGGACCTGTTTCCTAAACACTAGAGCCCTGCAGGCCAAACTTTCCAGAATAACATACTAACAACACAGCAAAGAGAAGAAAACGACAGTGGAAGATAAGAAAAATGTTTCTTTATTCATGAGATCAATCGAATACAAGATACATCGTATAAAAGAATAAAAAATTGATACATGTTATTCAACGATTACAAGTGTTTAATTGATGCAAAGGCAGCTACTGAGAAGGAGGCGTCTTCAATAAGTCAGTCAGTTGCTCTCGCACTCCTTTCAGTGCCTTCTCATGATCAGCCACCGCGGCCAGCTCCGTTTTAATTCAAGCCCTTTGCTGCAAGCATGATGAAATCTTCTCATCGATTTCCTGTTGAGCATCTTCGCGACTCTGCATAACCCGCTCGATACAGTCGAGCTTCCGCCTTAATACAAGCCCGTCCGAGATATATTGCTGCAAGGTGTCAAAAACAGCTCTCAGTAGCATGGCGTTCGCTTTAACTTGGGCGCGCAGCCAAGCAGATTCACCCGAAGCCTCATCACGTTCCTTCTGCCTCAAAGTCGCTTCTTGTTTGAAATAGCGGAGGAAGGACACACTCTGCTCGACCCATGCAGGCCGCTGGGAGTTTAAAGCCTGAATCTCAGGGGCAGGACGCATAAGCTCAAGCTCATGCAGGCAGGCCTCAATCTTCCTGCAGTGATTAACCCAAGACTCAACGACGCCCTCACTATGAAAGTTCACGAGCGTCGCCAGCATGGGATTAACCTCCGCGGCAAAATCCGTAGCGAATATGGGAGTCTCCACGTCAAGCTCCTCAATGTAGTCGCTCAACATGTGCAGACTATTCGCAGCACCTTTTGAGGATGGACGTCTGGAAAAGGGCCCTACCGGCATTATAACGCGAGACTCGAACGGGGCTGGAGTCGATGTGACCGCTACAAAACAAATCAAAATCAGATGTCGGCGTAAGGAATAAAATATATATGAACAAAAGAGTCTACTATACCGGCTGCAACAGGGGGCAGAGCTGGGAGTTCCGGTTGCGCAACAATACCCTCGTCCCCTCTTTCAATTTGTAAGGCTACAAGCAATGCAAAGAGGAATTAGCAATAATGTGACTACCCGCTAAAGAAAGGACGTCGGTTAGAAAAGATACTCACCGACACCAGTGGGCGGACTAATCTCCGACGGGAAAGAGAAGTACGGGTTCAGCACCTGATATAAATGATCAAAAAGAACTCCTGCGAGATCACGATGATACATGGTCAGTACACGAAAGATGATGTCCCCGATTTAAATTTATCACAAACCCATACCTTCCAGCATTTGAGAAGATATAAGAGAAGATAGAGGGGCAGTCACCGTCAAAGCAGTAACTGGTGGTGCTTCCTCGGGTGACACAACCTCAACGCCCACCGCAGCTGCATTCAAAACAAAAGTACTGTCAGAAAAGGTAGAAACAGGATTGCAGAATAAAATAAAAAGCAATAACCTGAAATTTACCTGGTAAGTCACCGGTTGAGACCACAACAAGGGCATCACTGGATGCAGCGACTGCCTCACCCTCCTCCGTGCTCCCGAGCACATCATCAGGGATGTGGGCCGATATAGTAACTTCTGGTGGAGAAACAGTAACCATCGCTACAGGCTCCAATGGAAAGACGGTGGCCTTGACTACCTGTCCCGCAGTCTCCGGGCTATCCCCAGAGAGACCCGTTGAATCCGCGGCCAATGAAGATGCCTCTTCTGGAGGGGTAATCACCTAGAGAGCAGGAATCACCAAGGGAAGCTCCGATGCAGGAACAACAATGGCATCAACCCCCTCCATACTGATTAGTGTTTCATTGTGGATATTAGCGGGGTCTACTGTCAAAGCACGATTTGAATTCAGATCCTCCGCCATCGCCGAAGTCCCTGCAAAGTTTGTACGAGGATAAGGATATATATATACGAGCAATACAAAATATTACAAAGAGATACATGAACATACCGATGCGCAAGGAAGCTTCTAGTATGGCTTGTTCAAGCCGACGCTCCTTCCTGAGGAGGTATGCTCGCCGAGATTCGAGAGTAGACTCGTGGCCACCGGTCCATAATGAAAGTGCATCCTCGGCGTCGGCTGAGACGGCCTGCTTAAAAGCCCTTTCGCCCCATTCTTCTAGAGGGCCTATGAATAGTCGCCGTATCCACGGAGGGTCTTCATAAAAGATGACGGCAGGGTAAGGACTCTTCGGGATCCTTACATTCTCGTATTCGTCTTATGAGCGTCTTATAGCCTCAGCCAATTGTGCGGCTTCCTTGGCAGATGAACCAAGAAAAAGAAGACCGTCTTCCGGTGGACTAGTATCAGTTTTCTTCCTCCGCTTTGGCCCAGAGCTAGTGACTGTAGAAGCTCGCTTCTTTCCCCTCGTCGCCCGCTTTCTAAGCTGCTTCTCGGTTTTGACAGAGAGGGAAGACTTCTTCATGACCTCCGCCAAGGGGACATTATCATCAGAGCCAGGTTTTACCTCCGGAACCGTTACGGTATCCATCATCAGTCGTTCAAGTGAAGCCTCTGTTGGCAATGAGACGCGAAGCCTTTCCTCTTCTTCAAAAGTTTTAAGCGAAGCGGCAATGGCTTCTTTTGTAGAGGCACCTGTTAAAACAGGAGGCGTCAGTCAAAGCATGATAAAAAAAGAAGAGTGAAATAAACAGCGGAGATATAAGGATAAAGTATACCTGACTGCGCAAGGGCGGCCAATTCTTTTTCAAGGGTGGCCGACTGTTTGGAAGCTTCAATGGCAATCTCCAAATCAGTATCATCAAGCATCCCGAATAAACCCTCGTTAGTCCCATATTCGCTCAAGCCTTCGCTAGACGGAGCAGGGGGCGTCGAGCCTAATATGGTGTCCATAGAAAGTACTTGCTTCTTTTTCTTCTGAGAACGGGCACCGGGGGCCGATGACACGAGTTTGCATTTGGTAGACACCTTTGGACGACGAGTCCCAATTTCTTTTCCTACGTCCGACTCGGGGGACGCGGCAGCCACTTCTTTTTCAGGCGTGCTGGATAGGGGCAACCCATGCGTAGGGCTTAGCACGTGTGGAGGCTCAACTACAGTGACCTCTCTCAGGGGAGGATGAACAATGTTTCGTCTCTTCAGAGGAACATTTCGATCACCAGCCGGCACTGCACCCTTGCCATCGAGCAACAATTGTTTCTCCTCCCTGATGACGGCACCCATTGAATGCTGATACCACGCCACGTATACATTAAGAGCCATTGGGACGCAGCTCGGTTCGCTGATAAAGAAGTTGGACCTTGTGTTCAAGCGCATGAAATAATGCAGTGCGCCCCGCATTCCCTCTTCGGTAGCGGCAGGTTCGGCCAAGAAAGCCTCAAGTGGGACGCCCTGATTGTAACTCAGCTGCTGGGCGAAATGATGCGGGTTGTATCTCATGAATAACGCCGCATCATTTTGCCTGAATACGAGAAAAACCGGCCGGATAGAGTACAGATGAAGAATCTCCCGAGTCTTCAAGACGGAGACCCCATCTTTAAATATGTCCTGCAGTGGCAGCACCGTCTTCCCCGACTCTTAGCCGACGGTCAAAACGTTATCAGTAAAAGACATGCCAGCCCCAACCATTCACGGGCGAAGAAGCAAGCCTCTGGCTTCCCGTTGCGTCGGAGTATAGAAGCGCCAACCAGTCACATGATCCGAGGGAACTTGCACCTGTCATAAAAACACGGCCTCTTGTGGACGCCGAAGACGCCTAGCACGTGTTACTCGAGCCATGACGTGAAGTAATGCATCGGGAAATTTGCTGACTGCACCCCTGGCTCAGTGGTATCAGCTGCCAAGTTGAGGCCGTGATACATATGGGCTAACCCAGCAATCCCCACAGCCACTTGTCCCGGCAACCATTCGATGCGCAGGATAGAAGACGGACGGCCTCATACGGTGAGGGTGCATGGGAAGCGCGAACCAACTCAGCCACAACCCAAGGAACCATAAAAAGAACGTTTTTTCGTCAATCCCAGGAGCCGCCAGCTCTGTAAAAGGGATGACCGGGGTATCAAGTAGAAAGAAGCTCTTCTGATCCGCCTTCATCGCTGGCAGATTGCCTAAACCCAAGCCGAAGGGGTCGTCAAGACTGGCGATTTGTCAACTTCTTCCTTCAATATTTCCGGGCGAAGAAAATCAGCGATAAAAGCCGTAAAATTAACTCCACGACCTTCGGATGCGAGAGAGAGAGGTTTTCATACATGTTCAACACCTTTATCATAGTTCACTGGGGGTGCATCTGCATATGAGATCGCCGAGATAGGCTCCGAAGGCGTCGCACAAAAAAAGCTCCGGCGGCCTCTGATAATCTGATCATACCATCTACCCCACAGGTGAAGATTTTTGTGTTCCGGGTCGTGGTCTTTGATCAGCGCGAGAACCTCTCGGTCTACAGGCGCCTCAGGAAATCCGCCTTCTGATCGGATGAACGGAAAGGAGGTGTCGAAAGACATGTCGCTTGCGCAAAAAGAGACAAAAGTCAACTGTCAGTGCTATAATTTAATTTAAATTCTGACACTTGGTACTTTAAAATCCGTACCGTACTGCAATGCAGTTAAAAGGGACCAAAGGGGACCCACAAAATCTATATGACAGTTCATCATTAATAAAACAGTCTCATCATTGGATGAGGATGTCATTAAAAGAGAAAATCCTCATGAGATTCTCATTAAATGACAAATCCCTCGGGCAGAGGAGTAAAACTCCCATTGAGAGCATCGCTCTTCACTAGACAGACATCTGTCAAAGTCTAATAATGAAGGAATAAAATTCCTCAAGAAGAGCCTTGCTCTGAGAAGGTGATCCATCAAAAATAAAATTTCATTTTTGATTTTCAAGATCCATGAACAAATTCTTAAGAGTTCTTCTATATGATCTGAAAGGCGCAAAACTCCATTAATGGATTAAGAAATCATAAGTAAAATCCTTTTAGAGAGCAAAGCTCTATTAATGAAACCCTAAAAGGGTTTTCTTTAGATCAAAGATCTATGAAGAGCAAGGCTCTGTTAATAGGTAAAACCCTAGTTTATTAAAAGATTTAAATTTTACCTAAAATCTTAACAGAGTTTTTACTCTTGAAAAGTTCTGAAACAGGAGAGCAATACTCTGAAGAAGAGATAATTCTCAAAGAAGAAGATGAAAATCATTTAAGGGACCAAAGGTCCTATTTATAGGCATTGAAACGCCTCTTCAACTCCTGAGCTGATCCAAGGGCGCAGATGTCGCCACCGTTGCACTCACATGTGGGCCACGTGAGCGCAACGGTGGGGGGGCATTTGTTTTCCCCAATCAGAGCAAAACTCTGTTTTGAAATTCAAAATTCAAAAATTGAAGCAACGCTTCAGATCCAGCGCTAGGCGCGCTGCGCGCCACGTGTCAAACACGGATGCGCTAGCGCCAGGTGCGCTGCGCCCTAGGCAGTGCACCATGTGTGCGCTAGCGCTAGGCGCGTTGTGCGCCATATGTCAAACACGGGTGCGCTAGCGTAGGCTGCGCTGCGCTCTAAGCAGCGCACCATGTATCAAACACAGGTGCGCTAGCGCAAAGTGCGCTGCGCTCTGAGCAAAGCACGGGTGCGCCAGCGCTGGAATTAAAAATTCCCCACCCTTAGATCAAAAGATCTAATAATAATAATAAATCATTAATTAATCAGAATTAAAATTCCGTTATGGAAAGATTTCTTAATCTTGTTAAAAACAAGAAGATTGCCTTCTGTAAAACAGAAGCCCTAGGATCAAAGATCCAATGGTGGGGAAACATCCCCAAATCAATCGGAGAAAGATCTCTTTAACTGATTTAACAAATCAACTTGCCCTATATAAAGGCCCCAAGACTTCAAGTCTGATATAGAGAAACCTCCCCCCCCCCCCCCACAAACTTTGAAAAATTCAAAGAAAGAGAGCAAGCTCTTGAAAGAAGATTATTTCTTCAAGGTAAAGATGATGAATGATGAACACAGAGATGAAATCATCTCATAAAAGAAGAATTATCTTCTTAAAAGATCATAGATCTACAAAGACCAAGGTCTTTCAAAAAAAAGATCAAACATAATAAAAGAAGAACATATTCTTCACACAGATCATTGATCTATAAAGGCAAAGCCTTTCAAAAATAAGAACTGTTGTTCTTAAATCTTGAGACAAAGTCTCTTTTAAAGAACATAAATTTGTTCACAAATCATAAAAATTGATCAAATGCGCTTTGCGCTATTGAACTGCGCCTTGCGCTACTAAACAGCGCTTCTACGCTCTCTGGACCGGTGCTCAGCACCAAAATGCGCTACGTGTCAACCACGTATACAACTTGCGCTTTGCGCTTCTGAAATAGTGCACTGCGCTCATGGGCTGGTGCTCAGTGCCAAGTGCACCACGTGTCACTCACGTGTGCGCCACTAAATTGAAAGCGCAATGCGCTCATAAATTAGCGCTTAGCGCTCGTAAACTGGCGCAATGCTCCCATCATCTGGCGCTTGGCGCCAAGCGCGACACGTATCTTTCACATATGTGCTACTTGGCAGAAGTGCGTTGCACTCTTTGACTGGCGCAAAGCGTCAGGTGCGCCACGTGTTGCACTGTCAGAATATAAATTGTTCTGATGAATGCTCTGCATTCAATACAAGACAAAAAAAATGTCAAGATCTAATACTCAGCATTGATTAAAAGGGCCAAGCCCAAATGAAGGCTCAACAAGCCAGAACAAGGAAATGTTAAACATTTATTGGACTTAGCCCAATATTGGCCATAAGTCCTCAACTTATATTAACTTGAGTCTATCTGCTCATGAATATTTAACAGATCTTAGTCCCAAATTGGACTACAGATCTTTCAACCAACTCATACCGGTTCGAGGGTACATCTCTTTGCTCCTCTGATATTTGTCGCTGTAATCCTTCAACATCTTCAGAGAGGTGACGGGTCCCGACAACCATACATTTCATAGACTATGACGTCTTTAAACCGGACTGTGGGGTCCTTAAACTCACGGACTACGATGTCCTTAACCTGAACTGTGGGGTCCTTAAGCCCATGGACTATGATGTCCTTAACCTTGGACTGTAGGGTCCTTAAACTCATGGACTATGATGTCCTTAACCTTGGACCACCATGTCCTTAAACTGGTAATCGACCGCAATGTCCCTAAACTAAACAATAGAGTTCAAATGCTCTTTTGTTGGATCTAAATGATCCTGTTAAGTTGATCTTAGTCTAAAATTAGACTAACGTATCCTTAACAAACGTTTAAGTTGATCTTAGTCTCAAATGAGACTAACGTTTTCTTAAACCAAAACCAAAACCCAAATCTAAGAAAATACGGATTTGGACTAATCCACGCCCTATGGGCGACAACATAAATTATTCTCCGTATACAATCCACGGGCAACCAAAAACAAAACAAACACCCACGACACGAAGTGACCGTCTGGAGAAGGAGAAAGTTGTTACCGTGATGCGGTAGCGTAATTAACTGCAGGGCTTGCGCCTGCAGGGAAGAGCGTCCCCAAAATCAAAAACCCCTCATCAACGAGGGGGAATCTGACGAAGTGTGCTATATCGGCCGCATCCGTTTAAACCTTCGATACATGGTGCCATAAATCAACTTGGCATCTTCGGAGAGGTGGACAGATAGCACCAATTAGCATCTGCCCCGAAATTCAGGTGAGACGTTCGCCGCAACATCGCGCGTCTTTCAGCGGGGAACAGAGGTATTCCTGCAAAGTTGCTGATTTCTCTGGGGGTCGACGCGAATCGACATGCTCTCGTCAAGGACGCTGATTTCCCTGAATCGAGGTTTTTGCCAAGGACGCTGATTTCTTCGGAGTTGAAACGAATCGAGGTATTCCTGCAAAGACGCTTATTTCTCTGTGGGTCGATGCGAATCGAGATGCTCTCTTTAAGGACGCCGATTTTCCTGAATCGACGTTTTTGCCAAGGACGCTGATTTCCTCGGAGTTGAAACGAATCGAGGTATTCCTGCAAAGACGCTGATTTCTCTGCGGGTCGACACGAATCGAGATGCTCTCGTCAAGGACGCTGATTTCCCTGAATCGAGGTTTTTGCCAAGGACACTGATTTCCCTGGGGTTGAGACCAATCGAGGTATTCCTACAAAGACGCTGATTTCTCTGCGGGTCGATGCGAATCGAGATGCTCTTGTCAAGGATGCTGATGTCCCTGTATTGAGGAGGTTGCCATAGACATTGATTTCCCTGGGGTCGAAACGAATCGAGGTATTCCTACAAAGACACTGATTTATCTGCGGGCCGACGCGAACCGAGGTGCTTTCGTCAAGGACGCTGATTTCCCTGAATCGAGGTTTTTGCCAAGGACACTGATTTCCTCGGAGTTGAAATGAATCGAGGTATTCCTGCAAAGACGTTGATTTCTCTGCGGGTC
This sequence comes from Agapanthus africanus, assembly GCA_030015575.1. Taxonomy (NCBI): domain Eukaryota; kingdom Viridiplantae; phylum Streptophyta; class Magnoliopsida; order Asparagales; family Amaryllidaceae; genus Agapanthus; species Agapanthus africanus. The sequence goes on from CM057341.1 coordinate 79,809,883, forward strand.
GACGCGAATCGAGATGCTCTCGTCAAGAACGCTGATTTCCTTGAATCGAGGTTTTTGCCAAGGACACTGATTTCCTTGGGGCTGAGACGAATCGATGTATTCCTGCAAAGACACTGATTTCTCTGCGGGCCGACGCGAATCGAGGTGCTCTCGTCAAGGACACTGATTTTCCTGAATCGAGGTTTTGCCAAGGATACCGATTTCTCTAGGGTTAAGACGAATCGAGGTATTCCTGCAAAGACACCGATTTCCTTGCCGGTCGACACGAGAGGTGCTCTCTTCAAGGACGCCGATTTCCCTGAATCGAGGTTTTTGAGTTGACTTGATTCCGAGACGGGGTCATTGGATGACTCCAGATTGTCTATGAACCATAGGGTCTTGGAACTAGGGACTTTGCCGTGGCTCCGATTGATGGTGTAGCATCTGTGTCCTGCTAGAATGAGGAGGCACACCGTTGTTGGTCTCCAGGCTGTAGATGTGGCCATTGAGATTTGGAACTAGGGACTTTGCCATGGCTCCGTTTTGTTGCGACTCTGAGGTCGGTTGTTGACGCCACGTCTGCATCTGGTTGGAGTGAGGAGAAACGCCGTTGGTGATCTCTAAGTTGTCGATGTTGACGTCGAGACCCTGAAGCTAAGGATCTTCCTTTGCTTCGTTTGTTGGCATTTTGTCTACAATATTGCGATAAATATCGAGGTTGTCTCTAGGTTGTCTATGAACCGTCGATATTTGGCTTCGCTTTCTGATGGAGCCTGGTGGGAAGGTATGGTTCTCTCTTTGTTTGTGCCCCTGGATTGTATACAGGGATCGATGTGATCTCACTTGTAGGGCAAAACTCTCATTTTATATTATTTTTTTTTGTTTTCTTTCCGTGATGCTCTATCATTTCAGCTTTTATATCGCGAAAGTCGCAATTGCCCAATCATTTCGGCTATTTTTCGCGGTGCCCAATTATTTCGGCTATTTTTCTTTTTACTTGCTGCTTTTTATTGCGAGTTGCCCAATCATTTCGGCTGTTTTTCTTTTTTACTCGCTGCTTTTTATTGCGAGTTGCCCAATCATTACGGCTGTTTTTGTATGCATGCATTTTTACTTGCTGATTTTGTTGCAAGTTGCCCCATCATTTCGGCTATTTCATATGCATTTTTGGCTCATTGACTTTTTGCCATGAGTATGGAACTTGGAATCTAGTACCAATCTTAGCATCAGCATCGCTGCGACTGGAATTTTGCCAGGAGCGAACCATCATTTGCCATGAAAGGACTTGGAATTTGATACCAATTTAGACATCAGCATCGCTACAACTGGGATATTGTCAGGAGCGAATCAGCATTTGCCTCTGTCGATGTCGAACAAAAGTGGCTTAGCAAACAGGGTTAGGATCCCGTCGACTAAGGCTTTTGACTTCATGAGCCATAAGGGTCTCATAAAGGTGTTTCTCCCTACGAGTCGTGAGGATCTCGTAGATGCATTTTCTCCTTAGGAATCGTGAGGATTTCTAAGTGTGTGTTCTCTTATAAATCGTAAGGATCTTACAAGAGGGTTTTCTCCTTATAAGTCGAGAGGACTTATAAGTGTCGTTCGCCATATAAAGATATCCCTCGTCAGTGGTGGGACTCTGTTGGGGAAGTGTTTATTTATACCCGTGGATTGTATACAAGGGTCAACATTGAACCGCTTATAGGGAAATCTGGGAAAGGTGGTGGCTTAAGAATAGGTTCAGATCCCTATAGCTTAAGGCTTTTAAATCCTATGAGCCGTGGGGGTCTCAAAGAGGAATTCTCCTTACGAGTCGTGTGGATCTCGTAAGTACGTTTTCTCCTTAAGAATCGTGAGGATTCCTAAGTGTGTTGCTCCCTTGTGAGTCGTAAGGATCTTATGCAGGTATTTTCTCCTTACAGGGTCGAAGTGACCTTACAAGTGTCTTTTAACGAGATTGTGCCCTTTCGGGTTTTCACAAACTCGCCGGTAGTCCTGCTGTTTTTACTCACGGAACCCTTTCGGATTTTCATCCGTGCTCATCTCGCTTGTGGACGTACCATTTTTTTTTGCCACATCAGCCTGAGGATGCCATGGGTTGGTAGTAGTTTAATGAAGTTTCGGTCAGACGTTCATAGGTCCGAGATTTTTCGAGCAACGTACGATAACGCTGCTAGATTTTCTCGCAAATCTTGACATCTTTTGTGTCGGAGGTGGATTCCTTGAAGAGAGGGCTGAGGGCGATTTCTTCGTCAGAGTCGCTTCTAAAGGTAATAACTTGCGATCCCTTGGTGTTGATTATGTGACAGTTGGGAGCAGCTCTTTTGCGCTCATCTGTCGTACTTTTCTGTTCTCGAAGAGCCTTGCGCTTCACTCGTTGAACGTGTTGTCGGTGGGCAACATATCCCTGCCACCAGTTTTTAAAGGCGATGAACTCCTCGGTAAGGTGTGCAATCCTCTTATGTTATAAGCAGAAGTTAGGATGTATGTCCGCTTCATCCAGATGTATACCGCCAGGAGAATTCTCTCTGAAAGAGGGCAATTTCATTCCTATTGACAGAGCCCTAGCGAATCGTTTCCTTATTTTAAGCTTGCTTTTGCTGGCGATAGGGATGCTTCGATCCGGTTGGGGTGCCTCGACCTTTTCATCCAGTCGTCGGCGTTTGGCTTTTTCGAATATAGCCAGTTCGCGCTCTCGATTGGCTTTTCTTTTCTGACGGGCTTCGTTCAGTAGCAAGTCGATCATCTCGTCAGACGGTTCCAAGGGTTTTGGCTTCGATCCTGCCCCTAGCTCTTTTATGCTGTCTTCTATCGCCGAGTGAGCTTCTTCGTTAATTAACGCCGAATGAGAGATCATGTGGCAACTTGCCACATAGTCCTCAGATTCTTCTGACGAGTCATCCCCATCGTTATTGTCGTTATTTCCGCTCTCAAGGATATTGTTGAGAAATTCTTGGAGTGTGACTGGGGTCCGCGTCTTCTGATTATATTTTTCTAGCGTGTCAATATGTTTTTGCAGATCCGTGCGCTTGTCATCAGGCTTCACGGGCTTTTTCTTCTTCTTTGAAGACTTTGACGGCTGGGCCTGAGCGTTTTGACCATCGCTACCAATTCTCGGCATCGGGCGCGGTTTTAGTATTCTCTCAATGATCTCAAGCTCTAGTGGGCCTTTCCACCTGAATGCCGGGCATGTGTTAAGATCCTTCAGCATTCTTTTCGTCTTGGCTGAAAGAGCGACCTCCCATGGAGCTTCTTCTATAAAAGAGCACGATGCCCTCGGTGTGTCCACCCTTTTAGAGTGTGCTGTTGTGGCGGATTCACCTTCCAGTTTTTGGATAGCGCGAACTTTCCCTGTTGGTATTGGTCTTCAACCCAGTTTTTGAAGACGTAGCAGTCTTCGATCGGATGGCCCAATACTCGGTGGTAGGGGAAGTAATTAGGATCGTTGACGTCATTCGGTCGCATTGGGTGTCTCGACTCCGGTAGAGTGATGAGCCCATTGCGCACTGCCAGTTCAAACAGTTTCCTTGTTTTATCCCGGGAAAACGAGTAAGGATGTCTCAACTTCTCATCGAGGGATTGCCGCTCGTTACTTTGGCGAACAACTGGTCTCGGGCCACTCGTTTGTTGTTGAGCGTTGGCGACGAAGGTTGCTTTCCTTTTGCCCTTTTCATTCCAAGGCTCCGTCTTTGAAGAGGATGGTCTATGGTCCATTTGGGCCAGCTTGTCGATCAAGGCCTGGATGGTGGTCGGCTTGAAGAACATCATGAATTGGGATATGGTCGCCTGCGGATCAAGAGTTCCCACAAACATGCCTACTGCAGGAGCTTCTTCTATGCGATGTTCGCACTTCGACCATAGGTTGCGCCACCTTATTGTGTACTGGACCCAAGTTTCTCCCAGCTTCACTCTGGCATTGATTAGTGCCGTGATTGGGGTATGTTCGCTAGCGCTCGCAAAACGTTGGGTGAATAGCAGCTCCATCTCTGCAAATGTCTTGATAGAGTCATTCGGGAGTTCCAAATACCACTCGAAAGCCGTCTCTGACAAACTGCCAACAAACTGGCGGAGCAGTAACTTATTGTCACCTCCAGTGTTGCCGCACAAGGCTCTGAATTGAGCGACGTGCTGATGCGGATTTCCCGTCCCCTTGTATACATGGAATTTGGGGATCGTGTATCCCGGTGGGTACTTTATTTGGTCGTACTAACCCAGATAGGATCGTCCAGTTTTAACAATTTGGCCCGCCGCTTCGTTCGCCTGATGAGCTCGTATTTGTTGAGCGATATAATCATCCAGGGCGGCTTTAGAAATGATCTCCTCTTTGGCTGCTGAACAAGCCGGAAGAGGGTTTGATGTCTCTCCCTATCATCTTTAAGGATAATCGGAGGGACTTCAGCTGGAGGATCCGACTGTAACATCAGGCCCACCATATTTTGGAATAGAAGGGCCATTTGTTTTATATTGGCCGCTTGTTCCGCGGCCTCTTTGTCCCTTTTCTCAAGCATTCTCCGAAGGAATTCGGCACCCGTCTCCTGCTCACGACGCTGCTATGAGGACGTCTCTGGGCTTGCTTTTAGTCCCGTGAGTGCGGCCATGGCTGTTAGCATCTCTTGGAGCTTCTGTTATTGCTGCTCCTGAGCCTTTGTAAGTGATCGCGTAAGCGGTCGATGACCTGTGGAGATACGGCTATCCTCTTTTCTGGATGCCATATAGACGGTATGAACCACCATGCCCCTCGACTTAGGTCGTTTAGGCTCAGTGCCTTTGACATTTGTCGCAGACACGGGAATCTTCTCCAGCTATGAGCGGTCGAAGTTGAGGGGGTCGTTGCAGTGGGCACCCAAACTGCTGTCGCCTTTTGTGGCTTGATAGGATGGTTCTCTTCTCGCTGAACTTTCACCTTTTTCTATCGGTGAGGGTAATCCTGGTCAATCACCGATTCCTGGACCTGTTGCCAAACTTTGTAAATTTTGGAGGACAGCTGTTGAGAGGGCTGTTCCGGCTTCACCTTTGGGGCATCTCCATAGGTGGAGGAGATCTCTTCAGCACAGCAGTAGAAGAGTTCTTGCGGACCCTCCTGAGTGGTTCAAAGCTGTTTCCACTTGGAACAGCAACATCAACTTCCACCGTTGGAGCCGGCGGAGTCAGTCCGGAAGGGGAATTGCCTCCAGCCTTCCTCACTCGGCGCTAGTGGCGACGTCGAGTGTGTCGAGCTATTGGGATTGTCTCAGCTCTAGGGTGACTTCCTCAAGCCCCCTGTGTTGGTCAGAAGTCATCGTTGTCAGCCTATTGAAGACTGATGTCCGCTGAGTGGGGATAACCAGCCTATCGAAGGCAGACTTCCGAGTAGGGAAAACAGCCTTGACGATTTCGCCTGGAACAGAAGCTGAAACAGTCAGTCTTGTGAAGACCGACCCTTTGGCAGGAGAAGCCGCCTTGACGACTTCAGGAGTAGGAATGGCTATCCGTTTCAGGATAACGTCTTCTGGTATTGCGGGCTTCTTCATAGGCCCGTTGGAGCTTTGGCCCAGTCTGCTGAAAACTGAGGCTCTTGGTTTGGGCGACCCGTTAAGAGGGGCCGTAGTAGTGGTAAGCCGATCAAAGACCGACTTCTTCTGAGCTTCTTGCAATGGTACATAGGTGTTGAAGCTCATCGGTGGGAGCATGGTCCCAAAGAATACCCCAGTAGTGGCTTGAGTCGCCTGGTCCACCGGCATTGTAAAAACGGAGGCCGCCTAAGGCCCGTAGGTTACTCCTCCAGATAAGGCGGAATGGGAGTTGCAGCTGGAGCTGTTAGAGGCCATTGATGTTCTCTTTTCTGCACGGGAGCAAAACAAAATCTTAGTACCACGAACCCAAAAGGAACCATTGTTGGGGTAAAAATTTACACCCCGGTTGACCAAGTCAAAATCAAAGTCAACCCCAAGCCAAGTGGGCCCAAGCCTAGATCCAGTGGGCCCATGCCCAGGTCGAGCCCGAACATGAAGCGGCCGACCTTCCCCCATGCCAAGATAAAAATTTTGTAATAAATATTTTTGTTGTATTTCTTTTCTTTTATTTTATGGATAAATGTAAGAAAAATAGGCATAAAGCCAAATTTTTGTAAAGCCCATGGCTTATGTGCAAAAAGAAATGGCACATGAGCCATGGGATAGGCAAAATGCCATTTTGTGAAGCCCAAGGGGCTATGTGTAAAGTGTGTAGCCTATAAAGGCAAGGATAATGAAATATCCCAAGAACTTTTTTTCTCTCTCTAAAAATTTTCTTCAGATCTGAGATCTTTTCTCCTTCTTCAAGGTTCCAAAACCTTCCTTTTTCTCTTGAATTAAACCAAGAGTTTTACTCTTCTTTTTATAAAACAAATTAGTTTTTCACCACAAGACCCATAAAGGGGAACTCAGATCTTCCATTAGATCTCAAAAAGAAGAGATTTTTAGAAATCCCATATCTCTTGATCTTCAAGATCCAGCTAACAGAGGAGGAGGAAGAAGAACATCGTTCACTAAACCAAAAAAAAACACTCAGGAGTCCAACTCCTCTCTGATTTCTCTTCTGAGAAATTTTTTTAGGCTAAAAGCCTCTTTTTCTCGCCGGCACTCAAGCGCAGAGTGCCCGCGTGCCGACACGTGGCGCGCTTGCGCTCCAGCAGATCAAGCGTCCCGGAGGTAAATTTGCGAGGATCAAGCGTCCCAGACGAGCCCGATTGGAGAGAACCCTTCATAGAGTACCTCCGATACGACAAGCTGCCCGAAGAAAAATCTGCGAGGATTCAGCTGAAGAAAAGAGCTCTCCGATACGTGTTTGTAAATGACACATTATACCGCAGGTCATATGACCAACTCTGGCTCAGGTGCCTGTCATCGGCCGAAGCCCAAAAAGTCATGAAAGAAGTTCACTCAGGCGTTTGCGGTGCTCACCAATCTGGCCCCAAGATGCGACTGCAAATTAAACGGCTTGGGTATTACTGGCCCACCATGATACGGGATTGCGGAGAGCATGCAAAGAAATGTTATATCTGCCAAATTCATGGTGATTTTATTCACAAGCATCCCAATCCATTGCATCCTACGGTGGCGTCGTGGCCCTTCGAAGTCTGGGGCACCGACATTGTTGGCCCAATTGATCCTCCATCATCCAAAGGCCACCGGTTCATATTGGCTGCAACAGACTACTTCTCCAGATGGGCTGAAGCTGTCCCGCTAAAAGAAGTCAAAACAAAAGATATTCTGACATTCTTCCAGCATAATATTCTATACCGCTTCGGTACACCAAGAAGAATCATTTCCGACAATGGGCCTTCTTTCAAGAGCTTCAATGTCTCAAGGTTCGTGACCCAGCACAAGATAGACTGGAGATATTCCTCCATCTATAATCCAAGAGCCAATGGGCTAGCCGAAGCCTTCAATAAGACTCTATGCAAGCTCCTGAGGAAAAATGCTTCAGCCAACAAGAGAGACTGGAATCTCAAACTTCACGAGGCGTTGTGGGCATATCGTACCATGCACCGTACTCTAACACAGTCCACTCCATACTCATTGCTCTTCGGAGTGGAGGCGGTCCTCCCCCTCGAAGTCGAAGTTCCAAGCTTAAGAATGGCCGTTCAACACGAGTTGACGGAGGAGGAAAACGTGTTCCTTCGACTTGAAGAGCTCGATGCCCTCGAAGAAAAGAGGCTCGCGGTACAGCAAAATCTGGAGCTATACCGAGCCCAAATGTCACGGGCCTATGACAAGATAACTCGTCTCCGCGCTTTCAAGAAAGGTGAATTGGTGTTGGTCCTCAAAAGACCGATTATCCCCAATCGACATGCCAAGGAAAATTCGAGCCAAACTGGGAATGACCATATGTCATCGAGAAAGTGTTCGACGGAGGATCCTACCAACTAATAAGTGCCGAGGGAGAAAGGCCCATGCCACCCATCAATGGCCGATATCTCAAGAAATACTACACGTGAATGCTCCAAGTCGCAGGCGAATTGAGCACATCAGCCCTACGGTCTGGATCATACATCCTGCAAAACCGTATACAATCCACGGGCGTAAATGGCCCCTATCTCTCCCAAATCCTGCCGGTGAGACTACTTTTAAAGTCCCACCAGCGGCAAAAAAAAAAGTGAAAAAAATAATAATAAAAGAAATAAAAAAAAAATAAACGGTATGTCCACAAGCAAAACGGGCACGGATGAAAACCCGAAAGGGCTCCGTGAGTAAAAACAGCAGGACTACCGGCGAGTCTGTGAAAACCCGAAAGGGCGCAAACTCGTGAAAGGAGATGAAATACACTCGCAAAGTCCTCTCGACCTTGTGAGGAGAAAACCCGGCGTGAGATCCTTACGACTCACAAAGGAGCAACACACTTAGGAATCCTCACGATTTCTAAGGAGAAAATACACCTGCGGGATCCTTACGACTCGCAGGGAGAAAATGCTTTTATGGGACCCTCACGGCCCATAAAATTGAAAAGCCTTAGGTGATAGGGACCCAAACCTTTCTCCTAAGCCATCGTTTCCCAACGGGCAACGGCAAATGATAAGTCGCTCCTGGCATTTCGCTTCAGTGTTAGCGGTGCTGATGCCGACCAAAAACCCAAATCCCAAGTCCTCCCAAGGCAAATGATGAGCTGCTCCTTGCATTATTCCAGTGCAGCAATACTGATGCCAAACAAGATCCAAATTCCAAGTCCCCAAACGGCGAATGATGAGTCACTCCTGGTACCACATTCCAGTGCAGCGATGCAGACGCCAACCAAAATCCAATTTCTCAAAATTCTCCCAGCCCTACGGTGGGTCCCCAAGTTGACCATCGTATACAATCCACGGGCTCAAATAATTCTCATCATACCCATGTCCCATTGCAATCACCAGTTACGCGGCTGGTCTCCGCTTTGGGAATGATGCTTCATTGATAAGACCCACTCATGTGTCCTCACGATATATGAGGAGAACAAACCTTTGTGGGATCCTTACGACTCATAAAGGAAAAACACACTTAGGAGTCCTCACGACTCCTAAGGAGAAAATACACCTGCGGGATCCTTACGACTCGTAGGGAGAAAATGCTTTTATGGGACCCTCACGGCCCATAAAATTGAAAAGTCTTAGGCGATAGGGATCTAAACCTGTCTCCTAAGCCATCGCTCCCCAATCCCCAAATGGCGAATGATGAGTCGCTCCTGGTACCATATTCCAGTGCAGCGATGCAGACGCCAACCAAATTCCAAATCCCATACCCCAACAGCGAATGATGAGTCGCTCCTGGTACCATATTCCAGTGCAGTGATACAGACGCCGACAAAATCCCGAAATTTTTCCGGCCCTACGGTCTGGATCATACATCCTGCAAAACCGTATACAATCCACGGGCGTAAAACAATCCCAAAATCCTCTCAATGACAGATGATGATTCACTCCTGGTACCATATTCCAGTATAGCGATGCTGATGTCAACCCAAATCAAAATCAACAAGTCAACTTCCACTCCGACACCGCAGAAAGCGGAGCAAGTCAGAATCCAATCTCGACACCGCAAGAAGCGGAGCAAGTCAAGTTTACCCCTGACACTGCAAGAAGCAGAGCAAGTCAAATCAAGAATCGACCGTCCAAGTCGCAAAAAGGGCAGAATCGACCGTCCACGTCGCTAAAAGGGCAGCATCGACCGTCCAAGTCGTTAAAATGGCAGCACCGACCGTCCACGTCGGTAAAATGGCAGCACCGACCGTCCATGTCGCAAAAAGGGCAGAACCGACCGTCCAAGTCGCTAAAATGGCAGCATCGACCGTCCAAGTCGCAAAAAGGGCAGTATCGACCGTCCACGTCGCTAAAATGGCAGCACCGACCGTCCATGTCGCAAAAAGGGCAGAACCGACCGTCCAAGTCGCTAAAATGGCAGCACCGACCATCCAAGTCACAAAAAGGGCAGCACCGACCGTCCAAGTCGCTAAAATGGCAGCACCGACCGTCCAAGTCGCAAAAAGGGCAGCACCGACCGTCCAAGTCGCTAAAAGGGTAGCACCGACCGTCCAAGTTGCAAAAAGAGCAGCACCGACCGTCCAAGTCGCAAAAAGGGCAGCGCAGGATTCCTACAAAGCGGGAACCAGATCACTCCGGGCCAGAGAAAACGTCTATCACGAACACTCCGTCTCGGAGACATGTCAAGCAACGACCGTCCATGTTGCAAAAAGGGCAGTGCCAGCTTCCCCAAAAGCGGGAACCAAATCAAATCGCCTCCACGTGAAAGAAGATCCATCAATTTCATGCACACGACCCACATATGTGGTGTGCATTTATTGATGGGGGGCAATTTGTTGGGGTAAAAATTTACACCCCGGTTGACCAAGTCAAAATCAAAGTCAACCCCAAGCCAAGTGGGCCCAAGCCCAGATCCAGTGGGCCCATGCCCGGGTCGAGTCCGAACATGAAGCGGCCGGCCTTCCCCCATGCCAAGATAAAAATTTTGTAATAAATATTTTTGTTGTATTTCTTTTATTTTATTTTATGGATAAATGTAAGAAAAATAGGTATAAAGCCAAATTTTTGTAAAGCCCATGGCTTATGTGCAAAAAGAAATGGCACATGAGCCATGGGATAGGCAAAATGCCATTTTGTGAAGCCCAAGGGGCTATGTGTAAAGTGTGTAGCCTATAAAGGCAAGGATAATGAAATATCCCAAGAACTTTTTTTCTCTCTCTAAAAATTTTCTTCAGATCTGAGATCTTTTCTCCTTCTTCAAGGTTCCAAAACCTTCCTTTTTCTCTTGAATTAAACTATAAGTTTTACTCTTCTTTTTACAAAACAAATTAGTTTTTCACCACAAGACCCATAAAGGGGAACTTAGAACTTTCATTAGATCTCAAAAAGAAGTGATTTTTAGAAATCCCATATCTCTTGATCTTCAAGATCCAGCTAACAGAGGAGGAGGAAGAAGAATATCGTTCACTAAACCAAAAAAAAACACACACTCAGGAGTCCAACTCCTCTCTGATTTCTCTTCTGAGAAATTTTTTTAGGCTAAAAGCCTCTTTTTCTCGCCGGCGTTCAAGCGCAGAGCGCCCTCGTGCCGACACGTGGCGCGCTTGCGCTCGAGCGCAGAGCGCCCCCGTGCCGACACGTGGCGCGCTTGCGCTCCAGCGCAAGCGCTCCAGCGCAAGTCGCCCCCGTGCCGACACGTGGCGCGCTTGCGCTCCAGCGCAAGCGCTCGAGCACAAGTCGCCCCCGTGCCGACACGTGGCGTGCTTGCGCTCCAGCGCCCAGCGCTCAAGCGCAGAGCGCCCACGTACCGACACGTGGCACTCTAGCGTCTGAGCGCACAGCACCTAGGCGCACAGCGCCCAAGGGGCTGTCCCCACGCATATTATGGATGTCTTTTCCCCTTTTTATATATATACATGTATATCTGTACATATATATACATATTTACATACACACATACTCCACGACACTGTCCCTGTTAGAAAAAAATTTCTAACGGGGCGCTGCCCCGCACCCCGCAAGGGGGCTGCTAGCCCCCTTGACCCCCAGCCCGCTATCCGGGTAGCGGGACCCCCGTAAAAACTCTGCGTGGCTCCCGATATATTTAAACCCCCCCTCCAAAACAAAACACACGTACACTGCACATTGAGTTCGCATGACCAGTTTAACCCGTCAATCGGAGGTTCCCTCGTCCCAAAGGCGAGGGGTAATTAACGGCAGCTTAGTCCACGGCTGCCGGAGATTCGGATCCCCACAATCATTAAACCCCGGCCTACCCTAGGCAGGGGGAATCTGTATTACGCCTGACAAGCGCGCGCGTATTCCCATCTCAATGGGGTGACGAAAAACACCCTACAGATTCTGGCACGCCCGGTAGGACTCCATCTCTCCTCCCATATTTCAGGTTAAACGTTCATACGAACTCAATCAATATACATTTCGATTGCCTATACTGAAATGATGTTCTTTTTTCCATGCAGCAATCAACCTTCGACGACAATGTCTCCCCAGACGAATTCAGCTTCCAACATGATCCCGATTCCGTACGTGGTCAAGATCAACGCTCGTATGATTCTCCCCGCAAGTCTCAGTCGACAGTGGGAGGAACCGCCCCGCCAGTTTGGCTCCGTCATCATCTACCCTGCCGGAAGCGCTCATCTGGCGGAAATCCCGGCGGAACAGGTGGCCAAGCCGGTCCCGAGGGGTAAGAGGCCGAATGTTGTGATTGCTAAGTCACCACAACCAAAACTTAAGACGGTATCTGAACGATTCTCTGGTGCTCCAGCGGGATGCAAGAACTTCGGTACAAAAGGCAAAATCAAATGCTGCGGACGAGCTCAGGTAATGACTCCAACAAATGCACAATCGAGCGTATCTCCAAGGTCCTCCATCGCCCGGTCTGCGGCGTCTTCCCAAAGAGCCGAAGTCTGACAGGTGCTTAGAACAGAAAAGTTAAGGGAGAAGCGGCTCAGGTATCGAGCCAACAAAAGGGCCAAGGCTTCGGCCAAATGGAATCGTGTGAAGTTCCAAGTGCAGGGTTGCCCCGCGACGACGGCTGAGTTGGACGTAAGAATCAGCAATTCCTTCGAGCCTCTGAAGTGGGTTCAGAAAAACGCCATGACCGCCAGAATCAAGAAGACAGCGGTCCTAACAGTGCCACAAAGAGACGTGTCCTGGCCCCAACAGAAAAGGTATGACACTGTCTCTTCAAGAGTCTATCAACCACTTTGTGCCGCACGAAAGCAGCGGGGCAAACCCAGAAAAGAAGCGCCAGCACCATTCAAGAACCTGGTTAGGCCAGCCGCCTTCAATCGACTACCAGCTACCGAAACAAGGGGGTCAAGACAGCGATCCGTGAAATCAGCTGCTAAGGATAGAAAGACGGCCGGATATATCATCCATATGGTCTATATGGCAGGCGGGCGCCCTAGCGACAACCTTCGCAGCAAAAGCAAGGATGGGGCCACCACATCCCAAGCCCAATCTAGCCTGAATGTGGTTGCCGCTGCCCAAGAACAGCCGCCCCCGCTGGATGAAGAAAACCCTCTCGATGAGGATGATAGGCCGAAAGACCCCTCGGTCCATGCAGAGTCAAGCTCGGATAGCGAGGAAGAGCCGACTTTCCGCCCCAGGACTGCGGAGCAAGAGCTTCTTCAAGAGCTTCGAAAACAGCTCAGGAGCAAAGACAAAGAGATGGCCAAGCTCTATTCGAAGATTGATGATTTAACAAACATGGTAATGCAGCTCACGGCTCAAATTACTCGAGCGCCTCCCAATCAAGCACAAGCCGCTACTAATCAGCCGGGTGATGACAATCCGAGGCAGCCAATGCCTGTTCCTTTGGGTCCAAGACTGGCGAGCCGCATGAAAGCCGGCCACACTCCGCTTCTGGGGACGCCTTGGCCCCAGATAGCACTATCCCGCTAACACAGGATCAGATAATGGATCTGGTCACCAGCAAGGTTAAAACATTGGTGGCCGAAGCTGAAGCTCAGAAATAAATCGGCAGTAGTGGGCGGCCATATCCCGCACAGTACGATTTGATTGAGTTCCCAAGCGGTTACGTCATTCCTAAGTTTAGAAGATTTGATGGAACGGGGAATGCAAATCAGCACGTCGCCCACTTCAAAGCATCGTGCGGAAATACAGGGGGCAATGACGCGCTCCTTCTTCGTCAGTTTGTCAATAGCCTGACCGGCGTCGCCTTTGACTGGTATGCGAGTATACCGGACGGGTCCGTCATTACCTTAGCCCAAATGGAGTCCCTATTTCGGCAAAGGTTCATGAGTGTCAGTGATAAAATCTCCATTGCCGACCTTGTGAGGACCAAGCCGGGGAAGAATGAAAGCAACACCGATTTTATTGCCCGATGGCGTAATCTCACGGTCAAGTGCGAACCGCCGCTGGAGCAGGACCAGTCCGTCAGCCTTCTCATTGGGAACCTCAGCAATTGGATGGTCCCATTCTTGTGTACAGCAGGCCTCAAGACATTTCAAGAGCTAACCAAGAAAGTCCAAATGCTGGAACGCTCAAAGCAAGAGTCCCCGCCGGACTCTCAGAAAGACAAAACTTGGAAAAGCAAGCGGGACGACAGCCGTAGAAGCGGGAGTTCCAACAGTACCAATGTCTTCAATGCGTCCGACAATGAAGAAAAGCGAAGGGCGGGTGAATCTAGAACTAACCGGTCTCGAAAGCCATTGCTGGGAGGAGATGGGCCTTCCCTAGAGGAGAAGAAGAACAAGGTTTACTCTTTCAGAAGGGATAAGGTCCGTAAGATATTTAAAGATGCCTTGAACAACGGCCTACAATTGCCGGAGTCGAAAAGACCCCAAGAAGCAAAAATGACCGACAATCCCCTGTATTGCCCGTACCACCGAGTAGTGAGCCATGCGATCGAGGATTGCTATATCTTCAAAGACTGGGTCGAGAAGCAGTACAAGGCTGGAGAGATCGAGCTGTCCAAAAGCGTGTTGGTGAACAATCAAGTTGCAACCGCCAACTTTATACAGACAGAAGTTGAAGCCTTCTGGGAGCAGACAGCTGAACCTGCTGCCCTGACAAACGAAACTGACTCATCGCGGCCTCCATGGAGTACGCACATATCTAATAAGACGAAGAAGATGCTAAAGACTCATTTTGGGGAGTCTGTTCAAGGGTCACGTGGGGGCACGTGACCTAGTCTTGTTCTTTCTTTTCTACTCATTGAGAATGAGGGTCACGTGTTACCACGTGACTAAGTTCTTTACGTTCATGGAGAGCTTTAAGTCTTTTGGTTTGATAATTAAATTCTTTGGTAGGGTTAAACCCTAATTCTGTTTTGAGGAATTAAATTCTTATGTATATGGAAGAATTAAATTCTTATGTAGGGTTAAACCCTAGTTTTATTTGGAGGAATTGAATTCCTATGAATTTGGGAGAATTAAATTCTCATGTAGTGTTAAACCTTAGTTTCATTTGGAGGAATTAAATTCCTATGAATTTGGGAGAATTAAATTCTCATATAGGGTTAAACCCTAGTTTCATTTGGAGGAATTAAATTCCTATGAATTTAGGGGAATTAAATTCCTTAAACTCAATTCTCCCTTTAAGTTTTGGATCTGCATGGCAGAATCTCCTCGATGAGAATTAAATTCTCAACTTGTGGGGAGATCTGCTTCTGCAGATCTGCAACCAAAGGAAGAACTAAGTTCTTATTCAGAAGAGTTAAACTCTTAAATTTGAGAATTAAATTCTCTTTTATTTTATAGAGCCTAGATCTCTTTCCCCTTTCTCACCTGGGGTTTCTTTTTTCTGAAAAGATCTTCTTTTCTTTCTTGAGAATTAAATTCTCCTCTCTTTTTTTTCTCTTTGTTGTTGTATATTTCCTCAAAAAAAGTAGATCCCCTTCTCTTCTCTTCTTGGCTCCTATTTATAGGAGAAAAAAATGAATCAATTTGTTTTGTCAATTTTTCATTGAAAGATTTTAGTTGTTTTTTGTAACCAACATGATCCTTTAGATCATCCAGGGAATTTTATTCACCATTGAATTTTTAATCCAAAAGATATTTTATTTGTTACTTTTGGCGAATTTCAGGGAAATCTTTCCTTGTATAAAATCTTTCCATAAATTGGTGATTTTTAATCATCATTGGATTTTTAATCAAACGGTGCTCCATTTTATAGAGCACCATCTTTTTTGTTTGGAAATATTTAGAGAAATATTTTTCCAGTTAGGGTTTTTGATTCCCTCTTAATTAGAATTTAATTCTATTAATTCATAAGATCTTTAGGAACCCATCACGTGTTGGCACATGACCCCCTGATTAAGCATTTGACCAGAATTTAATTCTGTTGTTTTAAAGAACTCAGGAATTATCACGTGTCAGCACGTGACCCTTGGTCACGTGTTGGCACGTGATGCCTCCTTGGGGTTTTTCCTTATTATTTTATTATACCTTTAATTTTTTTCAGTGGGTTTAAAGGCCCATCACGTATTGGCACGTGACCCCACTGATTAAGTGTTTCTAATCATTTATTTTATTCAGTGCCTACAGATTTTGCCTGTAAATGGTCACGTGTCTGCACGTGATGCCCGTTCACGTGTGGGCACGTGATGCCCAGTCACGTGTGAGCACGTGATGCCTCATAAATTTTGATCCCGGATGAATTATTAGGCCCATAATATATCAAATCGAAGGATTTTTCGAGACACTTTTGTTACTATCAGAATTTAGCTGTTTCTTATTCGGAAGTTTGTCAAAATGCAGCCCGAAAAATACTGGTTCGCATTTTCTTCCTTAGATTACACGTGCATAGCATATTTTCTCAAAACTTTTGATCCCGGATGAATTATGAATTCCTTAATATATCAAATCGAAGGCTTTTTCGAGACGCTTTTGATACCATCAGAATTTAGCTGTTTCACATTCGTGAGTTTGTCAAAATACAGCCCGGAAAATATTGGTTCACATTTTCTTAAACGTATCGCTGCCATTTGATACCTTGGGCTCCTTTGTGCAGAAATTTTTTGGCGAAAAAAACTGGTTTTGTAATTGCTTAAGGCAGCATAAATAAAAAAATATAGCGAGGGTGCTTTATCACCTAGTGCCTTATACCAACTGATTTGGGAGTCACAGCTAAGCCTTAGGTGTTGTAAGATGAGGAATTACGCCTAAATAAGCAAGCACATTTTGTAATCGGTCGTTTAGTACCTCAAGAAGTATTAACGGTCCCATGAAGTATGTGTGAGCAATTTCATCTAGAATTCACCAATTAAAAAGTATTTTGGAAGATAGACAAGAGTATGCTAGCTTAAATTGAATTTCCAAGTGTAGGGGTGACAATATCACACACGTAGGGGTATATGATTGGAGTTTAGAGGAGATATAGGAATAAAAGATAAGGCTTATATCTTCAGTAGAGATGATAAAAATTCTTGAGTTAAGATTGCACCTTAGAAGGAAAACTCAGGAGATACTGAAAGCTTTATAAACTGGCAAAATGTATATGATCTTAAGTTAAATGAAAAGAAAGTGTGAAAAATACGGGTCGATAATTTCTAAGTTAAAGATAATAGAATTTCTTGCAAGAATACTGAATTGAAGAATTAAAGTCAACGGCCAAATTGATCGTATTTTGTGGGTAGTATCCGCTGAAAACCCTCAGGAGACAACACTCCTCCTACTAGGGACACCTAGAGGTTTAACGGCTTGTTGTACGAGCTCAGTGCAATCGCGTTCCCTGCGAAAGTGAGGTTAAGAATTTTTTAGAATAAAATTGGTTTTGCTCGGGACGAGCAAAAGATAAGTTTGGGGGTATTTGCTCATATCAGATTGTTGCATTTTTATACCGCCCATTCTTGATCACAATGCATATAGGTAGGTACATTTGATCCTTATTTGCTGAATAATTGCAGGTTACAGAGTCTCAGCTCTTTACAGTGAAATTCATGGAAAGTCGCAACAAATGCAGGACTACGGCCAACAACAGATAAATACGGGTTTCCGCGCACTATCCGTATGATGCCGTCTACCAGTTCAAGAGACAAAATGGAAAATCGTTGGTCACTTCAATGCACAAAACACAAGGGCAGCACAAGATCCAAGACTTCAACGCGGAGCTCAAGGCAAAAGTCTACGTCATTTTTGCACTGTTGAAAATCTGGAAGTTGAAGAGGCTCTGAGAAACCAAGTGGATAAATCAGAAGATAAAAGAAACTTGGAGAAGCCCTGAAAAGATGGCCCCACAATTCCACCAAATGGCCGCGAAACCGCGGCCGAATGGGCACTTCTGCCGCGGTTCCGCAGCCGTGTATGCACATTGTCAGTGGCAGCATCGGTGCGTTGACTCGGCTCTTTTGGGGTAGTTTTGTAAATTCGTGATTGGATCAGAATGTAAACCTAGAGTTTTCCTATCTATAAATAGGAGAACTCAAAGCCAAATTAATGTGCCTCTTTTTTTTAGATCTAGGATTTAAATTCTCTATGAAAAATTGTAGTGAGTTTTGAGAGCTTATCAATAAAAAAAAGAGTTCTTTTATTTATCTTGAATGCCTATTTATTTTCTGCAATTTATTATCGCTTTTTATTATTTGCTAATCTAGTCATAATATTTAATTGTGTTTTTCTTTTGTTTTTCTCTTTTCTATTTTTCTTTATCAGTAAACAACGATGATGCTTGAGTAAGATCCTTGCCTAGGTGAGGTCTCAAATAACTAGTTGTAAATTCCTCTTAACCTAAATTCTTTCTACCTTCCCTCTTGTTTTATTTTTATCTTTTTAATGAGTGAGTAATTTCTCACTTGTTAGGGCAGGAGAAGGAAGGTTTGAGAGAAGGAAATCTCTCTCACTCGAGCACCTTAATTCGGACTCCGTTTAATTGAACCACAATCCGCTCACTACGTCACCCTATCCTACATGATAGCGGTGATTCCTTAGTTAGACCGGTTGTGGTTGAATTAATTGGAGGTTAGGGCTAAGAGACAAGAACGGAAGGACAAGGACCAAAAGGAAGAAACTAAGCATGGAAAGCTTAGCTTGTACATGCAAGTTCCTTCCTAGTCGTGCTAATCCCCGTTGTTGCCGATTACCTTAACACCGATATTAAAAAGGGCATTGAAAGAGGTGAGATATTCCTAACTCGAACTAACCTATCCTAACCCTAGCAAGTCCTTTATCATCTTTTATCCCGTTAGTAGATCTTAACACAAAACCCAAAATATTTGGATTTAACTCGTTAAAACATAAATAAAAAGATTCTATTTCCCTGTGGATCGACCCGTACTCAACCAGCTAGCTAACAAGCAATACCATCTTAATTCCAGTAATTAAAAATTTAAGCACGCATAGAAAACAGCGAACAATCACATGACAAGGTCAAAGATTCTCCTTGTCTTGTCTCAAGGGAAAGAATATCCTCGACCCATCTTTTTCATAAGAGACAGATTCCGACCGACCCTTTCTCGATCGCGTGGCGTTTTGGATCCGTTTTACCGTTGTCGAACATTTTTCCTGTTCTTTAACTTGTTTTTGCCTCTACGTCGGGCCCTTTTCTTACTTGGGAGTGCATGGCGGGCTGACGGTGGAAGGCATTGTAATCCTCTGTAGCCTGTTGAAGGAGGCACCGCGTCTTAGCTTTTTCGTAAATGGCCATTTCACGGCTGTGGTCCTTCCGAACCTTTTGACTCGCTTCCCTCACTAGTTTGTCCATCTGTTCTTCAAACGACGGACACGGCATTTTTATGGTAGGACCCTGTTCTGGTTCAAGATCAGAGTCTTTTAAAAGACCATTGTCTTCTTCATCGAGGTCATTTATGACATGGCAGTCATGGAATTGCTCCCGTTTCTTGGACTGGATATATCCAAGCCCAATCGTTTCCATTTTTCCGTTGGGCAATTTTTGCTGATTTCCCGGGACGTTCCAAATCCTATTATAGAACTGAGCCTGTCGAGCAGTTTGTTTGAACGGAATGCCTTGGCATCTTAATAACGTTTTCAATCCCTCTGCGTAGTATCTGAGCAGACGGATTGGTTGGAGCCTGTCGAGCGCGAAATTGGCACCATGCCAGACTTCTCTTGCGACTTTAGTCTCCGTGGATCAATAGAATAGGATCGCATTTTCACCTCTTTGCCTGGGTGGGATGTAGAGTGTCTGTAGCTCTTGCACATTATAAGTCTCAAGCGTATCAAGCTCTCTGTAGTGCTGCCGCAGAACCATGGCGATTTGTAAACTCTGATTATCTCCAGTGAGGGCCTGCATTGATGGACAAGCCGAGAACACTGCGTTGACTTCGTCTTCAGAGTCACTGCCAAAGACCAGAATAGGGGTAGATGGTTTCGGCCTGTTGCATTAGGGCGGCCCCAAATAGACTATCTCTTCTTCCTTCTCGGTATCGCTCCAGGAGTCTGGAATAGTGATGATAGCTTTTTTCTTATACTCCGGTTTATGGCATCTTTCCATGTATTCAAAGTCTAGGAAATACTTTGCATGTTCGTACTTTCGGACTTCATTTACGGAGAATGGGTTTAGTTCCCCCGTCACGATATACTCGAGACCATCTTTGAAATACTTCATACACCGATGTTGTGTAGAAGGGATGATGTTGTACTCGTGTAACCAAGGCCTGCCGAGCAAAATGTTGTAGCAGGTCTTGGCGTCAATGACATGGAATTTGATGTCAGTGACGAGCAGTCTAAGGCATAACGTCAGTATTACAGACCTAAGTATCCGTGATGACTGGGAGTCGAACCCGGAGATGGTGA
This sequence comes from Agapanthus africanus, assembly GCA_030015575.1. Lineage (NCBI taxonomy): Eukaryota > Viridiplantae > Streptophyta > Magnoliopsida > Asparagales > Amaryllidaceae > Agapanthus > Agapanthus africanus. The sequence continues at coordinate 79,830,070 of CM057341.1, forward strand.
TTTTATCCCGAGCGAGGTGCTGAACGCTCATGCAAATTTCTTTTAACACTCACATTTAGGAGGTTGACAGAGAAACCGTTGTCAACTAAGATCTTTCCTATCTTGATGTCATGGCAGTACCCGGTAACATACAGGGGACGGTTATGCTCGCACGTTCCGAGGAGAAGATCTTCATCGTCGAAAGTGATGTCAGCTGCGTGCACTTCTTCCAGCTCATCCTTCATCTTTTCTTCGGCGAGAAAAGCTTGAAACTATTCGGGCTCTTGTAATGCCCTGATCAGAGAATCTCGTGCCTCTTTAGACAACAGAAGAGCATCCAAAACGCTTAGCTGTGAGGGTATTTTCCTCAGGTGCGCCAAGACATTGTAATCCACTTTATTTTTCTTGGGCAAGTCCTTGGCTGCCAGCTCTTCGACGACTCGATCATCGAGGGCGATATTCTCAGGGAACTTTTCCTTCCCCTTATCTTTTTTGTTCGATCACTTGTTTGTAGATCCAAGATTCTTTTCGGGTAATGTACGACTACGCAGCTGAATGTTTTCACAATTCTTTGTTTCTTCCTTTTTTCCTGAGGTGGATTCCTTGAAGAGAGGTCCAAGGGCTATTTCTTCGTCAGAATTGATTCCGAAGGTGAGAACTTGCGATCCCCTAGTATTAACCATGTGACAGTTGCTGGCAGTTCTTTTGTGCTCATTGTTCCCCGCCGAATACGGAGACGCGACCGCGCAGGTCCGTCTTGCCTGAAATTCGGGGCAGATGCTAATTGGTGTTATCCGTCCACCTCTCCGAAAATGCCAAGTTGATTTATGGAACCATATATCGAAGGCTTAAACGGATGCGGCTGATGTAGCAGACTTCGTCAGATTCCCCCTCGTTCGAGGGGGTTTTGATTGTGGGGACGCTCTTCCCTGCAGGCGCACGCCCCTGCAGTTAATTACGCTACCGCATCGCGGTAACCACTTTCTCCTTCTCCAGATGATCACTTCGTGTCGTGGGTGTTTGTTTTTTGTTCGGTTGCCCGTGAATTGTATACAGAGACTAAGTTATGTTGTCGCCCGTAGGACGTGGATTAGTCCAAATCCGTATCTTTCTTAGATTTGGGTTAGGGGGGTTGTGTTTAAGGATGCGTTAGCCCTATTTAATGCTAAGATCAACTTAAACATTCGTTAAGGACACGTTAGTCTAATTTTAGACTAAGATCGACTTAACGGGATCGTTTAGATCCGACAGGAGAGCAATTGGGCTCTATTGTTTAGTTTAATGACATTGCGGTCGATAGGTAGTTTAAGGACGTTGCGGTCCAATGTTAGTTTTAAGACGTTGCGGTCAAGGTTAAGGACATCATAGTCCGTGAGCTTAAGGACCTCACAGTCCGATATTAGTTTTAAGACATCACGGTCAAGGTTAAGAACGTCATAGTCCGTGAGTTTAGGGACCTCACAGTCCAGTGTTAGTTTTAAGATATCACGGTCAAGATTAAGGATATCATAGTCCGGTATTAGTTTTAAGACATCACGGTCGAGGTTAAGGACATCGTAGTCTAGTGTTAGTTTTATGACATCACGGTCGAGATTAAGGACATCATGGTCCGGTATTAGTTTTAAGACATCACGGTCGAGGTTAAGGACATCATAGTCCGGTATTAGTTTTAAGACATCACGGTCGAGGTTAAGGACATCATAGTTCGGTATTAGTTTTAAGACATCACGGTCGAGATTAAGGACATCATAGTCCATGAGTTTAAGGACCCCACAGTCCGTAGCAGTGTGTGGTTGTTGGGACCCGTTACCTCTCTGACGACGTTGAGGAATTACAATGACCGACACAGAGGAGTAAAGAGATGTACCCTCGAACAGAGTGTAAATTGATTGGGAGAGCAGTTGTGCTCAGTTCAATTTATATTTAGGACTTATGGCCAGAATTGGGCAAAGTCCAGTTGAGGATGTTCAACATTTTATTCATGTTCTGCCTATTAGGCTTTTGCTTGGGCTCTGCCCTTTTACAATGCGTAGCATTGGGCTCTGTATTTAAATGCATAGCATTTATATTTGGCTTGTTAGGCTTTTACTTGGGCTCTGCCCTTTTAAATAATGCACAGCATTTATAACGGTCTGATAGTGCGCCACGTGGCTTGTCAGGCATTTTGCGCCAATTAAAGAGCGCAAGGCGCTAGCGCATGTGAAGGTGACACGTGTCACGCTCTGCTGAGCGCAAGTTAGTTAGCGCAGTGAGCTGCGCCAGTGCGCTGCTGACACGTGGCGCGCTCTGGTACTATGCGCCAATCCAAGAGCGCAATGCGCAATTTTTATAAGCGCAAAGCGCAGATCATTCTGTGGTTGATACGTGGCGTGCTCTGGTGACTTGCACCAGTCCAAGGAGCGCAAAGGCTCATTTCAAAAGTGCAAGGCACTGTACAATAGCACAGAGCGCATCTTGATCAAATTTAGATCAAAGAAAAGAGTTTTTCTTGTTCTAAAGAGATTCTACCTCAAGATTCAAGAACCAATAGTTCATCAAAAGGCTGTGCCTTTATATAGATCAAAAGATCTAGGGATGAAGTAAATTACTTCTTTAATTTTTTGTGATTGGATCTTTTTTTTATCTTTTTTCTTTTTTTATATTGAAGAACTTGATCTTGTTCTTAGATCTTTAATCTTTTTAGAAGAAATTCTTCTTTTTGTGAGGTATTTTCATCTCTGTTATTCCAAGAATTTAATTCTTTACCTTGAAGAAGAAGATCTTCTTTCTTCAAAGGCTTGCCTTTCAAATTTTTCAGAGTTCTCCCTTTTCTCTATCTCTGTATATGTATCTCCCTGAGACTTGGAGTCTAGGGGCCTTTATATAGGGCCAATTGGTTTGTTGAGTTAGTTACAGAGATTTTTCTCTGATTGATTTGGAGATATTTCTCCACCGTTAGATCTTTGATCTTAAGGCTTCTATTTTACAGAAGACAATCTTCATATTTTAATAAGATTGGAAAGATCTTTCTAGAATTTTAATTCCGATTAATTAAATAATTTATTATTTAAATTATAGTGCTGGCGTAATTGGCGCTAGCGCACCTGCGCTTGACACGTGTCGCGCAGGGCAAATCGCAGTGCAACTGCGCTAGCGCGCCTGCGCTTGACACGTGTCGCGCAACGCACCTGCGCTAGCGCACCACTGTTTGACACGTGGCGCGCAGCGCAGAGCGCAAGTTATCTAAAGTGTTGCTTCCTTTAATTTGAATTTTAAAACAGAGCCTTGCTCTGATTGGGGGTGCGCTGCCTTGGGCGCAGCGCTCCTTGCGCTGGCGTGTCTTTTTTTGACACGTGGCGCTCTGCGCGCAGCGCAAGGGATCTGAAGCGTTGCTTCACCTTTTGAATTTTGAAATTCAAACAGAGCTTTACTCTGATTGGGGAAACAAATGCCCCTCCCACCGTTGCGCTCACGTGGCGCACACGTGAGTGCAGCGGTGGCAACATCTGATCCATTGGATCGATTTAGGAGTTGAAGAGGCGCTTGAGCGCCTATAAATAGGACCCTTGGTCCTCAGCGGATGATTATCATCTTCAAGAATTTTATTTTCAGAGCCTTGCTCTTGTTTTCAAGAACTTCAGAGTTAGAACCCTAGAAAATTTTAGGTAAAAATTTAAACTTAATTAAATCAACTTTAATTAATAGAGCCTTGCTCTTATAGATCTTTTGATCTAAAAAATCACCTTTGGGGTTTCACAAACAGAGCTTTTTCTTTCAAGAATTTGTTTCAGGGTTTCTTAACCCATGAACAGAGCTTTGCTCATTGACAAAACATAGATCTTTTGATCTCCTGATGATGAACTTTTAAGAGTTTTTCATAGATTTTTAAGTTCCCGGAACTTTAATTTTTAGGAATTAATTTTTTCCTTTGATGGATTTTTCCATCATTATTACAGATCTAGGCTCTTTAAGGAATCTTACTCCCTTGTGACCAGAGTTTGACAAGTGTCACTCTGTGACAGAGCTTTGCTCTAAAAAGGGGGATTCTCCTTGTCTCAAGGGATTTCTCATTTAATGAGAATATTCTTTGAGGATTTCCTCATTAATTGACAGTCTCATCCAATGATGAGGCTGTCTTATTAACTGATGCATTGTCATCTGGATTTTGTGGGTCCCCCTTTGGTCCCCTTTCCACTGCATTGCAGTGTAGTATAAATTTTAAAGTACCAAGCATTGGAATTTTTTTCTTTTAAAATTAACTTATGATGCTGACAACTGAATTTCGCTTTTCCTTGCAGGCAACATGTCTGTTGATCTCTCATTCCCGTTCTTCAGCTCAGAGGGAGGATTTCCTGAGGCGCCAGTGGACCGGGAGGTTCTCGCTCTCATTAAAGATTTCGACCCGGAGTCTAAGAACCTTCATCTGTGGGGCAGATGGTACAGTGAAATCATCAAGAGTCGCCGAAGCTTTTCTTGTGCGACGCCGTCAGAACCGATCTCATTGATCCCATATGCGGATGTACCCCCGGTGAACTATACCGTGGAGGTCGTAAATTGGAACTCGGAGGATCTTCTTCAGCCTTCGATTGCTGCTATTCCCATGCAGCCGCCGGCAACCGTGGATATTCTGGGGCGGCGCATATGCCAGGGTGAGTCGCGCCCTTGGGGACAACCTTATAACATTGGATTGACCACTAGACAATCGGCCGGGTATTTGCAGTGGGCCAGGTACATCTTGTCAGCGAAAAAGACGCATTTGATGAAGATTGGTCTGTACCCCGCAGTCTACGCCTTATTGTTCGAGTACCCTGCTCCTCTGACGTGGTGGGTTAAGGCATTCGTGGAACAATGGAACATCCACACCCATACCTTTCTTCTATCGGACAGGGAAGTCTCCATCCCCTTGGAAGAATTTGCTGAGATTTCCGGTTTGCCGGTGAGGGGGAGCATTATGAAGAGCTACTTCCTCCTGATGAATATGTCTTCGCCACCAAGCCGCTGGTAATGGGCCTAACGCCGGAGAATGCTATTCAGCACCAGTTTCCGAGCCTGGTAAAGGTGCTGAATATGTATGAAAGTCTGTACTTGGAATCGGGAGGTTAGGGAGTTAGTTTTGCAGATTTCATCGCCCGCTTTATTCGACCGGAGATTCTATCGCAGCGGAGCGAAAAGTTCGCCAAGCTCGACGACCCCTTCGGTTTTGGCATAGATCGTCGACCAGTACTGGAAGATGACCAAAAGGGTTTTTACCTTCCTAATGCCGCAATCATGCCCTTATCGGAAATCGCCGCCCCGGGCATCGACGAGGAGACCTTCTTTCTCGGGTTTCTGGGGTTATGGCTGTGCTGGTTCGAACTCCCCATGCACCCGCGCTACATGAGGTCGTCCGTCTTCTACCCAGCGCATCGGATGGTGGCTGGTATACAGTTGTCGATTGGAATCGCCGGGTTGGCCCATCTGTACCATGGACTCAGCGTGGCGGCAGACGCAAATGAACCCGGGGTGCAACCCGCAAATCACCCGATGCACTACTTTACTTCATGGATGGAAATGCATATGCTCGGGGTTTTTGGTATTCACAAGAGGCCCTCGTTCTTCGAGAAGTGCAGACTCCCAAGAGTCATGCGGCTGGTCGGCGCTTCTATTGTGAATCCGCCTCCGCGGGAGGCTAGGGGGTTGCTTCTTCATCCGCGCATGGTCGGAGCAGGCATTTCTTTCACGGACAAGGTCATGACCATCGGCCCGGAGACCTCCAAGTCGGTGCCGGCGTTGCGTGATGGTTTCAAGGACGGGGCCTCCGTATTAAAAGCCCGGGAGATTCTTCACTTATACTTCATCCGGCCGGGCTTCCTGGTGTTCAGGCAAAACGATATGGCGCTCTTCATGAGGTACAACCCCCATCGGTTCGCCCAGCAGTTAAGTTATAACCAAGGGGTCCTACTGGAGGCGTTTTGGGAAGAGCCTACGGCCACCAGGGAGGGGATACGGAGTGCACTACATCATTTTATGCGGCTGAACCCGGGCTCCCACTTCTTCATTAGCGAGCCAAGTTGTGTTCCAAAGGCCCTCAACGTGTACGGGGCTTGGTATCAGCACGCGATGGATGCTGTTATCCGGGAAGAGAAGCGGATGCTGATTGACCGCAAGGGTGTGCCCCTCGCCAGCGATCGCAAAGCCCCCCTAAGGCTAAAGACCCATGTCGTTCCTCCGCTGAGAGGAGATGCTGGAGATGAACCTCCGCGTGTGCTAAGCCCCCCGCGCGGATTGCCTCGTGATACCGTGGACGTGCCCCCAGCGCCCCGTGTTCCGGTGGAGACGGTGAATGTGGTTTCGCCTGAATCCGGCGTGGGCTCGGACATCGGGACCCGCCGTCCCAAGGTGCCCACGAAGCGCAAGTTGATTTTGGGTGCGACCGGGGTCCGGGCTCAGAAGAGAAAGAAGAAGTCTGTTCTTTCTCTTGATGCTGTGCTCGGCTTAGAGCCTCAGGCCCCTCTTACCGAAGGCCTAAGTGAGTACGGAAGCAACGACGGTTTCTTCGTAGAGCCAGAAGACACCAATCTGGTGGACGCCATCGCGGCTTCTGAGCGATCGGCAAGGCTCGAAGCGTGGTTGGCTAAACTCGTGCAATCAGGTAATCACTGGTTATATTCTTCGTCATTTCATCGTATTTTTATCATTGTCTTTAACTAACGCTTTTCCTTTTTAAACAGGCATTTCTACTGAAGAAGCCATCGCTGCTTCCCTCAAAACCTTCGAGGAGGAGGAAAGGAAACGCGCTCTATCGGGCGTTGATACGTCTCGGCTCATTGAGTCTTTATTCTCCTTTTTATGGCCAATCTAACCTTTTCTTTGTCTCATTGCAGGGGCCGCGGGATCTACTTCGCAAGTCGATGCGGGGATTCTCCCCGGGCCAGCTACCGAAGTCCCGGCCTCTTCGGGGCTGCCGCGAGAGACCCAACTCAAAAAGCCGATGATGGATGCCTTGAAGGCTCTGGAGGCAACTCTGAACGCGGACGACGACGCCTTGCTAAGGGAGGCTTCAAAAAGGTCCGTCGTGACGGCCCGGGAGGAGAGAAAGCGCTTGAGGCGCGTAGCGAAGGAGCGTAGCGCTGCTTTGGCCGTGGGAGCGGGCTCAAGCGCCGTTACTCCCGCTGCTACTCCTTCAGAGGAGCCCCTGGTCGCCTTGTCTACTGCTCATAGACAGGCGGCATGTGCAGCTCGGGGAGCCAACGGCAAATCCGTCTCAGGTAATGTGCTTTTCGAGGCTTTGTTGCAAAAGTTGTAAAACTATCGGTTCTTATACATCTTTTCCTGCTTGGCCGAGTCCTACTGAAGGAGTGGCGGCGACCGTCGAGCCTGAGGGGACGGTGTATGAGGCCGCAGCCGAAACCGAGGCGACATTAGGCGGTGCAGCCGTAGTTGCTGGGCCCGAGCTAGTGGCTGACGAGACAGTCATGCCTACTATGCCCGAGAAGGTTGCCGATGCCGAGCCCGAGGGGGCGGCTGGTGAGAGGGCTGCTACAACCGAGCCTGGGGCAGCAGCGGATGGAGCGGCTGCGACTGACGAACCTATGGCAGCGGTGGACGAGACGGCCGCCACCGCTGAGCCCGAGGGAGTAGCGGGTGAGACGGGCATGATTGCCGAGGACGAGCCGACCGTTCTTTCTCAAGAGTCGGGCACCGCTCCGACCATTGCTCTCCCTGCCTACGGTCCTTCACCGTCTCCTGGCCTTGCGAGCACGACAACGGCTCCCATAGAGTCTGGCGATGAGGCAACGGGAGGTGAACCCATGCCAATGGAGGAGGGAGACGCCGCCGTTCCGGCTGGCGACTCATCAGGTAAATTTTGGGTTACCGTCCTTTTTTTATTATGCAATCCTTCCTGACAGGGTTTATCTTGTTTTCCAACGCAGGTGCAGGTAGTGCTGATGCCACTTTACCTGAGGGAGCACCGTCAGTTACCGCCCTGACGGTGGCCACCTCTCTACCCTCCTTCGTACCGTCGCAAATGTTGGAAGTTATGGATTTGCGACCCATCAGTCTTATCTTGGCTGCATAATTTATGTACTGATGTTGTACTATTGCGTCTTTGCTGGAGTGCTTTTAGATCACCTGTATCAGGTGCTGCACCCACACTTCTCCTTCCCGTCGGAGCTTGCTTCCTCCAGTGGCGCTGGTAAGTATAGTTTTCAATTAATGCTCTTTCTTTTTTCAATAATGAAATTGTTTCTGATTTTTTTTCTTGTCCTAATTGTAGTGCTACAGATCGAAGGAGGAGATAAAAGATCGGTTGCGCCACCGGTCCTCCCAGCTTTGCCGCCTGCTGTAGCTGGTATAGTAAATTCCATTGTTGATGACCTTTCTATATTTCTTGAACCGTCATTTGATTGTGTTTTGTTTTGCAGCTATCGCTCTGGTTCCAGTTCCTTTCAAGTCCCGCATTATGATGCCGGCAGGCCCATTCTCCAGACGTCCATCCTCAAAGGGTGCTGCGATGAGTTTGAGTATGCCGAGCAGATGCGTCGAGGAGCTTGACGCAGAAGCTCCTGCATCTGCCGCAGATTTGCTGCTGAGGTTAATCCGATGCTGGCGACGCTTGTAAATTTTCATAATGAAGGCGCCGTCGAGTCTTGGGTTAACCACTACAGGGAGATCGAGGCCCGCTTGTATCAGCTGGAAATTATGCGTCCTGCCCCCGAGAATTTGGCCACGAGTACTCAACGGGCGGCATGGATCGAACAGAGCGCTTCTTACTTCCTCCATCTTGAACAAGAAGCGGCTTTAAGGCAGAGGGAATGCAAAGAGACCTCAAGCGAGTCTGCTCGACTGCGTACTGAGGTCGATGCGAACGCTGCTCGGGTGAAAGTTATCTTCGAGGGCCTCCTGCAAAGTATCTCCGACGGGTTAACATTGAAGCAGAAGCTCGATACCGTTGAGCGTGATGCCCAAGGTCGTGAAGCAGCTCGGCGAGCCGTCGAAGAACAACTTTCATCCTATTTGCAGCAGCGAACCTAGGTGGAAGCGGAGTTGGCAGCGGCAGCTGATCAAGAAGAGGCGTTGAAGGAAGTGCGAGTATAGCTTGCGAATTTGTTAAAAACGCTTCCTTCTCCATAAACATTTTGTATCATTTGTAATTGTAAATAAGATGTATTTGTTTCTTTTATTATTTAACACGATGTAACTTGTACTCAATTGAATTCATGAATAAAAGATATACATTCTTCATAATGTCTTGTGTCATTTCTCCGCTTTCTTCTTTCTTGCCGTGTTGTTTGCCCTGCGATTTTAGCAAGTGCGGTCTGTAGATAGCGTATAGCTGTCAGTCTTAGGCTTTTTGTAGAGCGGCGATGGCTTAGAAAACAGGGTTAGGGTCTGTCACCTAAGACTTTCAATTTTATGAGCCGTGAGGATCTCATAAAGTATTTTCTCCCTACGGGTCGAGAGGATCCTGTAGGTGTGTTTTCTTCTTAGGGATCGTGAGGATTCCTAAGTGTGTTTTCTCTTGAAAGTCATAAGGATCTCACAAGAGAATTTACTCCCTTACGAGTCGTGAGGACCCGCAAATGATGGGTGAAGTTGCCCTTAACCGCATTTTACGGGGTTAAGGGTTGCTCTGGATGCTTTCCGGGTTACCGTAGTTTAAAGACGTCGCGGTCGAGGTTAAGGACATCATAGTCCATTAGTTTTAAGACATCTCGGTCGAGGTTAAGGACATCATAGTCCGTGGATTTAAGGACTCCACAGTCCGATGTTAGTTTTAAGACATCACGGTCGAGTTTAAGGACGTCATAGTCCGTGAGTTTAAGGACCTCACAGTCCGCGAAATGTATGGTTACTAGGACCCGTCACATCTTTGAAGACGTTGAGGAATTTCAACGACAAATATCAAAGGAGTGAAGAGATGTACCCTTAAACCAAGGTAAAATCAGTTTAAAATCATTTTGGTTGATTATTAGTTTTAAGACATCACGGTCAAGGTTAAGGACATCATAGTCCGTGAGTTTAAGGACCTCATGGTCCGGTATTTGCTCTGGATACTTCCCATGGGTTCACGGCCGTGTTCGGCGAGGACCAGGCTCTGCTCTGGATGCTTCACACGGGTTCACTGCCGTGCTCCGCGAGGACCAGAAATTTTGCACTAGATGGTTCACACGGGTTCACTGCCATGTTCGGCGAGAACTAGGCTCCGCTCTGGATGCTTCACACGGGTTCACTGCCGTGCTCTGCGAGGACCAGGATCTGCTCTGGACGTTTTCCATGGGGTCAGAAGTGACGTTATCCGTGTTTCACGTGACTGGGAATTTTGCACTAGATGCTTCACACGGGTTCACTGCCGTGTTCGGCGAGGACTAGGCTTCGCTCTGGATGCTTCACACGGGTTCACTGCCGTGCTCTACGAGGACCAGGATCCGCTCTGGTCGTTTTCCACGGGGTCAGAAGTGATGTTATCCATGTTTCACGTGACCAGGAATTTTGCACTAGATGCTTCACACGGGTTCACTGCCGTGTTCGGCGAGGACTAGGCTCCACTCTGGATGCTTCACACGGGTTCACTGCCGTGCTCTGCGAGGACCAGGATCCGCTCTAGACGTTTTCTACAGGGTCAGAAGTGACGTTATCCGTGTTCCACATGACCAAGAATTTGCACTGGATGCTTCCCACGGGTTCACTGCCGTGTTCGGCGAGGACTAGGCTCCGCTCTGGATGCTTCACACGAGTTCACTGCCGTGCTCTGCGAGGACCAGGATCCGCTCTGGACGTTTTCCACGGGGTCAGAAATGACGTTATCCGTGTTCCACATGACCAGGAATTTGCACTAGATGCTTCACACGGGTTCACTGCCGTGTTCGGCGAGGACTAGGCTCCGTTCTGGATGCTTCACACGGGTTCACTGTCGTACTCTGCGAGGACTAGGATCTGCTCTGGATGTTTTCCACAAGGTCAGAAGTGACGTTATCCATGTTCCACGTGACCAGGAATTTGCAATAGATGCTTCCCACGGGTTCACTGCCGTGTTCGGCGAGGACTAGGCTCCGCTCTGGATGCTTCACACGGGTTCACTGCCGTGCTCTGCGAGGACCAGGATCCACTCTGGACGTTTTCCACGGGGTCAGAAGTGACGTTATCCGTATTTCACGAGACCAGGAATTTTGGAGATTAGATCCGCATTCCATGGAGTTGGGATTTGACTCTCGGTCATCTGTATACCGTCGAGTCATGGAACTGGGAGTTGCCGCTGTTCCGCTTTGTTTGATGTTGTGTCTGCTGAGACGAATGTTGAGATGATCTCCAGGCTATCTGTGACCCATCGAGATTTGGCTTTTTCTTCCGATGAAACCTGGGGAGGAGGAGTGTGATTCCTTCTTTGTTTGCGCCCCTGGATTGTATATAGGGATTGATGTAATATCACCTGTAGGGCATAAATTTCATTTTTTTATTTCATTCCGCGATGCTCTATCATTTCAGCTTTTTATATCGCGAAGGTCGCGATTGCCCCATCATTTCGGCTATTTCTCGCGGTGCCCAATCATTTCAGCTATTTATTTTATTTTTACTCGCTACTTTTTATTGCGAATTGCCCAATCATTTCGGCTATTTTGCATGCATACATCTTTTACTTGCTGATTTTTTTGCAAGTTACCCCATCATTTCGGCTATTTCGTATGCATGTGTGACTTGCTGGCTTTTCGTCGCAAGCTTGGGGTTAGACACCGATTTCGGCATCAGCACCACTACAACTGGGATGTTGCCAGGAGAGAATCATCATTTGCCCATGTCGATGGCAGACAAAGGTGGCTTAGCGAACAGGATTAGGATCCTGTCGACTAAGGCTTTTGACTTTATGAGCCGTAAGGGTCTCACAAAGGTATTTCTCCCTACAAGTCGTGCGGATCTCATAGGTGTGTTTTCTCCTTAGGAATCGTGAGGATTCCTAAGTGTATGGCTTTTTGTAAGTCGTAAGGATCTTACAAGAGATTTTTCTCCTTATAAGTCGAGAGGACTCACAAGGGTTGCTCATCGTGCGAACATATCCCTAGTCACGGATGGGACTCGGTTAGGGAAATGTTTATTCGCGCCCATGGATTGTATACAAGGGTCAGTATTGAGCCGCTTGTAGGGCAATATCGAAGGTTGTGGGGGGTTGCTTAAGAACATGTTCCGGTCTCTGTAACGGAAGACTTTCAAAGCTTATGAGCCGTGAGGGTCCCATAAGAGGATTCTCCTTACGAGTCGTGAGGATCTCGCAAGTGTAATTTCTCCTTAGGAATCGTGGGGAACCCTAAGTATGTTGCTCCCTTGTGAGTATTAAGGATCTCACGCGGGTGGCTTCTCCTCATAAGGTCGAGAGGACCCTGTAAGTGTCTTTTAACGAGGTTGCGCCCTTTCGGGTTTCCACAAACACTCGCCGGTAGCCCTGCTGTTTTTACTCACAGAGCCCTTTCAGGTTTTCATCCGTGCCCATTTTGCTTATGGACATACCGTCTTTTTTTTATTATTCTTTCTCTTCTTTTTTTTTATATATAACGAGGTTGTGCCCTTTCGGGTTTTCACAGACACTCGCCAGTAGCCCTGCTGTTTTTACTCACGGAGCCCTTTCGGGTTTTCATCCGTGCCCATTTTGCTTATGGACATACCGTTTTTTTTTGTTTTTTTTGTATCAGCTTTGGGATGCTGCAATCCACCATAGTTTCTCGGTGTCTCGGTCAACAGCTAGTTTTAGGACGTAGTGGTCCGTCGTTAGTTTAAGGACGTTTCGGTCCGTTAACCAGCTACTACTTATAGAGTTTTGGGCCTAGGAAGATAGCAAGCGGATGTAGTCATCGTCATCTATCATTGACCTAGGCCGTAACTCGTTAGGCGTAGTATTTCTTCAGGAAGCGACCGTTTATTGGTCTGAAGGGTCTTTCGCCATGCATATCCAAGAGTAGATAGGCTCCACCCTGGTAGACCTTGTCTATAATGTACGGTCCTTCATAGTTCGGCTCGAATTTTCCTCGCTTAGTGCGATTGGGGATCATAGGTCTTTTGACCACTAGCACTAGTTCGCCCTGGCGGAATGTCCTTGGCCTAGTCAATCTTTCATATGAGCGCGTCATCTTTGCTTTATAAGCCTCGAGGTTTTACTGCGTCAGGAGCCGGGTTTCATCAAGGGCATCGAGCTCCTCAAGCCGAAGGTGAGCGTTTTCTTCGTCCGTCAGCTCGTAATGGACTGCCACTCGTAGAGAATGTAATTCTATCTCGAGGGGGAGCACTGCTTCTGTACCGAATACCAACGCGTACGGCGTTGTGTTCGTGGCCGTCTTGAACGTAGTTCGATATGCCCAGAGAGCTTCTTGTAGTCTCTCGTGCCAGTCCTTCTTATTTCAGGGCACCGTCTTCTTCACGATCTTCGTCAAGCTCTTGTTGAAAGCCTCAGCTAGACCGTTAGCTCGGGGATTATAAACTGAGGAGTATCCCCAGTCTATGTTGTGCTGTTGTGCTAAGCGGCTGATTTTGTGGCTTCTGTAAGCTGGCCCGTTATCAGATATGATCCATCGTGGAGTTCCAAACCGATAAATGACGTGCGTCTTGAAGAAATGGAGGATATTCTCCGTCTTCACTTCCCTCAGCGGTACTGCTTCTGCCCATTTGGAGAAGTAATCAGTTGTCGCTAAAATGAATCGATGTCCCCTGGACGATGCTGGTTCGATGGGGCCGATTATGTCAGCTCCCCGCATTCCAAACGGCCAGCTAGCCACTGTTGGGTGTAGTGGATTTGGATGCTGGTGAATGAAGTTCCCATGGATCTGGCATGAGTGGCATTGCTTCACATATTCGAGACAGTCCTGAATCATCGTGGGCCAGTAGTAGCCCATCCGTTTGATTTTCAACTTCATCTTCGGGCCTACTTGGTGAGAACCGCAAAGTCCGTCGTGAACTTCTTGGATGACTCTTTTTGCTTCTTCAGGTCCCAGACATCTCAACCACAGAGAATCAAATGACCTCTTGTACAGAGTATCATTGATGAAGGCAAAAGATAGGGCTCGTTTGATGAGCTGATGCTTTGAGGACGCATCTTCAGGCGTTCGACGGGATTTGAAGTAGTCTATAAAGACTTCTCTCCAATCCTCAACCGTTTCTTGGTCTTTTACTTGTAGAGCCATTTGCTCGGTCGCTTCCTTTTCCTCGGATGATTCCGGAGATATTTCTGCTGGTGCAAGGACGCGACGGCTTTGTACCACAATTTTGACGTCGTCGAGGTTCTCATCAGCCAGTTCTTTAGCGAGCTTGGCTAATGCATCCGCTTTGCTATTTTTCGCACGCGGTATGCTTTTCAAGATGTAGGAAGGTATTTGGGTCAGCAGTTGCTGTACTTTTTCGTCGTACTTCACCAACTCTGGTTTGCATGTTTGGTAGTCGCCATTTACTTGACTGACGACCAGTTGGGAATCTCCGTATATGATGAGGCTTTCAATTCCCATGTCGATGGCGATCTCGAGGCCTGCTATCAAAGCTTCGTATTCGGCTTCGTTGTTCGTCCTCGGCTCTGTCAAGGAGAAAGAAAAACGCATTATCCCTTCTTGTGGAGTCACGAAAATGAGGCCTACCCCTGATTTGATTATGGGGGTGCTTTGCTTGTGCTTCTTCATGGAAGACGCTCCATCAAAATAAAGTTCCCATCGGATATCACCTTCGTCGATTGTGTCAAACGCGTGTTCGTCTGGCAGCTCGCAATTCAGAGGGGAATCGGCGGGAATTGGATGCTCGGCGAGGAAGCCGGCGATGGCTTGGCTTTTCACTGCCTTAAGAGGCTGATAAGTTATCGAGAATTCCATCAAGAGTAAGGCCCATTTAGCAAGCCGTCCTGTTAATATGGCCTTCGACATCAAGTGTTTGAGAGGATCCACTTTTGATATGAGACGGACCTCATGTGCCAATGCGTAGTGTCTGAGCTTTGTTATCGCGAAGATCAATGCCAGGCAGTGTTTTTCGATGGGAGAATAATTGCTTTCTGCCCCCAGTAGAACTCGACTCAAATAGTAGAGGGCTCTCTCCTTCCCTTGGTCATTCTCTTATGCCCATAATGTGTCTAAGGAACCGTTAAGGGCGGTTGTATACAGAATGATAGGCTTTCCTTTGACCGGAGCATCCAGCACTGGCGGGTTCTGTAGGTATTTGATCAGTCGAAAAGAATGTATTTTTAACACGGCAATTTCCCCATCTTTTGCATACATTTAGAAGTGTTCGGTATTCATATTTCACATATTAGCAAATCAGTTGTAAAATACCAGATTGCATGTATTAAACTTTTAAACCGACACTTTAAGGGAAATTAACCGCATTTCATGGCATCGCATCATTTCTGTATTTGCGCAACACTTGTTTTGAGTCTGTGCAGGAAAATACGGAAGAAAAATCAAAGAGCTGATCAAAATTATGCCAACTCATGATCTGGTAGCAATAAAGAAGGCCAAATGAAATTCCACACATCAAAACAAAGCCCAAATACTATAGAGAGAATTAACAGAGAAGACCAAAGCCCAAGGCCCATAAATAGCCGCGGATCCGCGGCGGGAGCCTGCTTGAGCCGCGGATCCGCCGCTCTTTTACCACATCATCAGCTAATTTTCAGTGTACAATTCTCATCTCAAGGCCCACATCTCATTGTGATACGTCAAATTCCATAATTCTCCAGAAGCTACTGCCAGATCAGCAAAGAAGATTAAGCAAGGCTAATCCTAATTAAGCTTCTAATTAATCCTCTTCTAGAAGCTCCCTCCTAACTAATCACATCCAGAAGCTTCTCCCCTAACAAACTTTTGGAGGGAAATTTGAATTTCCTCAACAAACTTTAGGATGGAAACTTAGAATTTGAAATCCTAGATCTAGGGTTTAGTTATCTATAAATAGGAACCTAGACCTAGGGTTAAAGGCTAATCAATCATTAGGTTAAAGAATCTCCCATTCCTAAAATTCTAATTCTTCATCTTCTTCCACAAGTCTAGTGACAAGGCTTGTGCGAAACCCTAACCCTAATTCCACTCCAAATTCAAGATCTTGAGTACCAATCAAGCGAGAAGCCTTCAACCTTTTAGGAGCCGAGCCGATCATCAATCGGGCAAGTGATCCAAGCCGATCCGCGTCCCACGGAGCCGAGCGAAGCCAAGTCGACGATCGAATTCTTCCTCTTGTAGTTCTTGAGCGAATGTAATGAAATTGTTGATATAAATAAAAGGTGAAATTCTTTAATCTTGCTTTCTTTTAATTCTTGCATCATGATTAGATCTCAATTTGCAATTGTAGTTTTTGTGATGATGTTTGAGTAAAACTCCGCTCGTAAAGGAGTCGAGACGATTGTAGAATGATGATGTAACAAATCTTAATACATTTTTTAAGTCCTACGAGTTTTGTAAACCCTAGCAAGTTCAAGAATCGATGACCTAGTTTCGTAGTGATGCTTTCTTGATTGTGATCGCTCGAAATTAGGGATCTACGATCGTTTCTTGAATTTACTAGAGGCTAGAATATGAATGATATCAATGAAAGAACAAGAGATAAGATGAAACCCTAGTTTCACAAGAAGTCTCTAATTCTCATCGATCATCATCGATCTAGTATCAATTCATCGAAGGATAAGAATACGTAATTGTAAGATTACATCACATCTATAGATCCGATCAAATCCTACGAGCCTCATTTCGATTCTTGATATTTGGTTTGGAAAAATCATCAAACGATCAATTCTTGATTCTATCTTTTACTTTTCTTAGATCTAGATATTTTCTTTTTCTTGAAATACAAAATTTAAATCATGAATTGTTTTGTTTTCTTTTCTTAAAGTTTCGACTCATCTAATTCAAAAGACGAACGATTACACTTTCCCTGTGGACGATCCGCACTCACTAACAACCTACATCCGACACCGTAGTTGATTGCGGTCAAATAATTTTTGGTTGTGATTTCTATACAATTTTCTACATACACAACGGAAATTCGTTTCAATCAAATGGCGCCGTTGCCGGGGATAGTGCGCTAATAGTTCGTATTTTGAAATTTGAGTTGAACAATTTATTCCATCATAATTTTTAGATCTAAACTCGTACAAACCCTAATACGTGTGTTGTGATTTGTGCGAGGAATTCTGGAATCATTGGAGCTGGATAAAATTTTTATGAAAATTCCAGAGAGCTGAGGAGTTCAAGTGGAACATTGTCAAGAATTTTTGTGCAGTGAACAGTCATTTAGACCGCGTTTCAGCGGCAATTGGGCGCATCTGCGGCGGTTCCGCGGCCCCCTTGTTGATTCACTGTACCAATTTTGCTCTGTAAGTCTCTATCTTTCTTATCTCCTCCTCTGTCTGCTCCAATTGACAATTTGCTGCAGGTTTCTTTGTAAATAAATCGCAGCGCCGCAAAAGCAAAATAAAATTTATGCGTGTTTTGATTCTTTTGGTTGTTTGCATATTAATACGGAAAATTAAGGGGCACGACCAAATTCAAATTAGGTGGGGAGTTCATTACCCTTCCTAGGCCCCGAAAACCACCAAACTTGCATCCGCATTTACCCTCATTAATTAAAAGAAATCTAGAGATGACTCTAAGGACCGTCGGGCTCAATTAGGACAGAAGAGGGCCGTGGGTAATTCATTGCTTATCCGCGTTTTCTTGTGGTGCCTAAGGCGAGTGTGTCTAAGGCTAGTGGTTTTTAATTAGGCCCACTACTTACGTAGTGGAGTACCTTCCCACTTACCTGGCACTTATCCGGCCACAGGGGAACAAAGAGGCAGTGGAGGATTTATCCCGCGACTTGTCTTTTGGCAGTTAGGAGCGGTCTAGAGCCGGACCTAGGTGACCACTAGATTCTAGGGTTTTGTGTGCTGCATTTGTTGTGTTGCATCATATTTTTAAAAATCCGTATCATTTTCAAAACAAACACCGCATTCATTCATCATTCCCCTAATTATAAGTCAACGCTGCCACTTGTACTAACCCTTTTTAGTGCAAGATAGGCTGGACACAGGATTCTAGTGCCTGTTCAGTCCGCGTCCCCCGATCGACCCTAAAGCCGGTATTTCTCCATTTACCTTTCTTTTACCCACCACCACACCCACATCGATGGATCCATCTCCATCGAACTTCTTTTCCACTACTCTGCCACCGTCTGTTGGTGTGCAGAATCCACCTCGCATCTCTCTCCAAGAGAGATGCTATCCTACACGAGGCCCCCTTTCCACCTGTCTTTCCATTCCACCAGCCAACGGGGAAAATTTTCAAATAAAACCCCAATACATCAACCTTCTACCAAAATTTCACGGTCTCGAGTCTGAAGACGCATATGTGTTTATCACGAAATTTGAAAATGTATACGCAATGATGGGTACCTCACAGTTGTCTGTGGATGCTTTACGTCTTCGTCTTCTCCCATTTACCTTGTGCGATTTAGCCGAGAAGTGGCTATATAACACTACCGCACATTCCATTTCAAATTGGGACGAATTCGTCAAAGCATTCCTTAAGAAATTCTACCCACATCAAAAGACAGCTCGAGTCCGTAGCAAAATCTATCAATTCACTCAGCTTCCAAACGAAACATTTTCAAAATGTCTTGAGCGTTTCAAGGATCTGTTAGTCCAATGTCCACATCACGGCATCCCAAGATGGGAATTGTGCCGAATCATTTATGAGGGCATTACTCCTTACACAAGACAGACCCTTGAATCCATGTGTCAAGGCAACTTTATGACCAAAGATGATAGGGGAGCCTGGGAATTCCTAGAAAATTTTGCTGAAAAATCTTTACAGTGGGAGCGTGTGAGTCAATCGTCTAGGGATGGCAATGATATTTCCATAGGAGTTAGAGCTGACATTGCAGCTATCAATAAGAAACTCAAGAATATGGAAAATAAATTTTTAGCCGCCACCCTTAATCAAATGTCACTCTCCAAAACTGAATGTGGATGCTGTTCTGATCCGTCTCACTTGACGGAAGAATGCCCGTTTCAAGGTCATGAGCATACCAATGCCGCATTTCAAAGACCTAGAAACAATCCATCTTCCTCCATATATGATCAGGGTTGGAGGAATCACCCTAACTTTGATTGGAACCAATCCCAATTTCAAAACACGGTTCCAACCTAAAACAATTTCCAAGGGGCCCCTCCACCACAACAGCACCCACAACTTCAATTGAGTCAGCACCCCTTTCAAGCACAAAATTTCCAAAATCCGGCCAACACTTTTGCACCACATGAAAATTTTTTGCAATTGACCGGTACAGATAATACCTCTGCACTAGCACAAACCTTGGATACTTTCATGAAACAATCCATCCAAGGGACGGCAAGTTTGCAATCTTCCATCGAGAATATGATGAAGATCATTGTCTCTCAAAATGATAATATCAAATCGATGGAATCACAAATTGCACAACTAAAAGCCGAGATGAGTGCAAGGGAGAAAGGGAAACTTTCAGCTCAACCTTTACCCAATTCTAGCTATTCACATCATGTGGATGAGATCACGTTGAGATCTGGAAGAGTGCTTGACAATCACGTTGGGGAAGAGTTTGATGATACTGATAAATCAATCAATAACACCCCGGCTGAGTCCTTTCCTTACATCCACACTTCTAATTCTAACCCCAGTTCTTCTACCCCACCATCTTCTTCCGAGCCTATTCTTCGTTTCTCAAAAGGCTCGCCACTACAGCCCACCTCTTTTACCCCTCCACGGACGATTCCCACTTCTATTCTGGGATCGGTTCCACACCCACTTCCTTCTCCTATGATGGACCCCGCGCTTATTGCTAAAGTACCTTATCCTAATCGGTTAAGGGCTAACACACCGAGTCCACATATGGAGAAGATTATGAACATTTTTAAGCAAGTAAACACCAACATCCCTCTCCTAGATGCCATCCAACAAGTTCCGTCCTATGCGAAAACTCTTAAGAACTTGTGCACTAGGAAGAGGAAGACTCAAGCACCCAAGAAGATATTCATGGAAAAAACAATAGACACGGCTTTCCCCCAACAATTACCGAGGAAACGTAAGGATCCAGGATATCCTATTATTTCCGTTTCTATTGGGGAAAAACACATCAACCGTGCTCTACTAGATCTTGGCGCTAGTGTTAACTTGCTTCCATATTCAGTTTATGAGCAATTAGGTATCGGAGAGTTGAAGCCAACCAATTGCACTCTCCAGATGGCTGACCGATCTATCACCAAACCTAGGGGTGAACTGGAGGATGTGTTAATAAAAATCGGGGAATTCATATTCCCTGTGGACTTTATTGTAATTGATACACAGCCTGTAGCGAACCCACGGAATCAAATTCCGGTGATTTTAGGTCGCCCCTTTTTGGCCACTTCCAATGCAATAATCAACTGTCGTAACGGTTCTATGACCCTATCTTTCGGGAATAGGTCAATTGAGCTGAACATTTACAAGTTGGGAAGTGTACCCTCCGAACCTATTGCTCAGGTATGTTCTGTCGACTTAATGGATGTCGACAGCAGCGAATTTGATGATCCTCCTGATACTGATCTTGACTCTTTTCATACGTTGTTGTTTGACCCAACTATGTATCATACACATACGGACTCTTCCACTGAGATGTCCGGGTCAACAATTAACACCGATTATGAACTGCTTTTAGAGTCTGAAGATCACCCCGCACTTTGTGATAACATTATTCATCGGGGTATTGATGGAACTTTTGAGGAGATCTTCGCTGATGAACTCGCATTTTTGAATGACACGGGTGTTGAGATGAATCATCTTCCACTCAATGAAATTGAACCTCCACCCCTCCCTCTGAACTGTAAAAAGAATGCGAGTAATCCATCACAATCACTGCATCGTCTCTCCAAAATGAGACGCACACACATTCTCTTCCACCACTTAACCTTTCCCCACTTCTTCTTCCACCAACCAGAGCACTGCATTGATAAAATTTTTGAATGGTTGGTGTTAACATTCGGTCTTTGCAAAGCTTGGCATCGACCAATGATTTTTGACCCCCTCATATGATTTTCAAAGATTAACATTGCTTAAGTTTGGGGGGGAATAATCGGGCTCTTGAAAAGAAATTTTTACAAAATTTTGAGCCAAAAATAAGTTTGGGGGAGGTTCTTCACTTAAATATTTTGCCCCCACTAATAAATTCCTCCCAAGCTTACAGGTTTTTCGAGATTTAGCAGAAGGCAACAGTGAGGACACTGTTGAAAACAAGTTTGGGGGAGGTTTGTGCTTATTTTCGCATCATTTGCATATCACTTTGCATAAGCACAAAACATTTTTTCAAAACCCATAAAAATTTAAAAATTTTCAAAACTATAAAAACATTTTTTGTACATAAATAAGATAATGAAAGTTTAGATAGTGAAAAGTTACATCCATGAGATTAGAAAAATTTGAGAAAACTAAGAAAATTAGAAGTTTTCTTATACGAACTAGTAATAAGTAGTTATGAGCCGTTGTCCCAAGGGTTAGTAAGATGAAGGACGTCACTAATCTGAGGATAAAAATAAGTCTGAAAAATAGTTTCTATTCTGGAAGCCAAACATTTTGAACGTTGATACCCTGCTATTCGCACTTACACACGTCTTGAAGCCCGGGATAGTAGAGGATGCCGTGAAATGCTCTTGTCTTAAAGCCGATGTATGAAGGAAATAAAAAAAAAGTGAATAAAAAAAAAATGAAGAAAATATAAAGTGGTGAGAAAAATGGACACTGGTTTTGTTATCACCGAGGGCAATAAAAAATATATAGCGAGGGTGCCTCTTCACCTAGTGCCCTAAGGCCAACTGGTCTGGGAGTCACTGCTATGCCTGAGGTGGTGCAAGACGAGGAAAATACACCAAGTAAGCAAGTACAGGAGTAATCGGTCGATTAGTACCTCAAGAAGTATTAACGGTCGCATGAAAGTGTGTGAGCAATCTCATCTAAATATTCATAAATCAAAAAGTACTGAGGCTGATGGGCAAGAGTATGATAGCTTGAATTGAATTCTCCGGGTGTAGGGATGTCTTTACACACACACAGGGTTATATGATCGATGTTTGGAATAAAGATATAAATGAAGAATAAGACGATGTTTTATTGAGGGAGGACGTGATTTCTAACATCTTTTCATGACCATTAAGATAGGGCTCATGACAACCGAAAAGCTAGCTTAGTTGGAAACCCTAATTTTCAAAGTCTTTTCTTTTACAATTCTTTTCTTTAAATGTAATATTCATGATCTTTCTTTTATTATCGGATTTTGTGGGTGCAATCCGCTGAAAACCCTCAGGAGACAACACTCCTCCTACTAGGGACACCTAGAGGTTTAAAGGCTTGTTGCACGTGCTCAGTGCAATCGTGTTGCCTACGAAAGTGTGCTAGTTAGTTTTTCTCTTTCTTTATTTTCTCCTTCTCTTTTTAATAAAAACATTCGCTCGAGAGGATCGAAATTAAGTTTGGGGGTATTTGATCAGTCGAAAATAATGTATTTTTAACACGGCAATTTCCCCATCTTTTGCATACATTTAGAAGTGTTCGGTATTCATATTTCACATATTAGCAAATCAGTTGTAAAATACCAGATTGCATGTATTAAACTTTTAAACCGACACTTTAAGGGAAATTAACCGCATTTCATGGCATCGCATCATTTCTGTATTTGCGCAACACTTGTTTTGAGTCTATGCAGGAAAATACGGAAGAAAAATCAAAGAGCTGATCAAAATTACGCCAACTCATGATCTGGTAGCAATAAAGTAGGCCAAATGAAATTCCACACATCAAAACAAAGCCCAAATACTATAGAGAGAATTAACAGAGAAGACCAAAGCCCAAGGCCCATAAATAGCCGCGGATCCGCGGTGGGAGCCTGCTTGCGCCGCGGATCCGCCGCTCTTTTGCCACATCATCAGCTAATTTTCAGTGTACAATTCTCATCTCAGGGCCCACATCTCATTGTGATACGTCAAATTCCATAATTCTCCAGAAGCTACTGCCAGATCAGCAAAGAAGATTAAGCAAGACTAATCCTAATTAAGCTTCTAATTAATCCTCTTCTAGAAGCTCCCTCCTAACTAATCACATCCAGAAGCTTCTCCCCTAACTAACTTTTGGATGGAAATTTGAATTTCCTCAACAAACTTTAGGAGGGAAACTTAGAATTTGAAATCCTAGATCTAGGGTTTAGTTATCTATAAATAGGAACCTAGACCTAGGGTTAAAGGCTAATCAATCATTAGGTTAAAGAATCTCCCATTCCTAAAATTCTAATTCTTCATCTTCTTCCACAAGTCTAGTGACAAGGCTTGTGCGAAACCCTAACCTTAATTCAAGATCTTGAGTACCAATCAAGCGAGAAGCCTTCAACCTTTTAGGAGCCGAGCCGATCTTCAATCGGGCAAGTGATCCAAGCCGATCCGCGTCCCACGGAGCCGAGCGAAGCCAAGTCGACGATCGAATTCTTCCTCTTGTAGTTCTTGAGCGAATGTAATGAAATTGTTGATATAAATAAAAGGTGAAATTCTTTAATCTTGCTTTCTTTTAATTCTTGCATCATGATTAGATCTCAATTTGCAATTGTAGTTCTTGTGATGATGTTTGAGTAAAACTCCGCTCGTAAAGGAGTCGAGACGATTGTAGAATGATGATGTAACAAATCTTAATACGTTTTTTAAGTCCTACGAGTTTTGTAAACCCTAGCAAGTTCAAGAATCGATGACCTAGTTTCGTAGCGATGCTTTCTTGATTGTGATCGCTCGAAATTAGGGATCTACGATCGTTTCTTGAATTTACTAGAGGCTAGAATATGAATGATATCAATGAAAGAACAAGAGATAAGATGAAACCCTAGTTTCACAAGAAGTCTCTAATTCTCATCGATCATCATCGATCTAGTATCAATTCATCGAAGGATAAGAATACGTAATTGTAAGATTACATCACATCTATAGATCCGATCGATTCCTACGAGCCTCATTTCGATTCTTGATATTTGGTTTGGAAAAATCATCAAACGATCAATTCTTGATTCTATCTTTTACTTTTCTTAGATCTAGATATTTTCTTTTTCTTGAAATACAAAATTTAAATAATGAATTGTTTTGTTTTCTTTTCTTAAAGTTTCGACTCATCTAATTCAAAAGACGAACGATTACACTTTCCCTGTGGACGATCCGCACTCACTAACAATCTACATCCGACACCGTAGTTGATTGCGGTCAAATAATTTTTGGTTGTGATTTCTATAAAATTTTCTACATACACAACGGAAATTCGTTTCAATCAGTATTGCTTGATTTCGTCCAATGCATATTGGCATTTGCGATCCCAGACGAAAGGGGTTCCTTTCTTCATCAAGTGACTATAAGGGCGGCACTTGCCGGAGAGGTTGGCTATAAATCGCCGAATATACGTGAGCTTCCCTTGGAGAGATCGTAATTGTTTGAGAGTCTTTGGCGGGGGTATTTCCATGATCGCCTTGATTTTTTACGGATCTATTTCGATACCTCGATGCCGGACGATAAATCCTAGGAATTTACCTGAGGACACCCCAAATACGCATTTGAGTGGGTTCATCTTCAAGTTATATTGCTGAAGGCGTTGAAATACGATCTTCAGATGCTCGAGATGTTCCTCGTATGATTTGCTTTTCACCACAAGGTTGTCAATATAGCATTCGATGATTTCATGTATGAGGTCATCGAAGATCTTCGTCATGGCCCTCTGATAGGTGGCACCGACGTTCTTTAGACTGAAGAGCATCACCTTATAGCAGAATATACCTAGAGGGGTTCGAAACACGGTGTGCTTCTGGTCTTCGGGATGCATCTTTATCTGATTGTATCCTGATGATCCGTCCATGAAGGAGAAGACTTCGTGAGTTGACGTATTGTCTATCATCGGCTCGATGACCAGTACTGGGAAGTCGTCCTTCGGGCAGGCTTTATTGAGATCCCGAAAGTCCATGCATATGCGAACTGTCCCATTTTTCTTCATCACCGGGATGATGTTGGCGATCCAATCAGGGTATTGAACTTCTTAGATGAAGCCAGAGTCGATCAGCTTCTTGACCTCAGCGTTGATGCTCATCTCAAGCTCGAGCCGTATTCTTCTCGGTGCTTGTTTGATTGGCTTGACGTCCAAGGATATCGTTAGTTTGTGGACCGCGATCTCTGGATCTAATCCTGGCATTTCGGAATAGTTCCATGCGAAGCAATCCTTATGCTGCATAAGCACGTATTTTAGTGTAGCTACCCTTTCCTCAGACAGCAACTCGCTGACGAATGTTGGTCGTGGGTCACTTGTCATCCCCAAATCAATTTTCTTGAGGTTATCTGCAGTGGTGTGTATTCTATCTTCCTGCTCTTTTGGCGCCGGTGGAAACTCTGAGATTACCTCATCATCATTGTTTTCAAAGCACCAGGGAAGGTCATCCATCTTCTCGGGCTCTTCTTTTGACATCGTTATCATATGACAAGTACGAGTTCGCTTCCAAGACCGATGTGGATCTGATTCCAGTCTCGCGGATTTGGGTTCATGCTTCTGCGGCGGTGTTACCCTCCAACTGTCGGATAGAGCGAATTTGCCGAGCTGATATTGGTCTTCAACCCAGTTCTCGAAGGTGAAGCAATCTTCGAGAGGATGTTCTATTGCTCGATGATAAGAGCAATAGTCTGGGTGAGAGACCTCGTTGGCTTGCTCGGGGTGTTTAGACTCCGGAAGTGTAATCATTTGATGTCTTATGGTGAGATCAAATATCTTCCGTGTTTTGTTCTGAGGAAAGGAGTAGGCTCGACCTATCTTCTTCATAAGAGATGAATCCGGGTCGCTCGATTCCTGCTCGCGTGGCTTCTTGGTCCCGCTTTGTCGTTGTTGAGTGCCTTTTCCGCTTTTTGACTTGTTTCTGCTTCGGCGTCGGGCCTTTTTTACAACAGGTTGACAGGGAGCGGCATTTTCATCTTTCGCAGCCTGTTGGAGAAGGCGTTGCGTCCTGGCTTTCTCGTAGATGGCCATTTCGCGGTTGTAGTCGTCTCGGACTTTTTGACCAGCTTCCCTTATAAGCTTGTCCATTTTTTCTTCGAACGACAGACTGGGCATTTTCACGCCTGGGACCTTTTCTGGTTCAGGATTAGCACTCTCCCATTGAGCATCTCCTTCTTCATCAAAGTCATGTACGACATAGCAATCGCGGAGTAGCTCCCGTTTCTTGGATCGAACGTATCCAAGCCCGATTGCTTCCATTCTCCCATTGGGCAACTTCCGCTGAGTTTCGGGAACGTTCCAGACCCTGTCATAGACTTGGCTTTCCGAGCGGTCTGTTTGAAGGGTATCCCTTGGCGCTTCAACAGCCTTTTCAAGCCTTCCATATAATATCTGGGCTGATGGATGGGCTGAAGCCTGTCAAGCGTAGGATCCGCGCCGTGCCAGATTTCTTTCTCCACTTTAGTTTCCCCGGAGCGGTAGAATAGGATCGCCTTTTCGCCTGGGAGGGACATAGAATTTCTGCAGCTTTTCTACATTGTAGGTATCAAGCGTGTCTAGTTCTTTATAATGTTTGGACGGAACCATGGCAACTTGCAAACTTTGCTCTTCATTGGCAAATGTTCGTATTGAAGGCCGAGCGGAGAATACAGCATGGACTTCATCTTCCGAGTCACTGCCAAAGATCAATATAGGAGCGGACGATCCAGGCTTGTTGTACTGGAGTGGACCCGAATAAACCCTCACTTCCTCTTCTTCAGTATCACTCCCGAAGACAGGAATGGTGGCAATAGCCTTGTTCTCCGGTTTGTGACATCTCTCCGTGTCTTCGAAATCTGGCAAGAAGTATTTTGCATTTTCGTACTTGCGGACTTCGTTCACGGAGAACGGGTTCAACTCTCCTGTCACAGTGTACTCAAGGCCATCTTTAAAATATTTCATACACTGATGTTGTGTATAAGGGATGATGTTGTACTCGTGTAACCAAGGCCGGCCGAGCAAAACGTTATACCATGTCTTAGCGTCAATGACATGAAATTTAATGTCTGTGACAAGCAGCCCGAAGCGTAATGTCAATATCACAGACCCGAGAGTCTGTGACGACTGGGAGTCAAAACCGGAGATGGTGATTTTATCACGAGCGAGATGCTGGACACTCATGCAGATTTCCTTCAGTACTTGCACGTTGAGAAGGTTGACGGAAGACCCATTGTCGACCAGGATTTTGCCTATCTTTATATCGTGGCAGTATCCTGAGACATAGAGGGGGCGGTTGTGCTCGCACGTCCTAAGGAGGAGGTCTTCAGCACTGAAGGTGATATCGGCTGTGTGTACTTCCTCCAGCTCGTCCTTCATCCTTTCTTCGGCGAGAAAAGCTTGGAATTGCTCCGGCTCTTGTAGTGCCTTGATCAGGGAATCTCTCGCTTCTTTGGATAGTAAAAGGGCGTCGAGAATACTGAGCTGCGAGGGCAATTTTCTCAAGTGCTCCAGAACGTTATAGTCCACCTTATTCTTCTTTGGCGGGTCCTTGGCGGTCAATTCTTTCATCACTTGATCGTCCAGGGTGATACCCTCGGAGACCTTTTCTTTTCCCTTATCTTTTTTCCCCGTGGATCCGAGATTCTTTTCTGGAAGCGTGCGATTGCGCAGCTGGATGTTTTCACAGGCCTCCGGTTCTTCATCCCTTCCCAATGCGGATTCTTTAAAGAGGGGGTCAAGAGCCATTTCGTCGTCAGAGTCGCTTCCGAAAGTGAGAATTTGTGATCCCCCGGTATTGACCATGCGACAGTCGCCGGTATCTCTTTTATGCTCCTCGGTCGCACTTCTTTGCTCCCGTCGAGTTTTGCGTTTCATCCGCTTAAAATGTTGCCGGTGAGCGACATATCCCTGCCACCATCTTTTAAAAGCATTGCACTCCTCGGTGGGGTGCGAAATCTTTCGATGATATGAGCAGTAGCTAGGATGCATCTTTGCTTCATCGGGAGTGTTTCCTTCGGAGGGTGGTAGCTTCATTCCCATTGATATGGCTTTAGCAAACCTTTTCCTCGTCTTGAATTTGTTTTTGTCCGTAACGGATGTCTTTTGATTTGGCGGGAGTGTCATGACTTTTTCGTCCAGTCGCCGGCGTTTGGCTCTTTCTAATATGGCCATTTCACGCTCCCGATCAGCTTTACTTTTCAGGAGAGCTTCGTTAAGGAATGTGTCGATCATTTCATCTGATGGCCCCAGAAGTTCTGGTTCAGGGTCTACCCCCAGTTTCTCTGTGCAAGAAGCCTTTTCATCATCTGTAAATGAGTGAGAGATCACATGACAACTTGCTACATAATCCTCAGATTCATCTGACGAACCTTCTTCATCATCTTCGTCCTTAAGGACGTGGCTGAGAAACTCTTGGAGCATGATGGGAATCCGCACCTTCTGATTATACTCCTCCAGCGCGTCGATCTGTTTCTGCAAGTCCGTGCGCTTATCGCCAGGCTTCACGGGCTTTTTGGATCTCTTCTTCTTCTTCTTCAAAGATTTTGACGGCTGGGTGTGAGTGCTTGGGCCGTCACCACCAATCTTTGGAGTTGGGCGCGGCTTCAGCATCCCTTCGATGATCTGTGGTTCTAGCGGGTTCTTCCACCTGACCGCCGGGCATGTATGAAGATCATTCAGCATCCTTTTGGTTTTGGCTGACAGCACGACCTCCCATAGAGCTTCTTCGACAAAAGAACACGTTGCCCCCGATGTGTCCGTCTTCTTTGGAGTGTGCGGTTATGGTGGGTTTACTTTGCACTTCTCGGACAGCGTAAACTTGCCTTGTAGGTACTAATCTTCGATCCATCCCTTAAAGACGAAGCAATCCTTGATCGGGTGACTTACCGTTTGGTGGTAAGGGCAGTAATTGGGATTATTCACTTCGCTGGGTTGCGGCGGTCGCCTAGGATTCGGCAAACTGATAAGCCTGTTGTGCATAGCCAGCTCGAACAGCCTCTTCGTCTTGTCCCGTGGGAATGAGTAAGGACGCTTCATTTTCTCATTGTAATAGCGTCGTCTCTCCTCCAGTTGATCTGCTAGCTTTGGATTACTGGGCTGTTGTTGGGTGTTTGCAACGAAGGTCGCCTTCCCTTTACCCTTATCGTTCCGAGGTTCCGGCTTCGGGGGAGACGGTCTGTGACCCATTTGATCCATCTAGGCTAGCTTATCGATTAAAGCCTGGAACATGGTCGGTTTAAAGAACATCATGAACTGTGAAATAGTTACATGAGGGTCTAGGGTGCCCACGAACATGCCCACCGCTGGTGCTTCTTCGATGCGCTGTTCGCACTTCGACCACAAGTTCCGCCATCGGATTGCATATTGAACCCAAATTTCGCCCGGCTTCACCCATGCATTGATCAACGCCGTTATTGGAGTTCGTTCACTGGCGCTCGCGAATCGCTGGGTGAACAGCAACTCCATCTCTGCGAAAGTTTTGACAGAGTCGTTTGGAAGCTCGGAATACCACTCAAACGCCGTCTCCGATAAGCTGCCGACGAATTGGCGAAGTAAGAGCTTATCATCGCCGCCGGTGTTGCCATAAAGAGCCCTGAACTGGGCGACATGTTGATAGGGATTGCCTGTTCCCTTATAGACATGGAACTTCGTGATCGTATAGCCCGGCGGGTACTTGATCTGATCATACCAGCTCGGATATGGTCGCCCAGTTTTGACAACTTGGCCGGCCGTTTCATTTTCCTGGTGAACTCGTATTTGTTGAGCAATATAATCATCCAAGGCGGCCTTAGAGATTGTTTCCTCTTTGGCTGCTGAAAGAGTCGGAGGTGGATTTGACGTTTCTCCCCTGTCATCTTTAAGGATAATCGAAGGATCTTCGGCTGGGAGATCCGGCTGTATCATCATCCCGACCATGCCTTGAAATAGAAGAGCCATTTTCTTTATGTTGGTCACTTGTTTCGTAGCCTCCTTGTCCTTCTTTTCAAGCATTCTACGAAGGAACTCCGCATCGGTTTCGTGTTCGCGACGCTGCTCTGATGACGCCTCCGGGCTTTCCTTTGGCCCGGTGAGTGCGGCCATCGCAGTTAGCATCTCCTGGAGCTTCTTCTGCTGTTGTTCCTGGGCTTTTGTGATGGATCGGGTAAGCGGTCGGTGGCCCGTAGAAGCACGGCTATCTTCTTTCCCAGATGCTATATAAACGGTATGAACGACCATGCCCCCAAACTTAAGGCGTTTGGGTTCAGTGCTTTTGACTTTTTTCACCGGCACGGGGATCTTCTCCGGCCTTCTTTTCTTAGGAGCGATCGAAGTTGAGGGGGCCGTTGTGGTGGACATCCAAACAGCTTTTCGTGGCTGGGCAGGATGGCTTACTTCTTGTTGGACCTTCAGCTTCTTGTGTTGGTGGGAGAAATTTGGATCGATCATCGAGTCTCGGGCCTGCCGCCAGACTTTATAGATCTTGGAGGACAGCCGTTGAGGGGATTGGGGCTGTTCTGGCTTCGCTTCCACAACTTTCTCCAGTGGAGGGGGAGACCTTTTCAAGTTGATTTATGGCACCATGTATCGAAGGTTTAAACGGATGTGGCTGATGTAGCAGACTTCGTCAAATTCCCCCTCGCTCGAGGGGTTTTTGATTGTGGGGACGCTCTTCCCTGCAGGCGCAAGCCCCTGTAGTTAATTACGCTACCGCATCGCGGTAACCACTTTCTCCTTCTCCAGATGATCACTTCGTGTCGTGGGTGTTTGTTTTGTGTTCGGTTGCCCGTAGATTGTATACAAAGACTAAGTTATGTTGTCGCCCGTAGGATGTGGATTAGTCCAAATCCGTATCTTTCTTAGATTTAGGTTTGGGGGGGTTGTGTTTAAGGATACGTTAGCCTTATTTGAGGCTAAGATCAACTTAAACGTTCGTTAAGGACACGTTAGTCTAATTTTAGACTAAGATGGACTTAACGGGATCGTTTAGATCCGACAAGAGAGCAATTGGGCTCTATTATTTAGTTTAATGACATTGCGGTCGATAGGTAGTTTAAGGACGTTGCGGTCCAATGTTAGTTTTAAGACATTGCGGTCAAGGTTAAGGACATCCTAGTCCGTGAGCTTAAGGACTTCACAGTCCGATATTAGTTTTAAGACATCACGGTCAAGGTTAAGGACGTCATAGTCCGTGAGTTTAGGGACCTCACAGTCCAGTGTTAGTTTTAAGACATCACGGTCAAGGTTAAGGACATCATAGTCCGGTATTAGTTTTAAGATATCAAGGTCGAGATTAAGGACATCGTAGTCCAGTATTAGTTTTAAGACATCACGGTCGAGGTTAAGGACATCATAGTCCGGTATTAGTTTTAAGACATCACGGTCGAGGTTAAAGACATCATAGTCCGGTATTAGTTTTAAGACATCACGGTCGAGGTTAAGGACATCATAGTCCATGAGTTTAAGGGCCCCACATTCCGTAGCAGTGTGTGGTTGTTGGGACCCGTTACCTCTCTGACGACGTTGAGAAATTACAACGACCGATATCAGAGGAGTAAAGAGATGTACCCTCGAACCGAGTGTAAATTGATTGGGAGAGCAGTTATGCTTAGTTCAATTTATATTTAGGACTTATGGCCAGAATTGGGCTAAGTCCAGTTGAGGATATTCAACATTTTATTCATGTTCTGCCTATTAGGCTTTTGCTTGGGCTCTGCCTTTTTACAATGCGTAGCATTGGGCTCTGTATTTAAATGCATAGCATTTATATTTGGCCTGTTAGGCTTTTACTTGGGCTCTGCCCTTTTAAATAATGCACAGCATTTATAACGGTCTGATAGTGCGCCACGTGGCTTGTCAGGCGCTTTGCGCCAATTAAAGAGCGCAAGGCGCTAGCGAATGTGGAGGTGACACGTGTCACGCTTTGCTGAGCGCAAGTTAGTTAGCGCAGTGCGCTGCTGACACGTGCCACGCTATGGTGCTATGCGCCAATCCAAGAGCGCAGTGCACTATTTTTAGAAGAGCAAGGCGCAGATCATTCTATGGTTGACACATGGCGCGCTCTGGTGACTTGCGCCAGTCCAAGGAGCGCAAAGGCTCATTTCAAAAGTGCAAGGCACTGTACAATAGCGCAGAGCGCATCTTGATCAAATTTAGATCAAAGAAAAGAGTTTTTCTTGTTCTAAAGAGGTTCTACCTCAAGATTCAAGAACCAATGGTTCATCAAAAGGCTGTGCCTTTATATAGATCAAAAGATCAAGGGATGAAGTAAATTACTTCTTTAATTTTTTGTGATTGGATCTTTTTTGATCTTTTTTCTTTTTTTATATTGAAAATCTTGATCTTGTTCTTAGATCTTTGACCTTTTTAGAAGAAATTCTTCTTTTTGTGAGGTGTTTTCATCTCTGTTCTTCCAAGAATTTAATTCTTTACCTTGAAGAAGATGATCTTCTTTCTTCAAATGCTTGCCTTTCAAATTTTTTAGAGTTCTCCCTTTTCTCTATCTCTGTATATGTATCTCCCTGAGACTTGGAGTCTAGGGGCTTTTATATAGGGCCAATTGGTTTGTTGAGTTAGTTACAAAGGTCTTTCTCTGATTGATTTGGGGATACTTCCCCACCGTTGGATCTTTGATCCTAAGGCTTCTGTTTTGCAGAAGACAATCTTCTTATTTTAATAAGATTGGAAAGATCTTTCTAGAATTTTAATTCTGATTAATTAAATAATTTATTATTTAAATTACAGTGCTGACGCAATTGGCGCTAGCGCACCACTGTTTGACACGTGGTGCGCAGCGCAAAGCGCAAGTTATCTGAAGCGTTGCTTCCTTTAATTTGAATTTTAAAACAGAGCCTTGCTAACAAAAAGGCGGGCTCACAGCCCGCCCTAGATTTTTTTCCTTTTGATGGGAGTCCATAATAACAGGCAGGTTTCATTAATGAAAAGAAAAGCGGAGGCCCGCCTGTTTACTAAGATCATCATATATTATTAATGTGTGCATTCCATTATCACGGAAATATTCCCCCATGGCACACCCAGAATAGGGGGCAAGAAATTGAAACAGGGCTCTGCGGTCTTTTCAAAGACCGACAGTAGCCAGAACACTCGGATCGAGCCAGTTGCGACTTTGTTTCCTGGCCAAATCAAGGACTTGGGGGGCCTGGCTACCCCGCAACTTACCGCTTCAAAAGGAATTGTTCAACTCAAGGACCAAGAGAGAGCAAATCAGTGCACAGCTGTGAGTGAAGTAGCATTGGTAGTAGCACTTGTTCCCCTCCGAATGGCGGCCGAGACGTTAGGGCGTCTGTGCCTGAGATTCGGGGCAGATGCTAATTGGTTTTATTCGTCTACCTCTCCGAAGATGCCAAGTTGATTTATGGCACCGTGTATCGAGGGTTTAGACGGATGCGGCCGATGTAGCAGACTTTGTCAGATTCCCCCTCGCTTGAGGGGTTTTTGATTTTGGGGACGCTCTTCCCTGCAGGCGCAAGCCCCTGCAGTTAATTACGCTACCGCATCGCGGTAGCCACTTTCTCCTTCTCCAGAATTTCACTTCGTGTCGTGGGTGTTTTTTTTGTTTGTGGTTGCCCGTGGATTGTATACGGAGACTAAATTATGTCGTCGCCCGTAGGACGTGGATTAGTCCAAATCCGTGTTTTCTTAGATTTGGGTTTAGTGTTTTGGTTTGAGGATGCGTTAGCCATGTTTGAGGCTAAGATCAACTCAAACGTTTGTTAAGCATACGTTAGTCTAATTTGAGACTAAGATCAACTTAACAGGATCGTTTAGATCCGACAAAAGAGCAATTGGCTCTATTGTTCCAGTTTAGGGACATAGTGGTCCATTGCATGTATGGTCGTCGGGACCCGTCACCTCTCTGACGACGTTGAAGGATTACAACGACAAATGTCAGAGGAGTTCAGAGGTGTACCCTTGAGCCAAAGTTGATTGGGGGAATTTATAGTCCAATTTGGGACTAATGTCTGTTTGAAGGTTTAAGGATTGCGTTAGCCATATTTGAGGCTAAGATCAACTTAAACGGTTG
Source organism: Agapanthus africanus (assembly GCA_030015575.1). Taxonomy (NCBI): domain Eukaryota; kingdom Viridiplantae; phylum Streptophyta; class Magnoliopsida; order Asparagales; family Amaryllidaceae; genus Agapanthus; species Agapanthus africanus. The sequence goes on from CM057341.1 coordinate 79,863,994, forward strand.
TTAAGGATACGTTAGTCCAGTTTGGGACTAAGATCGACTTAACGGGATCGTTTAGATCCGACAAAAGAGCATTTGGGCTCTATTGTGCCAGTTTAGGGACATGGTGGTCCAATACCATTTTAAGGACATAGTGGTCCACCGTTAGTTTAAGGACGTTTCGGTCCGATATTAGTTTAAGGACGTTTCGGTCCACGAGTTTAAGGACCCCGCAGTCCACATTGATGTGTGGTCGTTGGGACCCGTCACCTCTTTGACGTCGTTGAGGAATTACAACGATGGATGTCAAAGGAGTTCGGAGATGTACCCTCGAACCGATTGTAAATTGATTTAGTAGAGCAATTTTGCTCAGTCAATTTAATTTAAGGACTTATGGCCAAAATTGGGCTAAGTCCAGTTGAGAATATCCAACGTTTTATCTGCTTTTGCATAGCATTTCTTTTTATTTTTATTTGGGCCTTGCCCAGGAAGGATGCAGAGCATCAATTTTGTTTTGGGCCCTGCCCTTTATAATGATGCAGAGCATCAATTTCATTTGGGCTCTGCCCTTTATTGCTTTGCAATTTATTTTGGCCTGTTAGGTCTTTCTGATTTGGGCCTGGCCCTTCAAGTAATGCATTGCATTTGTGCAGAGCACTAAGAATCTTTTTTAGATTCAAGAACAGAAGTGCAAGGCACTTTTTAATCTCCTGATCTAAATTTAGATCAAAGAAAAACAAGTTTTTCTTTTCTTGTTTTTCTTTGTCCCAGAGAACCAAGGGTTCATAACAAGTGCAAGGCACTATTTATTTTTTATTTATTTTATTTATTTACTTATTTATTTGTTGTTGAAGATCCATGATCTTGTTCTTAGATCAATGATCTGTTTCTAAGAGAATTTTCTCTTCTTTTAAAGGTTTTACCTTTTTTTTTGTATTCTTCAAGAGTTCTCAAGAGTTCTCTTCTCTCTTTTTTTTAGCAAGATGTTCATTCTCTTGAATTAAGGTCTGGGGTCCTTTTTATAGTGCCCATTAATTAGTTAAATTTGTTACATAGATCTTTTTCTGAGTGATTTGGGGAATTTTCCCCACCGTTGGATTTTTGATCCAAAGGCCCCTGCCTTATACAAGAAAATCTTCTTGTTTTAACAAGATTTATTCTGTTTTGCGCAAGAATCCCCAGTGCGTGACACGTGTCGCGCAGTGAAGCGCTTGCGCAACTGCGCTTGCGCAACTGCGCAGACACGTGTCGCGCAGCGCAGCGCTTGCGCAGCTGTGGTTGCGCAACAGTGTTTGCGCAACAGCGCAGACACGTGTCGCGCAGAGGTGCGCTTACGCAACATTGTTTGCGCAACTGCGCAGACACGTGTCGCGCAGCGGTGCGCTCGCGCAGTTGTGTTTGCGCAACTGCGCAGACACGTGTCGCGCAGCGCAGCGCTTGCGCAACTGAGCGTTGCTTTTGTTTTTTAAAGAGTCTTGCTCTGATTGGACGCACTGCCTTGGGCGTTGTGCTGGCGTGACAACTTTTGACACGTGGCGCATTGCGCGCAACGCACGGAATTTGAAGCGTTGCTTCAAAGATTTGAATTTTAAAATTCAAACAGAGCCTTGCTCTGATTAGGGGAACAAATGCCCCCCCACCGTTGCACTCACATGGCGCGTACGTGAGTGCAGCGGTGGCAAGATCCTAACCGTTGGATCAAGGGGGTCAGTTGAAGGGGCGCAGGCGCCTATAAATAGGACCCTTGGTCCTTGTTAATTCTTTACCGTTTCAAGAACTTTAATTCTCAGAGCCTTGCTCTTGCTTAAGAACTTTCAGAGCCTTGCTCTTGATTCTTCCCAAGAACTTCAAAGTTCGGAACTTAGAATCACTCTAGGTAAAAAAAATTTAATTTAAATTAAATTAAATTTAATTAACAGAGCCTTTCTCTTATAGATCTTTGATCTAAATAAAACCCCTTTGGGGTTTCATCAACAGAGCCTTGCTCTCAAACTTACAGATTTACAGAGATCTGGTCTATGGGTTTTAACCCATGAACAGAGTTTTGCTCTTGGATCCACTGTAGATCTTTTTTTTAGATTTGAAAAATAAAAAATCTTTTTCTTTCTTTTTTATAAGTTTTCATGGATTTTTCAAGATTCCAAAATTCTAATTCTGAGTAAAAAAAAATTGATGGATCTTTCCATTAGTACCACAGAGCTATATTCTTTTAAGGAATCTTGTTCCCTTGAGACCAGAGTTTGACAAATGTCACTCTGTGACAGAGCTTTGCTCTAAAAGAGGAGATTTTCTCCTTGTCTCTAGGGATATCCCATCAATGAGGGTATTTTCTTGGGGGTCTTTTTCATTAATTGACAGTCTCATCCAATGATGGGACTGTCTTTTTGAATGATGCGCCGTCATCCAGATTTTGTGGGTCCCCCTTTGGTCCCCTACCCACTGCATTGCAGTGTGATGTAAGATTTTAAAATGTGAAGCATTGGCACACTAACGGTTATTTTTTGTTTTTTCTACAGGAAACATGTCTGACGATTCGTCTTTCCCTTTTGTTCGCTCGGAAGGAGGGTTCCCTCATTCGCCAGTGGACCGGGTGGTGTTCGCTTTGATTAAAGATCATGACCCCGAGTGCAAGAAACTCCACCTGTGGGGAAGGTGGTACAGCCAAATCATCCAAGGCCGTCGCAGCTTTAGCTCCGCCTCACCCTCTGAGCCCATAGTTACGATCCCTTATGCGGACGAGCCCCCGGTGAAGTATGCCGTGGAGGTTAAAAACTGGAATTCTGACGACCTCCTCCAGCCTGCGATCGGTGCCATCCCAGTGCAGCCGCCGCCGGCGATAGACATCTTGGGAAGGCAAATCTGTCAGGGTGAAGCACGCCCTTGGGGACAGGCTTACAATATTGGACTGATCCCGCGACCCCCCACCGGATATTTGCAGTGGGCCCGGTACATCTTATCGGCGAAAAGGACTCATCTAACGACGATTGGTTTATATTCGGCCATCTACGTTTCGCTTTTCGAGTATCCTTCTCCTCCAACGTGGTGGATCAAGGCCTTCATTGAACAATGGAATATCCCCACCCACACCTTCCTGATGACAGATAGGGAGGTCTCCATCTCCTTAGAGGAGTTCGCTGAAGTTTCGGGTCTACCAATGAGGGGAGAGCACTACGAGGAGCTGCTTCCTCCTGACGAGTACGTCTTTGCCACCAAGCAGCTGGTGTTTGACTTGACACCGGAGAATGCCATTCAGCATCAATATCCGGGCTTGGTGAAGGTATTAGAGATCTATGAGGAACTCCATATGGAATCGGGCGACCGGGACGTCAGTTTCGCAGATTTTATTGCTCACTTCATTCGCTCAGAGTTCCTATCAGAGGAGAGCGAGAAGTTCGCTCAGCTTGGTGACCCTTTTGGTTTCGGCTTGGACCGCCGACCCGTATCGGACAATGACCAGAAGGATTTCTATCTCCCCAACACTGCCATTGCTGCTTTCTCGGAAATTGCCGTCCCAGGAATGGATGAGGAAACCTTTTTTATTAGATTCTTGGGCTTGTGGCTATGCAACTTTGCACTCCCCATGCACCCCCGCCTCATGCGGCCCTCTGTTTTTTACCCGGCACATCGAATGGTGGCTGGTTTGCAGTTATCGGTAGGGATCGCCGGGCTGGCTTACCTTTATGATGGACTTAGAGTAGCGGCGGACGCTAGTGAGCCTGGAGTACAGCCTGCCAACTTCCCGATGCACTATTTCACCTCTTGGATGGAGATGCACGTGCAAGGGGTGTTTGGTGCCCATAAGACTCCTCCGTTCTTTGAGAAATGCAGACTTCCGAGAGTCATGCGGTTGGTCGGGGCTTCAATTGTGGTTGCATCCCCGCGGGATTCTAGGGGGCTGCTCCTGCGTCCACATCTGGTCGGAGCAAAGATTTCTTTTATGGATAAGGTCATCACCATAGGCTCAGAGACCACTAAGTCAGTGGTGCCACTACGTGATGATTTTAAGGGCGGGGCTTCTGTACTGAAGGCTCGGGAAATCCTCCACCTCTACTCCATTCGGCCGGGCTATCTAGTGTTTAGGCAGAATGAGACAGCTCTGTTTATGAGGTATAACCCACACCGATTTGCCCGGCAATCGAGTTACAACCAAGGGATCCCGATGGAAGCTTTTCTGGCAACACCCGTGGCCAACCAAGAGGGGATAAGAAATGCGATGCATCATTTCATACGGCTTAATACAGGTTCCTATTTCTTTATCAGTGAACCTAGCTGTGCCCCTAAGATACTCCATTCATATGTAGCCTGGTATGCGCATGCTATGGACCCAATCATCTTAACGGAGAAGCGTATGCTGGTTGACCGTAGGGGTGCGCCTCCTGGCGGTGATCGCAAGGCTCCCTTGCAGCCAAGGATCCAGGTCATTCTCCCGATAAAAGATGCCGGAGTTGATCGACCACGCGTGTTGAGCCCCCCGCGTGGATTGCCACTGCCTGCTACGGTGGATGCACCACCGGCGCCCCGTGCTCCCACAAAGACGGTTAATGTGGTATCGCCAGGGTCCGGCGCAGGAGCAGATATCGGGACCCGCCGCCCTAAAGTGACTGCCAAGCGCAAATCTACTCCGGGTGGATCTAAGGCTGGCGGACAGAAGAAGAAGAAGAAGTCCGTCCTTTCCCCTGACGCGGTCCTCAGCTTAGAGCCTGCAGCTCCTCCCAACGAAGGCATAAGTAAATATGGCAGCAATGAGGGCTTCTTGGTAGACCCTGCAGACACCAATTTGGCTGCCGCCATTGCAACTTCGGAGTGATCGGCGAGGCTCGAAGCGATGTTAAGTAAACTCGCTGAGTCTAGTAATCATCAGCCACTTTCTTCGTCATTTTATTGCACTTTTTATTATTATCTTTAACTAATATTTGCCCGATTATCAACAGGTGTCTCTACTGAAGAGACTATCGCTGCCTCTTTGAAAACCTTCCAAGAGGAGGAGGAGAAGCGCGCTCTAGCAGGAGTTGGTATGTCCCACCCCTTTCTCTTTTATAAGGAAAGTTTGTCATCTTTTCTGATGGTCAACCTAACCTTCTTTTGTTTCTTAGCAGGGGTTATATCAGTTGATGCGGGGATCCTTCCCGAGCCTGTTACTGAAGTCCCGGTCTCGTCGAGGCTGCTGGAGGAGCCTCGACTTGACAAAACGACGAGGGATGCCCTGAAAAATCTGGAGGCATCCCTATTCACGGATGAGGACGCCTCAATTAAAGAAGCCCTAGTGGCAACCGTCTCAACGGCTCGGGAGGAGCGGAAGCGGTTGAGACGCGAAGCAAAGGCGCGCAGAGCTGCTTTGGCCGCGGGAGCGGGCCCTAGCACTATTCCTCGCGCTGACACTCCTTCTGAAGAGGTCCCTGTCGCTCTATCTACTGCTCATAGGCAAGTGGCGCGCGCGGCCCGAAGTGCAAACGATAAATCCTCTTCAGGTAGCATCTCTTTCAGAACCTTGTTATAAGAATTATAAAGCCATTGGCTCATATGCATTCCATCTTGCAGGGCCAAGTCCGACTGAGGGGGAGGCGGAGACCGTTGAACCCAGGGAAACGGCGGAAGCGGTGCCTGCCGAACCCGAGCCGACGGTGAGCAACGTCGTTGGTGCCACGGGACCCGAAGCAGAGGTTGGGGGACCTGCAGCCGAGAGGTTCATAGATGCCGAATCTGAAGTGGCGGCAGATGAAATGATCGTCATAAGCGAGCCGAGGGTAGTGGTAGGTGAGGCGCTTAAGGCTGGAGACCTCACAGTGACGGTGGATGAGACAACCGTGACTGCAGGACCCGAAGGAGTAGCGGGTGAGGTGGCCACGATTCCTGAGGACGAGCCAGCTGCTCTTTCTCAGGAATCTGGCAATGCTCCAATCATAGCCCTCCCCGCCTATATTCCCCCGCCTTCTCCAGGGCTTGCGAGTGCAACAACGGTTCCCATTGAGTCGGGTGACGAGGCCACGGGCGGTGGCCTGATGTCAATGGAAGAAGGAATTGACTCAGTTTCGGCTGGCAGCTCATCGGGTAAATTTCGAGTTACCAGCGTTCTTCTTTTTAGATATCTTGTGATCTTTTCTGACAAGTTTGTCTTTGCAGGTGCGGCCAGTGCCGACGCTCCATTGCTCAAGGAGCACCGTCAACTACTGCTCTGGCGGTGGTCACCTCTCCGCCTTCCCTTATGCCATCGCGGATGTTGGAAGGTATGGATTTACGACTCATGAGTTAATCTGTCAAACGTGTAGCTTATGTACTAACGTCGTACCACTGTGCCTTTTCAGAAGTGCTCTTTGATCATTTATATCAAGTGTTGCTCCCACACTTCTCCTTCCCATCCGAACTCGCTTCTCCCTCTAGTGGCGCCGGTGAGTATACTTTCACTCTGATGTCTTTATTTACTCCCTTTTTTTAGCAATGGGATGATTTCTGACTTTTCCTCTTCCTTATTGCAGTGCCACAAATTGAAGGAGGGGACGCAAGACCTGCCACGCCACCGGCCCTTCCGGCTTTGCCGTCCGTTGCAGCTGGTATAGTAAATTGCCTTTTTGATAACCCTTCAACATCTCTTGAACCATCGTTTAACCATGTTTTGTTTTGCAGCTATTGTTCCGGCTCCGGTCCCTCTTGAGTCTCGCGTCCTTTCACCGGCAGGCCCTTTCTTGAAACGTCCATCTTCAAAAGGTGCTGTGATGAGTTTGGGCATGCTGAGCGGGTATATCGAAGAGCTTAATATGGACGCTCTCCCTTCTGCCGTGGATTTCGCCATGGAGGTTAACCCGATGTTGGCGGCGCTCGTAAACTTTCACAACGAAGGCGTCGTTGAATCTTGGGTTAACCACTGCAGAGAGATTGAGGCATGCCTGCATCGGTTGGAGTCGACGCGCCCTTCTCCCGTAGTTTTGGCCATGAGCGCCCAATGGACAGCCTGGCTCGAGCAAAGCGCTTCTTATCTCCGCCATTTGGAGCAGGAAGCAGCTTTACGGTTGAAGGAGCGTCGGGAATCTTCAAACGCAACCGCTCGCCTGCGCACTGAAGTTAGGACGAATGCTGCTGAAGTGAAAGCCGTCTTTGAAGGCCTTCTGGAGCGTATCTCTAATGGGCTAGCACTGAAGCGGAAGCTTGATGCCGCTGAGCGTGATGCCCAAGGTCAAGAAGCAGCCCAGCAGGTCGTTGGGGAACAGCTCGCATCCTTCACGCAGCAGCGGGCTCAAGTAGAGGCCGAACTGGCGGTGGCAGCTGGTCAGGAGAAGGCATGGAAGGAAGTACGCGAGCAATTGATAGAGCTGTTCAAGAAGCTTCCTTCTCCCTGAATATTTTTGTATCATTTACACACCTGTAATTTGTATATGGTATATACGCATTCTTTGTTCTTTATACGATCCGCCTTGTATTTTGATTGAATTTATGAATAAAGATACACATTCCTTCTTGCAATGTCTGGTACTATTTCTTTGCCTTCTCCTTTTTCATTAAGATGTTTTCGATGAACCTGATTGGCGGATGATTTTAACTTCTCCGAGAGATAGCGATGGCTTAGGCCGCAGGTTCAGATCTGCCGCCTAAGACTTTTCAACTCTATGAGCCGTGAGGGTCTCATAGAGACTTTTCTCCCTACGGATCGAAAGGATCTCGTAGGTGGGTTTTTCTCCTTAGGAATCGTGAGGATTCCTAAGTGTGGTTTTCTCTTGTAAGTCGTAAGGATCCTACAAGAGAATTTTTTCCTCTTACGAGTCGAGAGGACTTGTAAGCGGTTGTTTCCCTCCTTGTCGAAGTTCGATGTTGGAGAGTGAGACCCGTGGATAGTATGCAAGAGATCTTCTTAGATCGACTTGTAGGGTCCCCCTTTTTTTTTAGGAAGCAAGTTTTCAATCTCCTCCACCTGAGGTTTTGATCTTGCAAACTGAGAAGCAAGCTAAATCTGTTAAAGAAATCGCTCTCTGAGTGATTTGGGGAACTTCCCCCACCGTTGGATCTTTTGATCCAAGGGCTTCTGTTTTATGGAAGAGTCTTCTTGTTTTAGGAAGAATAGAAAAGATTTCTTTAGGGCTTTAATTCCGTTTGGCGCAAATACTCCGGAGCACGACACGTATCGCGCAGCGCACAGCGCAGCGCAACAGTGTTAGCGCATCTGCGTTGACACGTGTTGCGCAGCGCACAGCGCAGCGCAAATAATATGAAGCGTTACTTCATTTAATTTTGTTTGAAATAGAGCTTTGCTCTGATTGGGTGCGCTGCCTTGGGCGCTGCGCTGATGCGTCTGCGCAAGACACGCGGTGCGTTGCGCAGTGCAGATAATCTGAAACGTCGCTTCATTTATTAGTTTTGAAAGCAGAGCTTTGCTCTGATTGGGGGAAGATGAAGCGTTGCTTCATCTCCCTCCTGGGAATTTGAATCGTCGTAACAACTTTTGGAAGTCGAAGAGGCACTTGATGCCTATAAATAGGACCTTTGGTCCCCCACAGATGCTTGTCATCTTTCAGATTTTATTTTCAAAAACTTCAGGGCTTTGCTCTTGCCTTCTAGAATTCGAGAGCTTTACTCTCTTTTCCAACGTTCTTAGAGAAACTTCAGGTAACACCGATTCTTGGATTAACTCTTATTAATCCTAACCAGAAGAGCTTTTAGAGAAAACTTAGCCCTCTATGTGTATTGTTTTTCTTCTGTCGCTAATCTTCTGTAGTATTTCCTTCAGGCATAATGGCGGTGCATCTATACAGTTTGCATGAGTTCATCACCTACGACGATATCCGCGCGCAGGGTCGTGAACAAAACCAGGAGTTTACAGACGCTCAATGCGCAGAGGTCATGGATCGCCTCAATGCCAGCGGTGGCTGGCTGCTACCTCGTCGTTCGGCTCTTTTGAAAGTCGTGCTGGGGGCAATATGAAGAGCACTTCCAGGTCTTCACGAGGCCTTACCGCTCAATGCGCTAGATGATGCCGAAGACAAGGTGCATTCAGTGTACCTGACGGGGCTGATTTCGAAGAAACGGCGAAACAACCTCGTTGACATCCTACATCAAATCTTTCAGCGGACGACGATCGTTGCTGCTTATCGAAGGCCGGAAGGGCTTGCCGATGATATCGACACCGAGGAGCGTGAGAGGCTGCGCATAAGAATAATTAGAAAGGCCAGAAGAACTTTGGACAGCCTTGCTTTTGAATTCCTCAATCCCTGCCCCGGATCTGAAGTCATTCCATTGTAATAATATTTTTCTTTTACTGCTTTTCATGATTGTAAGAATTTTTGACAATATGAATGGAAACTTTTATTTCAGCTTGTCTTATTTCTCGTCTTGAGTTTTCTGCCCATCCATGAATGGGTATGTCTCGAGCACTTGATCAAATGTAAATCGGATGTTCCTTCTGTAGCTTTCTTCTTTCTCTTATTATCGGCCTGCTGTCTTAATAAACATGGTCGACGGATAATAGAGCGCGCGTCTTGGTTTCCTTAAGAAAAAGCGATGGCTTAGGCCGCAGGTTCAGATCTGCCGCCTAAGAATTTTCAATTCTATGAGCCGTGAGGGTCTCATAGAGACTTTTCTCCCTACGGATCGAGAGGATCTCATAGGTGGATTTTCTCCTTAGGAATCGTGAGGATTCCTAAGTGTGGTTCTCCCTTATAAGTCGTAAGGATCCTATAAGAGAATTTGCCCTCTTACGAGTCGAGAGGATTCGTAAGCGGTTGTTTCCCTCCTCGTCGAAAATCGACTTCGGAGAGTGAGACCCGTGAATAGTATGCAAGAGACCATTTTGGATTGACTTGCAGGGCCCCATTGTTCAGGGAGCAAGTTTTTCAATCTTTGCTGCCCGAGACTTCATCTTGCAAGTTGGGACGAACCGGGAATTTTCCCGCGGAGACAGTGGTGGCTCTGCGAGTTGACGTGGGTCAGGAGGCTCTCGTCACGGAGTGTTTGTATCCGTGAGTCGAGGAATTTGCTAGGGATTATTTGTTTCCCAAGCGCCAAGGATTATTTGTTTCCTTGGGGTTTGAAATGACTCGAGGATTCCCACGGAGGCACTGGTGGCTCTGCGAGTCGACGCGGATCAAGAGGCTCTCGTCAAGGAGTGTTTGTATCCGTGAGTCGAGGAGTTTGCTAGGGATTATTTGTTTCCCAAGCGCCAAGGATTATTTGTTTCCTTGGGGTTTGAAACGAGTCGAGGATTCCCACGGAGGCACTGGTGGCTCTGCAGGTCGACGCGAATCAGAATGCTCTCGTCAAGGAGTGTTTGTATCCGTGAATCGAGGAGTTTGCTAGGGATTATTTGTTTCCCAAGCGCCAAGGATTATTTGTTTCCTTGGGGTTTGAAACGAGTCGAGGATTCCCACGGAGGCACTGGTGGCTCTGCAGGTCGACGCGAATCAGAAGGCTCTCGTCAAGGAGTGTTTGTATCCGTGAGTCGAGGAGTTTGCTAGGGATTATTTGTTTCCCAAGCGCCAAGGATTATTTGTTTCCTTGGGGTTTGAAACGAGTCGAGGATTCCCACGGAGGCACTGGTGGCTCTGCGAGTCGACGCGGATCAGGAGGCTCTCGTCAAGGAGTGTTTGGCTTCGTCGGTTTGTTGAACACACTGGCTTCTTCGGTTGAAACGAACCGTCGAGGTTTGGCTTCGTCGTCTGACGGAGTCTGTTGGGAAAGTATGGTTCCCTCTTTGTTTACGCCCTTGGATTGTATACAGGGATCGATGTGATCTTAACTGTAGGGCCAAAGTTTTATCGTCATTTTTTTTTATTTTATTTCCGCGATGCTCTATCATTTCAGCTTTTATATCGCGAAGGTCGCGATTGCCCAATCATTTCGGCTATTTTTCGCGGTGCCCAATCATTTCGGCTATTCATTTTATCTTTACTCGCTGCTTTTTATTGCGAGTTGCCCCATCATTTCGGCTATTTCGCATGCATACGTTTTACTTGCTGCTTTTTTTTTACTGCAAGTTGCCCCATCATTTCGGCTATTTCGTATGCATGTGCGGCCTACTGGCTTTTCGCCGTAAACCTGAAATTGGACACCGATTTCGGCATCAACACCGCTATAACTTGGATATTGCCAGGAGCGAATCATCATTTGCTTCTGTCGTTGTCGAACAAAGGAGGCTTAGCGACCAGGGTTAAGGTCCTGTCGACTAAGGCTTTGACTTCATGAGCCGTAAGGGTCTCACAAAGTTATTTCTCCCTACAAGTCGTGAGGATCTTATAGGTGTATTTTCTCCTTAGGAATCGTGAGGGTTCCTAAGTGTTTTGTTCCTTTATAAGTCGTAAGGATCCTACAGGAGGGTTTTCTCTTTGTAAATCGAGAGGATTTACAAGGGTTATTCACCGTGTGAACATATCCCTAGCCTCGGATGGGACTTAGTTAGGGGAATGTTTATTCGCGCCCGTGGATTGTATACAAGGGCCAATATCGGACCATTTGTAGGGCAATGTCGAAAGTTGTGGGGGTTGCTTAAGCACAGGTTTAGGCCTCTGTAACTTAAGACTTTCAAATCTTATGAGCCGTAAGGGTCCCACAAGAGAGTTCTCCTTATGAGTCGTAAGGATCTCGCAAGTGCATTTTCTCCTTAGGAATCGTGGGGATCCCTAAGTGTGTTGTTCCTTTGTGAGTCGTAAGGATCTCACGCAGGTGGTTTCTCCTTACAGGGTCGAGAGGACCCTATAAGTGTTTCTTAACGAGGTTGCGCCCTTTAGGGTTTTCACAAACACTCGCCGGTAGTCCTGCTGTTTTTACTCACGGAGCTCTTTCAGGTTTTCATCCGTGCCCATTTTGCTTATGAACATACCGTTTTTTCTATTTTTTTATTTTTTTATTTTCTTTTTCTCTCCCTTTTTTTTTACGAGGTTGCGCCCTTACGGGTTTTCACGAACACTCGCCGGTAGTCCTGCTGTTTTTACTCACGGAGCCCTTTCAGGTTTTCATCCGTGCCCTCTTTGCTTATGGACATACCGTTTTTTTTTATTCTTTTTATTTTTATATGTTTTTCTTTTTTTTTTATACCTCGTCAGCCTAAGGATGCTGCAGGAGTAGTTTAAAGACGTTTTGGTCTGCTATTAGTTTAAGGACATTTCGGTCCGACATTGAGAAGACCGGCTACATGCTTATAAAGTTCGAGCTTAGGAAGATAGTGAGAGGACATAGTCGTCGTCATCTATCATTGACCTAGGCCGTGACTCATTAAGCGTAGTATTTCTTTAGGAAGCGACCATTTATTGGCCTGAAAGGCCTTTCACCATGCATATCCATAAGTAGGTAGGCCCCACCCTGGTAGACCTTATCTATGATGTACGGACCTTCATAGTTTGGCTCGAATTTTCCCCGCTTGGCGCGATTGGGGATCATAGGCCTTTTGACCACTAGCACGAGTTCGCCTTGGCGGAATGTCCTTGGTCGGGTCAAGTTTTCATATGAGCGCGTCATCTTCGGTTTGTAAGCTTCCAGCTTTTGTTGTGCTAGGAGCCGGGTTTCATCAAGAGCATCCAGCTCTTCAAACCGTAGGTGAGCATTTTCTTCATCCGTTAGCTCGTAGTGAACTGCCACTCGCAGAGAGGGTAATTCTATCTCGAGGGGGAGTACTGCTTCCATACCGAACACCAACGCGTATGGCGTTGTGTTTGTGGCTGTCTTGAACGTGGTTCGATAAGCCCAAAGAGCTTCTTGCAGTCTCTCATGCCAGTCTTTCTTATTTCGGGACACTGTTTTCTTTATAATTTTCGTCAAGGTCTTGTTGAAGGCCTCGGCGAGACCGTTAGCTCGTGGATTATAGACTGAGGAATATCTCCAGTCTATGTTATGCTGCTGTGCGAAGCGGCTGATTTTATGACTTCGGTAGGCTGGCCCGTTATCGGAGATGATCCGCCTCGGAGTTCCAAACCGATATATGACGTGCGTTTTGAAGAAATGGAGGATATTCTCCGTCTTCACTTCTCTCAAAGGTACTGCTTCTGCTCATTTGGAGAAGTAGTCAGTCGTCGCCAGGATGAAACGATGTCCACTAGATGATGCTGGTTCGATGGGGCCGACTATGTCAGTTCCCCATATTTCGAACGGCCAGCTAGCCACTGTTGGATGTAGTGGATTGGGATGCTGATGGATGAAGTCCCCATGAATTTGGCATGAGTGACATTGTTTCGCATATTCGAGACAGTCCTGAATCATCGTGGGCCAGTAGTAGCCCATCCGTTTGGTCTTTAACTTCATCTTTGGGCCTGCTTGGTGAGAACCGCAGATTCCGTCATGAACCTCTTGAACGACTCTTTCCGCTTCGTCCGGTCCTAAGCACCTCAGCCACAGAGAATCGAATGACCTCTTGTATAGAGTATCATTGACGAAGGCAAAAGACAGAGCTCGTTTCATGAGCTGGTGTCGTGCGGACGCATCTTCGGGCATTTGGTGGGATTTGAAGTAGTCTATAAAGACCTCCCTCCAATCCTCAACCGTCTCATGGTCTTTTATTTGTAAGGTCGCTTGTTCAGTCACTCCCTTCTCTTTGGGTGATCCCGGAGGTATTTCTGCGGGGGCGAGCACCCGACGACTTTGTACCATGATTCTAACCTCATCGAGGTTCTCGTCAGCCAGTTCTTTAGCGAGCTTAGCTAACGCGTCCGCTTTGCTATTTTCTGCGCGTGGTATACTTTCCAAAGTATAGAAGGGAATTTAGGTCAGCAGTTGTTGCACCTTTTCCCCGTATTTTACCAATTCCGGTTTGCATGTTTGGTAATCGCCGTTCACTTGACTGACGACTAGCTGGAAGTCCCCATATATGAGGAGGCTTTCAATTCCCATGTCAATGGCGATCTCGAAACCTGCTATCAAAGCTTCATATTCAGCTTCATTATTCGTTCTCGGTTCTGTTAAGGAGAAAGCGAAGCGCATTATTCCTCCTTGTGGGGTCACGAAGATAAGGCTTACTCCCGATTTGATCATTGGCGTACTTTGTTTGTGCTTTTTCATGGAAGATGCTCCATCGAAATAAAGCTCCCAACGGGTATCACCACTGTCGACTGCGTCAAACGCGTGTTTGTCTGGCAAATCGCAATTCAGGGGAGAATCGGCAGGTATCGGGTGCTCAGCAAGGAAGTCGGCGATGGCCTGGCCTTTCACTGCCTTAAGAGGTCGATACGTTATCGAGAACTCCATTAAGAGCAGGGCCCATTTAGCGAGTCGTCCCGTCAATATGGCCTTTGACATTAGATATTTAAGAGGGTCCACCTTTGAAATGAGATGGACTTCATGTGCTAATGCGTAATGTCTGAGCTTTGTTATTGCGAAGATCAACGCTAAGCAGTGTTTTTCAATGGGGGAGTAGTTGCTTTCTGCCCCCAGCAGAACTCGACTTAAGTAGTAGAGTGCTCTTTCTTTTCCCTGGTCATTCTCCTGCGCCCATAACGCGCCTAAAGAACCTTCGAGGGCAGTTGTATAAAGGATGAGAGGATTCCCCTTAACCGGAGCAGCCAAGACTGGAGGGTTTTGCAGGTACTGCTTAATCTCGTCCAGTGCGCCTTGGCATTTGTGATCCCAAACGAACGGGGTTCCCTTCTTCATCAGGTGGCTGTAAGGGCGACACTTGCCTGAGAGGTTGGCTATAAATCGCCGAATATATGCGAGCTTTCCTTGGAGAGACCGCAGCTGTTTGAGAGTTCTCGGTGAAGGCATTTCCATAATCGCCTTGATCTTGGACGGATCTATTTCGATGCCTCGATGTCGGACGATGAACCCCAGGAATTTGCCCGAGGAAACCCCGAATGCACACTTAAGAGGACCCATCTTCAAATTGTATTGTCGAAGGCGTCGAAATACAGTCTTTAGATGTTCGAGATGTTCCCCATATGATTTGCTCTTAACCACGAGGTCATCGATATAGCACTCGACGATTTCATGTATAAGGTCGTCGAAAATCTTCGTCATGGCCCTTTGGTAGGTGGCACCGGCGTTCTTTAGACCGAAGGGCATTACCTTGTAACAGAATATCCCCAAAGGAGTCCGGAAAGCCGTATGTTTCTGATCTTCAGGATGCATTTTTATTTGATTATACCCTGATGAGCCGTCCATGAAGGAAAAAATCTCATGCGTGGACGTATTATCTATCATCAGTTCGGTGACCGGTACTGGGAAATCATCCTTTGGGCAGGCTTTGTTGAGATCCCGAAAGTCCACACATATACGCACCGTCCCATTTTTCTTCATCACTGGGACGATATTAGCAATCCATTCAGGGTATTGAACCTCCTGGATAAAGCCAGAGTCTATCAGCTTTTTGACTTCAGCATTGATGCTCATATCGAGCTCGAGCCGCATTCTTCTCGGCGCTTGTTTGACTGGCTTGACACCCGAGGATATCGCCAGTCTATGTACAGCAACTTCTGGATCTAGTCCCGGCATCTCGGAATAGTTCCATGCGAAGCAATCTTTATGCTGTACAAGGACGTCTTTTAACGCAGCCACCCTCTCTTCAGACAGCAGCTCGCTGACGAATGTCGGTCGCGGATCGTTTATCGTCCCCAACTCAATTTTCTTGAGGTTATCTGCAGTGGTATGTATTCCATCCTCCAGTTCTTTCGGAGCTGGGGGAAATTCTGAGATCACCTCATCATTGCTGTTTTCGAGGCACCAGGGAAGGCTGTCCATGTTCTCGGATTCTTCTTGTAGTATTGTTATCATGTGACAGGTACGAATTCGCTTCCAATCCCAATGTGGAACTGGTTTTTCTTTCGTGGCCTTAGGCTCGTGCTTTTGTGGTGGTGATACCCTCCAGTTGTTGGACAGAGCGAATTTACCAAGCTGATATTGATCTTCGACCCAATTCTTGAAGGTGAAGCAATCTTCAAGAGGATGACCTACTACTCGATGGTAAGAGCAATAGTCCGGGTGTGAGGCTTCGCCTGCTTGTTCAGGGTGTTTAGACTCCGGCAATGTAAGCATTTGATGTTTCAGGAAGAGATCAAGTATTTTCTTCGTCTTGTCCCGAGGAAACGAGTATGCTCGACCCATTTTCTTCACGAGGGATAGATCAATAACGCTCGACTCCCGTTTGCGTGGCTTCTTAGCCCTGTTTTGTTGTTGCTGAGCGCCTTTTTGGCCTTTCGGTTTGTTTTTGCCTCCGCGTCGAGCCCTTTTTATAACAGGTTGACAGGGGGCAGTATTTTCGTCTTTTACTGCTTGTTGAAGGAGGCGCTGCGTTTTGGCTTTCTCATAGATTGCCATTTCACGATTGTGATCATCTCGGACTTTTTGACCCGCTTCCCTTATAAGTTTGTCCATTTGGTCCTCGAACGACGGGCCGTGTTTCTTTGCATCTGGAACTTTCACGGGTTTGGGATCAGCGTCTTCCCATTGATCATCCGCATCTTCATCGAAGTCATACATAACGTAACAGCTGTTTAGTAGCTTTCGTTTCCTTGACCAGATGTATCCGAGCCCTTTCGTTTCCATTCTCCCGTTAGGCAGTTTACGTTGCGTCCCGGGAACGTTCCAGACCTTGTCATAGAATTTGGCTTTTATAACGGTCTGTTGGAAGGGTATTCTTTGGCGTTTCAACAGCCTCTTCATGCCCTCCGTATAATATCTGGGTAAACGGATGGGCTGAAGTCTGTCCAGCGTTGGATCCGCACCATGCCAAATCTCTTTTTCCACCTTGTTTTCTTCGGAACGGTAGAATAGGATTGCCCTCTCGCCTTTTCGTCCGGGAGGGATGTAAAATGTCTGCAATTCTTCTACGCTGTCGGTGTCGAGCGCATCCAGTTCTTTATAATGTTCAAGCGGCACTATGGCTATCTGCAGACTTCGCTCTTCATCAGCAGAAGCTCGTATTGAAAGCCGAGCAGGGAATACAACATGGACTTCATCCTCCGAATCACTACCATAGATCAGTGAAGGGGCGGATGGTCCCGGCTTGGTGTATTGGGGCGGACCCGAATAAATTATATCCTCTTCTTCCTCGGTATCACTGCCGAAGACAGGGATGGTTGCGTTAGTTTTGTTCTCCGGCTTGTGACACCTTTCCGTGTTTTCGAAACTCGACAAGAAGTATTTGGCATCTTCATACTTGCGAACTTCATTCACGGAAAACGGATTCAATTCTCCTGCCACAGTGTACTCGAGACCATCCCTACAATATTTCATACACTGATGCTGTGTAGAAGGGATGATATTGTACTCGTGTAGCCATGGTCGGCCGAGCAGAGCATTGTAGCATGTCTTGGCATCTATGACATGGAATTTAATATCTGTAACGAGCAACCCGAAGCGTAACGTCAATATCACAGATCCAAGAGTTTTTGATGATTGGGAGTCGAACCCAGAGATGGTGATTTTGTCTCGGGCGAGGTGTTGGACACTCATGCAAATTTCCTTTAACACCCGCACATTGAGCAAATTAACAGACGATCCGTTATCGACCAAGATTTTACCTATCTTTATGTCATGGCAGTATCCTGAGACATAAAGGGGACGATTGTGTTCGCACGTCCCTAGGAGGAGGTCTTCATCACCAAAAGCAATGTCGGCCGTGTGCACCTCTTCTAGTTCATCCTTCATCTTTTCTTCGGCTAGGAAGGCTTGGAACTGGTCCGGATCTTGTAGCGCCTTAATCAAAGAATCCCTCGCCTCTTTTGATAGTAATAAGGCATCAAGGATGCTGAGTTGTGAAGGTAGTTTTCTCAGATGCGCCAAAACGTTGTAGTCTACCTTATTTCTCTTCGGCGGGTTCTTGGCGTTTAACTCTTCCGCGACTCGGTCATCCAAGGCGATATCTTCGGAGATTTTCTCCTTCCCTTTGTCTTTCTTGTTTAGAGGTCCGAGATTCTTCTCAGGTATCATCCGATTGCGTAGCTGGATATTCTCGCAAACCCTCGGTCCTTCTTTTCCCGAAGTGGATTCTTTAAATAAGGGGCCAAGCTCTAGCTCCTCATCAGAATCGTTCCCGAATGTGGGTACTTGTGATCCTCCGGCGTTAATCATGCAACAATCGCCGGTCGCTCCGTTAAGGCCTCTGATCGTTCCATTCTGCTCTCGGCGAGTCTTGCGCTTTTCCCGCTTAAACTGTTGCCGGTGAGTAACATATCCTTGCCACCATCTGTCGAAAGCTTTGCACCTTTCAGTGGGGTGCGACACCTTCCGATGATATGAGCAATAGGAGGGGTGGCTTTCCATTTCACCAGTAATGCTTCCCTCGGGAGATGGCAGCTTCATGCCCATGGAGACGGCTTTAGCAAACCATTTTCTTATCTTGAATTTGCTCTTATCCGCCGTGAGTGCATTTTGTTCCAGTGGGAGTATCTCAATTCTTTCGTCAAGGTGTTGGCGTTTGGCCCTTTCGAATATAGCCGTTTCGCGCTCCCGATCAGCTTTGCTTTTTAAGAAGGTTGTATTGAGGAACGCGTCAATCATCTCATCCGACGACTCCGGAATTTTTAGTTCAGGATCTGCCCCCAGCTCTTCAGCACGAGGAGTCTCCTCATCGTTTATGAACGAATGGGAGATCATATGGCAGCTTGCCACATATTCCTCGGATTCATCCGACGAACAACCTCCCTCATCTTCTTCTCGAAAGACATGGCTGAGGAACTCTTGGAATGTAATGGGGGTTCGTGCCTTCTGATTGTATTCCTCCAGCGCGTCAATTTGTTTTTGCAAGTCCGTGCGCTTGTCGTTAGGATTCACGGGCTTCTTCGACTTTTTCTTCTTCTTCGAAGACTTCGACGGCTGGTCATGCGTGTTTGGGCCACTTCCACCAATCTTTTGAGTCGGACGAGGCTTCAGCATTCCTTCAATAATTTGCGGCTCTAACGGGTTATTCCATTTGATCGCCGGGCATGTTTGAAGCTCATTTAGCATCCTCTTTGTTTTGGCTGACAATACAACCTGCCAAGGAGCTTCCTCAACGACGGAGCATGTTGCCCCCGGCGTATTCGTCTCTTTAGAGGTGTGGGGCTGCGGGGGATTCACCTTCCATTTGTCAGATAGCGCAAATTTGCCCTGTCGGTACTGGTTTTCAAGCCAATTTTTGAAAACGTAGCAATTCTCGATCGGATGGCCTAGTACTCGATGGTAAGGGCAGTAGTTGGGCTCGTTGACGTCATTCGGTTGCAACGGACGCTTTAGATCTGGCAGGTTTATGAGTCTGTTGCGTAACGCCAGCTCGAATAACCTCTTCGTTTTATCACGGGGAAAGGAGTAAGGACGCCCTAGTCTCTCCTCAAGGTCTACGTACGGACGCGTATTACCTTGACGCACAACCGGCTTCGCATTATTCGGCTGTTGTTGGGTATTAGCGACAACGATCGCTTTTCTCTTCCCTTTATCATTTCGGGAGTACGGCTTTGGGAGAGGGGGTTTATGGCCCATCTGGTCCATCTGCGCTAGTTTGTCAATCAAAGCCTGGAAGGTTGTCGGCTTGATGAACATCATAAATTGCGTGATGGTTGCTTGTGGATCGAGGGTTCCCACAAACATACCCACCGCGGGAGCTTCGTCAATACGCTGTTCGCACTTTGACCATAAATTGCGCCACTGTATAGCGTATTGGACCCATGTCTCGCCCGGCTTTACCCTGGCGTTAATCAGCGCCGTCATCGGGGTACGTTCACTGGCACTCGCAAAACGTTGAGTAAATAGCAGCTCCATCTCCGCGAAGGTCTTAATAGAGTCATTAGGGAGCTCGGTGTACCACTCGAACGCTGTATCTGATAAACTTCCAACGAACTGGCGAAGCAACAGCTTGTCGTCACCACCGGTGTTGCCGCAGAGGGCTCTGAACTGGGCGACATGCTGGTGAGGATTGCCCGTCCCCTTGTAGACATGAAATTTGGGAATCGTATAACCTGGCGGGTACTTGATCTGATCGTACCAACCTGGATATGGCCGCCCCGTTTTTACGACCTAGTCAGCTGCCTCAGCCGCATGATGAACCCGTATTTGTTGGGCTATATATTCGTCCAAGTCCGTTTTAGAAATAGTATCCTCTTTAGCCGTTGATAGAGCGGGCTGAGGATTTGATGTCTCTCCTCTATCATCTCCAAGGACGATCGGGGGCTCTTCAGCGGGAGGATCTAGTTGTATCATCATCCCTATCATGTCCTGGAAGAGGAGGCCCATACGCTGTATGTTGGCCGCTTGTTCAGCAGCCTCTTTGTCCTTCTTCTCCAATATCCGGCGAAGGAACTCGGCGTCAGTCTCTTGTTCCTGACGTTCATCGGAGGACGTTTCAGGGTTTTCTTTTGGCCCTGTAAGTGCGGCCATAGCGTTCATCATCTCTTGGAGCTTCTGTTGTTGCTCCTGAGCCTTGGTCACTGACCGTGTAAATGGTCTATGACCCGTTGATGCACGGCTGTCTTCTTTTCCCGAAGCCATGTAAATCGTGTGAACTGTGATGTCCCCAGACTTGGGGCGTTTAGGTTCATCATTCTTAACCTTTGCCGCTGACGCGGGGGTTTTGTCCGGCCTCCTCCTTTTGTGGGCCGTTGGGGTTAAAGGAGCCGTCGAAGTAGGCATCCTAGCAACTACCGTCCCCTGTTGTTTAACGGGGCGGTCCTTGTCCTTTTCCACTTTCGCCTTTTTCTGGCGACGAAATTGGTCTGGATCAATCACAGAGTTTTGAACCCTCCGCCAAACTTTATAAACTTTCGCAGATAGCCGTTGAGGGGGCTTTTCTTGCTTTGTCTCCGGATCTCTCTCCATAGGTGGAGGAGATCTTTTCAATATAGCAGTTGGAGAGTTCTTTCGCACCCTCCTTAGCAATTCAAAGCTGTTCCCAGTTGGAACAGCAGCGTTTACTTCCACCACTGGAGCAGGTGGAGTTAGCCCCGAGGGGGAGTTGCCCCCTGCTTTCCTCACTCGTTGCCAATGTCGACGTCGAGCACGGCGAGTCATGGGGATTGGCTCGGAGATTGAGATAGTTTCCTTTTGCCCCCCGTTTGAGTGCGGGGCGATTGCCGATGTCAGCTTATCGAAGACTGATGTCTTTTGACCAGCTGGGGCAAGAGTGGGAATCGTCAGTCTTGCAAAGACTGACTCTTTAATGGGAGAAGTCGCCTTAACGACTTCTGGAGCAGCGGCCGTTGCCCTCCCTGGGATGGCCACTTTAGAGTTTTGGTTTAGCCTGGTGAAAACATAGGCTGTTGGCTTGGCATTGTGCGATCTGTTGACAGGGGTCGCAGTAATTGAAAGTCGATCGAAGACCGACTTCCTAGAAGCTTCTTGTCCGGGCATAGGAGTGCTAAAGCTCATTGGCGGGAGCATGGTCCAGAAGAAGAGCCCAGTGGTGGCTTGAGTTACCTGTTCCACTGGCATGGTGAACAAAGAAGCCGCTTGGGGCCCGTAGGTTATGCCCCCAGTTGAGGCCGGACGCGAGCTGCAACCGCAGTTGGAGCACTTTGAACAGGTTGAGGCCATCGATGCTTGTTTTCTTTTCTGCACCAAATGAGAGACCGAATCTTAGTAAACTTGAAATCCAAAGGCAACCATTTTTAACGAACCGCGATTGGTTCGCGAAGACGACACACGAAGTGTGGAGTGGAAAAAGGAAAAAGTCCCACCGGGCGTGCCAGAATCTGTTCCCCTCCGAATGGCGACCGAGACGTTAGGGCGTCTGTGCCTGAGATTCGGGGCAGATGCTAATTGGTTTTATCCGTCTACCTCTCCGAAGATACCAAGTTGATTTATGGCACCGTGTATCGAGGGTTTAGACGGATGCGGACGATGTAGCAGACTTTGGCAGATTCCCCCTCGCTTGAGGGGTTTTTGATTGTGGGGACACTCTTCCCTGCAGGCGCAAGCCCCTGCAGTTAATTACGCTACCGCATCGCGGTAGCCACTTTCTCCTTCTCCAGAATTTCACTTCGTGTCGTGGGTGTTTGTTTTGTTTGTGGTTGCCCGTGGATTGTATACGGAGACTAAATTATGTCGTCACCCGTAGGACGTGGATTAGTCCAGATCCGTGTTTTCTTAGATTTGGGTTTAGTGTTTTGGTTTGAGGATGCGTTAGCCATGTTTGAGGCTAAGATCAACTCAAACGTTTGTTAAGGATACGTTATTCTAATTTGAGACTAAGATCAACTTAACAGGATCGTTTAGATCCGACAAAAGAGCAATTGGCTCTATTGTTCCCGTTTAGGGACATAGTGGTCCATTGCATGTATGGTCGTCGGGACCCGTCACCTCTCTGACGACGTTGAAGGATTACAACGACAAATGTCAGAGGAGTTCAGAGGTGTACCCTTGAGCCAAAGTTGATTGGGGGAATTTATAGTCCAATTTGGGACTAAAGTCTGTTTGAAGGTTTAAGGATTGCGTTAGCCATATTTGAGGCTAAGATCAACTTAAACGGTTGTTAAGGATACGTTAGTCCAGTTTGGGACTAAGATCGACTTAACGGGATCGTTTAGATCCGACAAAAGAGCATTTGAGCTCTATTGTGCCAGTTTAGGGACATGGTGGTCCAATACCATTTTAAGGACATAGTGGTCCACCATTAGTTTAAGGACGTTTCGGTCCGATATTAGTTTAAGGACGTTTCGGTCCACGAGTTTAAGGACCCCGCAGTCCACATTGATGTGTGGTCGTTGGGACCCGTCACCTCTTTGACGTCGTTGAGGAATTACAACGATGGATTTCAAAGGAGTTCGGAGATGTACCCTCGAACCGATTGTAAATTGATTTAGTAGAGCAATTTTGCTCAGTCAATTTAATTTAAGGACTTATGGCCAAAATTGGGCTAAGTCCAGTTGAGAATATCCAACGTTTTATCTGCTTTTGCATAGCATTTCTTTTTATTTTTATTTGGGCCTTGCCCAGGAAGGATGCAGAGCATCAATTTTGTTTTGGGCC
Source organism: Agapanthus africanus (assembly GCA_030015575.1). NCBI lineage: Eukaryota > Viridiplantae > Streptophyta > Magnoliopsida > Asparagales > Amaryllidaceae > Agapanthus > Agapanthus africanus. The sequence continues at coordinate 79,886,806 of CM057341.1, forward strand.
CTGCCCTTTATAATGATGCAGAGCATCAATTTCATTTGGGCTCTGCCCTTTATTGCTTTGCAATTTATTTTGGCCTGTTAGGTCTTTCTGATTTGGGCCTGGCCCTTCAAGTAATGCATTGCATTTGTGCAGAGCACTAAGAATCTTTTTTAGATTCAAGAACAGAAGTGCAAGGCACTTTTTAATCTCCTGATCTAAATTTAGATCAAAGAAAAACAAGTTTTTCTTTTCTTGTTTTTCTTTATCCCAGAGAACCAAGGGTTCATAACAAGTGCAAGGCACTATTTATTTTTTATTTATTTTATTTATTTACTTATTTATTTGTTGTTGAAGATCCATGATCTTGTTCTTAGATCAATGATCTGTTTCTAAGAGAATTTTCTCTTCTTTTAAAGGTTTTACCTTTTTTTTTCTTCAAGAGTTCTCAAGAGTTCTCTTCTCTCTTTTTGTTTTAGCAAGATGTTCATTCTCTTGAATTAAGGTCTGGGGCCCTTTTTATAGTGCCCATTAATTAGTTAAATTTGTTACATAGATCTTTTTCTGAGTGATTTGGGGAATTTTCCCCACCGTTGGATCTTTGATCCAAAGGCCCCTGCCTTATACAAGAAAATCTTCTTGTTTTAACAAGATTTATTCTGTTTTGCGCAAGAATCCCCAGTGCGGGACACGTGTCGCGCAGTGAAGCGCTTGCGCAACTGCGCAGACACGTGTCGCGCAGTGAAACGCTTGCGCAGCTGTGCTTACGCACCAGCGCTTGCGCAACTGCGCAGACACGTGTCGCGCAGCGCAGCGCTTGCGCAACAGTGTTTGCGCAACTGCGCAGTCACGTGTCGCGCAGAGGTGAGCTTGCGCAACAGTGTTTGCGCAACTGCGCAGACACGTGTCGCACAGCACGGCGCTCGCGCAGTTGTGTTTGCGCAACTGCGCAGACACGTGTCGCGCAGCGGTGCGCTCGCGCAGTTGTGTTTGCGCAACTGCGCAGACACGTGTCGCGCAGCGCAGCACTTGCGCAACTGAGCGTTGCTTTTGTTTTTTAAAGAGCCTTGCTCTGATTGGACGCACTGCCTTGGGCGTTGTGCTGGCGTGTCAACTTTTGACACGTGGCGCATTGCGCGCAACGCACGGAATTTAAAGCGTTGCTTCAAAGATTTGAATTTTAAAATTCAAACAGAGCCTTGCTCTGATTGGGGGAACAGCACTGATTGGGGGTGCGCTGCCTTGGGCGCAGCGCTCCTTGCGCTGGCGTGTCCGCTTTTGACACGTGGCGCTCTGCACGCAGCGCAAGGGATCTGAAGCGTTGCTTCACCTTTTAAATGTTGAAATTCAAACAGAGGTTTGCTCTGATTGGGGAAACACTCATTTGTCGTGCTTCTCTGCTCCCGACGAGTTTTGCACTTCATCCGCTTAAAATGTTTCCGGTGAGCAACGTATCCCTGCCACCACCTTTTAAAGGTCATGCATTCTTCAGTAGCGTGTGCAATCCTTTGATGGTATAAGCAGTAGTTAGGATGTGCATCCGCTTTGTCAATGTGTATACCGCCAGGAGTATTTCCTTTGAAATATGGTAACTTCATTCCTATTGACAGGGCTTTAGCGAACTGTTTCCTTGTCTTAAGCCTGTTTTTGTCCGCTGTAGGCGTGCTTCGATCCGGTAGGAATACTTTGCAACTCATTCCTACCATGACTTTTTTAGCTTGATTCCAACGCCTGGCTCTTTCGAATATGGCCATTTCACGCTCTTGATCAGCTTTGCTCTTCTGACGGGCTTCGTTCAGCAACATGTCAATCATTTCGTCCGACGGGTCTAAGGATTTTGCCACCGATCCTTCCCCCAGCTCCTCTATATTATCTTCTGATGCCGAGTGAGCTTCTTTGTCGTCTATTGGTGAATGAGAGATCATGTGACAATTTGCCACATAATCCTCGGGTTCTTCTGACGGGTCGTTTCCGTCGTCAATGTCATTATCTCCGCTCTCAAGGATATGTCTGAGAAACTCCTGGAGTGTGACCGGGGTTCGCTCCTTCTGGTTATATTCTTCCAGTGCGTCAATATGCCTTTGCAGATCCGTGCGTTTGTCGTTAGACTGTGCGGGCTTTTTGGTCTTCTTCTTTTTCTTTGAAGACTTTGACAGTTGGGCCTGGGTATTTTTCCCAACGTTACTAACTTTCAGTGTTGGGCGCGGTTTTAGCATCCCTTCAATGATCTCTAGCTTTAGCGGGATTTTCCACCAAATCGCCGGACATGCTTGAAGATCTTTCATCATTCTTTTAGTTTTTGCCGAAAGAACAACTTCCCATGGAGCGTCCTCTATAAATGAGCGTGATGCCCCGGGCATGTCCATCTTTTTAGGAGCATGTAGTTGTGGCGGTTTTACCCTCCAGTTTTCTGACAGCGCGAATTTGCCTTGCTGGTACTGATCCTCAATCCAGTTTTTAAAGACGTAACAATCTTCAATTGAGTGGCCTACTATTCGGTGGTAGGTGCAGTAATTGGGATTGTTGACGTCGCCTGGTTGTAGTGGGCGTCTCGGATCTAGTAAAGTGATGAGCCTGTTGCACACTGCCAATTCGAACAGTCTTCTCATTTTATCCCGAGGGAATGAGTAAGGACATTTCAGCTTTTCTCCGAGTGATCGCTGTTTATCCTTTTGGCGAACAGCTGGCTTCGAATCACTTGGTTGTTGCTGAGCGTTGGCGACGAAGGTAGCTTTCCCTTTACCCTTTTCATTTCGAAGCTCCATTTTCGAGGAGGGTGGTCTATGGCCCATCTGGTCTATTTGGGCCAGCTTGTCGATCAAGGCTTGGAAAGTGGTCGGCTTGAAAAACATCATGAATTGTGATATGGTTGCCTGCGGATCCAGTGTCCCTACGAACATGCCCATGGCAGGAGCTTCTTCTATGCGTTGTTCGCATCTCGACCATAGGTTTCGCCACCGAATTGCATATTGAACCCATGTCTCCCTTGGCTTCACCCTGGCATTGATAATGCCGCGATCGAGGTGCGCTCGCTAGCGCTTATGAAACGCTGGGTGAATAGCAACACTATTTCTATGAATGTTTTAATGGAGTCATTCGGAAGCTCCGAGTACCATTCAAATGCCGTCTCCGCTAAGCTGCCGACGAACTGGCGAAGCAACAGTTTGTCGTCACCTTCGGTATTGCCGCATAGAACCCTGAACTGAGCGACGTGCTGATGGAGGTTGCTTGTCCCCTTATACACGTGAAATTTAAGGATCGTATATCCCGACGGGTACTTAATTTGATCATACCAGCCTGGATATGGTCGCCCAGTTCTAACGACTTGGACAGTACCTTCACTTGCCTGATGAGCCCGTATCTGATGAGCTATGTAGTCATCAAGCGCAGCTTTCGAGATCGTCTCCTCCCTGGCCGCTGATAAAATCGGAAGAGGGTTTGATGTCTCCCCTCTGTTGTCTTCAATGATCATTAGGGGATCTTCGGTTGGAGGGTTCAGTTGAATCATCATGCCCACCATATCTTGGAACAGGAGCGCCATTTGTTTGATATTAGCCGCTTGTTCCGCGGCCTCTTTATCTTTCTTTTCGAGCATCCTTCGGAGGAACTCAGCGTCGGTTTCCTGCTCTTGGCATTGATCTGACGATACTTCTGGACTTTCTTTCTACCCAGTGAGTGCGACCATCTTTGTCAGCATCTCCTGGAGCCTCTGTTGTTGCTCCTGAGCCTTTGTTACAGACCGCATAAGTGGTCGATGACTCCCAGAAGCACGGCTTTCCTCTTTTCTGGAAGCCATGTAGACGGTATGTACTATCATGCCCCAAGAAATAGGGTGTTTGAATTCAGTGCCCTTGAGATTTGAAGTAGACACGGGGATCTTCTCCGGCCTTCTCCTTTTATGGGCGATCGAAGTTGAAGGGGTTGTTGCAGTAGGAAGCCATTGACGCCATCTTCTCTTCTGCACGGAGCAAGACACTAAATCTTAGTACCTCGAATATATGGGCAACCATATTAAACCGCAATTCATTCGCAAACACGACACATGAGGTGTTGAGTGGAAAGAGGAAAAGGTCCCACCGGGTGTGCCAGAATCTGTTCACTGCCGAAAGACACGACCAGGACGTTTGGAACGTCTGGCCTGAATTTTGGGGGCATATGCTATTTGGATTTATCCGTCCACCTCTCCGAAGATGCTAAGTTGATTTATGGCACCGCATATCAGAGGTTTGGACAGATGCGGCCGATGTAGCAGACTTCATCAAATTCCCCCTCGTTTGCGAGGGGTTTTTGATTGTGGGGACGCTCTTCCCTGTAGGCGCAAGCCCCTGCAGTTAATTACGTTACCGCGTAGCGACAACCACTTTCTCCTCCAGATGTTCACTTCGTATCATGTGTGTTTATTTTGTTTTAGGTTGCTCGTGGATTGTATACGGAGACTAATTTGTGTTGTCGCCCGTAGGGCGGGGATTAGTCCAAATCCGTATTTTCTCAAATTTGGGTTTGGTGGATTTAAGGCTCATTAAGCTCGTTTGAGATTAAAATCAACTGAAATGTTTGTTAAGGATACGTTAGTCTAATTTTAGACTAAGATCTACTTAACAAGGTTTTAGGATTATTTAGATCCAATGAAAGAGCATTTGGGCCCTATCAATTTAGTTTAAGGACGTTACGGTCTATTGGGTTTAAGGACACCATAGTCCATGGAGTTTAGTTTAAGGACATTGCGGTCCATAGCTGGTTTAAGGACATCATAATCCGTGGAGTTTAGTTTAGGGACGTTGCGGTCCAAAGTAGTTTAAGGATGTTATGGTCCGGGAATTTAGTTTAGGGACATTACAGTCCGAAGTTTAAGGACATCATAGTCCGTGGAATTTAGTTTTTAGGGACGTTGCGGTCCACAATTTAGTTTTTAGGGACGTTGCGGTCCACAATTTAGTTTTAAGGACGTTGCGGTCCAAAGGGTTTATGGTTTGTTGGTTTGGGGGTATACCAAGGGTTATTGGTTATTAGGACCCTCCACCTCTCTGAAGACGTTGAAGAATTACAACGATATGTAGCAGAGGTGTGGAGAGATGTACTCTTGAACCAATGGATATTCGTCAAAAGATTGGTGGTCTTGTTTGGGACTAAGACCAGTTTGGAAAAATAAAGAGCACATAGGCTCGGTTGATTAGGAGTTTGGCCAATTTGGGCTCAGCCCACTTAGTCTTTATCGTTTCTTTTTTAATAAGGTGTTAGACACTTGCTAGGACACAGTCCTTTCTCTGTACACACAATGCTAAGCATTTATGTGGGTTCTGACGCTCACACTTTACTTCTTTGTTTTTTATGAGTGTTGAACACTCTTTATAGCGCTGGGCTCTGTGTGATGAGTGTAGAGCACTCTATATTAAGCAGCGCCCACGTGAGCGTCACGTGTAGCGCTTGGCGCTGGGCGCCAACCATTGAGTGCTAAGCGCTTTTTTATTGAGCAGCGCCCACGTGAGGAGCACGTGAGGCGCTTGGTGCTGAGCGCCAACTATTGAGTGCCAAGCACTTTTTTATTGAGCAGCGTCCACGTGAGGAGCACGTGAGACGCTTGACGCTGAGCGCCAACTATTGAGTGCTAAGCACTCTTTTATTGAGCAGCGCCCACGTGAGGAGCACGTGAGGCGCTTGGCCCTGAGCGCCAACTATTGAGTGCTAAGCACTTTTTTATTGAGCAACGCCTGCGTGAGGAGCACGTGAGGCGCTTGACGCTGAACGCTAACCATTGAGTGCTAAGCACTCTTTATTGAGCAGCGCCCATGTGAGTGGCACGTGAGGCGCTTGGTGCTGAACGCCAACCATTGAGTACTAAGCAATCTTTATTGAGCAGCGCCCACGTTAATGGCACGTGAGGCGCTTAGCGCTGAGCGCCAACCATTGAGTGTTAAGCACTCTTTTATTGAGTAGTGCTTTGCGCTGGTTTTTCTTGTGTATTAATTTTTTTTGAAGGGTTCAATTCTCTGTTCTTCTTTGGATCTTCGATCCCTAAGAGCAAATTCATCCCCGTAAGAATTAGATTCTCATTTGGGAGAGACTTGTCTCATGGATCTCAGATCCGAGAAAAGAACTATGTTCTTTTTATGAGGGTTAAACCCTTGAGATGCTTTAATCTCTATTTTATTTACCTTGAAGAAAATTCTTCTTCTTAATGCTTTCTCTTTTTTTTTGCTCTTCTTTTTTAGATCGAAGTTTATGGGAGGGTCCTTCCTTTCAAGACTTGAAGTCTTGGGTCCTTTATATCATGAAGGCTGATCTGTTGATTCAGTTAAGGAAATCTCTCATTGAGAGATTTCTTAATTGATTTGGGGAATTTATCCACCGTCGGATCTTTGATCCAAGAACTTCTGTTTTATAGAAGACATTTTTCTTGTTTTTTAACAAGATTGGAAAAATATTTTTCCATACAGAACTTATTCTATATCTTGGTGAATTTTAATCACCATTGGATCTTTGATCCAACGGTGCTCTGATTTACATAGCACAATCTTTCTTGTTTGGAAAGATTTGAGGAGTATTTTCTCAACAGAATTTAATTCTGTAATTTGATGATTTATTATCTTCGTTGGATCCTTGATCCAAGGGTGAAGAACTTTTAGTTCTAGCGCTGGCGCTCTTGTGCTTTACACGTGAGGCGCTGTCTCAGAGTTTTTAACTCTTGGCGCTGCTTCAGAGTTTTTTAACTCTGAGCGTTGGCGCTCTCGTGCTTTGCACGTGAGGCGCTGCCTCAGATTTTTTTAACGCTTGGCGCTGCCTCAGAGTTTTTTAACTCTGGGCACTGGCACTCTCGTGCTTTACACGTGTGGTGCTGCCTCAGTTCAAATTTTGAAAAGAGCAAGGCTCTTTTATTGGGGGAAACAATACTCATCGGGAGGAAGTATCTCCTCATAATGCCCTCCTCTGATGGGTAACCCGGATATCTCCGTGAATTCCTCCAGCAATATTGAGACCTCCCGATCCGATAAGAGAAATGTGTGGGTTGGGATATTCCATTGCTCCAGAAAAGATTTGACCTACCACACATGAGGAGTGTGGTAGTAAAAGAGTGACGCATAGATCGTTGGATATAACCCGGTCTTCAATAGCAGCAACTTCTTGGCCGACAGAATGTAATGGGCCCACTGCAGATAGCCAGCTGGATGATGGGGATTCATTCCTATCATATAAACCTACCCCTAAGGACGCGCTTCTCCTTAGCATATGTGACGCCCCAGAATGTCTAGGTCCATCGGTGGCTGCACTGGTATCGATACCATAGAAGCTTGGAGATGACCTTCCGAGGTCCAATTGACCTCTTCTACTGCGTAAGCAGTTGCGCAAGTAAAACTATGCCAACCCTGGATAATGTAACTATAACATAATCCCCACAGATGAAGAGACTTCTGCTCTGGGTCATAGTCCCGAATGAGCGCAAAGACTTCCCGATCTGTAGGCGCATTGGTGAAAGCACTTTCTGAGCGAACAAAAGGGAAGGAGGAATCGGAAGCCATGGTACCTATAGAAAGGGGGTTTAATTATTGACACAATGTTCAACACCTTAAAATTTTCAGTACACCCAAATTTGTATTACATTTTGGCATGTTAAAGTCACCACAGGCCAATATGAAAAGGACAATGGGCCCCACTAAATCAAGGTAATGCCCCTATCAATGATGAGGCAAGCACTCATTTTAAGAATCCAAAAGGATTCTCATTTAATGAAAAATCTCATTGAACTGTAGAGTTAAACTCCCAATATTCTTGAAAAACGAGTTCTACAGCAGATTCAAATATGCAAGAAGAACCCTAAAAAGAAAATAAGAAAAGGGAATAAATTCCCAAAAGAATTTTCAAAAGAAATTTTCTCATAAATCCCCATAGGAAATGAAATTAAATTCCAAACAACTCTCAAAGATCAAAGTCACTAACAGGGTAAAACCCTACGATCTCTAAGACCCATGGTCTACCCAAAAAAAAAGTTTTTTTAAGATCGTTAAAAGACCGTTCCAAGAGAAGAGCAAATCTCTGTTAATAGGTTAAAACTGTAGGGTAACTTAGCAAGGCAGCAAGGTTTCAGGAGACATCGTCCATGCCGTTTTCAGAAAATTGCCAAACTAAAGAACCCTAACCAAGAATCTAAACTAGAGTTTTAAAAAATACAACATGCAAACAACTTTGCAAACTAAGTGAATGCGGAATACAACCTTTATAGATGGGTCCTTCACTTCAAATGCTCCATGTAGAAGTCCCTTCGCTGCGAGTAAGAATCTCCTGAACTTTTGAGAGGCTCCACAAAGTGAAAGATGCAAACTTTCTCGAAGTCTTCAAGGCCGAAGATGATCTACGTCGAGGAGACTCAAGCTCATGCTACCTCTTCACTAAATTAGGGTTTAGTGAAGCAAACACTCTAAACTAAATGGCTAATAGTAGAGGATGATGAAGTAGAAAATGGGCTCTCTTTAGTTTTCTTATTCTCATAATATTTTCTCACCTTAGAAAAAGCAAGTGAGCTTTTTCAATGAAGAAGAAGATGATCAAAAATCAAGAAGAAATGAAATGAACTCATGAGGTGAGAATATGAACTATGGGTGAGTTAGTGTCATGCACTAACTCATGTAAAGACTTAACTAGGGTAAGGATAAAGGTTGGGTTAATAAATATCTTTAGCAAAACAAAAATGGTGGACTTAGTCAATAGTTATCCACAAGCTTTCTCAAAGCTTCGACCATGACAAAATCCAACCAATTTTGAATTACTTTGATAAATTAAAAACCTTAGGATTATCCTAACTATAGTGTAAGTCTCATACACCCATGTAACATGCAAGCATGACACAATAAAATGTACATTAATATATATCACATATATACTATATGCACACAAGTGAGAAAAAGAATACTTAGTGAGCAAATATTAGTTAATGTAAATTAATATATCACATATATAATTATACATTAAATTATCAAATCAACTCTTGATTTAATAATCCGGCTATATCACATACAACTGACTAATATCATATGTAACAACTTATCGAATCAATACTTGATCCGATAACCCAGCTATATCACATATAACCGACCGATGTCACAATTCGCGAGAATAGAATGCGGTATTACATACGCGCATTAATCTCGGTCCCACACATATCACATATGTGCTCCTACTCCGTTTCGCATGAACCAGGAAACGTCTGTGTAGGACTCTAAAGACTCGTCAATACGCCGGCAGTAGGTGATGATCATATCAAACACCCACAAGCCTCAAACGGTCTGCTAAACATAACGGCCACCCGGGTATTGAGCGATCAGAAGATCAACAAGTAAGCCTGCTCAAACTCCTGCAAATCCAATCAATAACACTACCGTACAGTCCAGCCTCTTCGTCTTATATGTCGCATATCACAGCCTGGGGGTGGTATAACGTCAGACCCCAATAGCCTGATAAGTCATGTCGATGCAAGGTCCATAACGGTTTAAGAAACTACTGATAACACTTACCAGTAGATCTTAGCAACCCTGGCCAAGGATTTCCTGTTATGGCCAATCGAGCATAGCGCAACACTAACTCCCAATACCGGGAGACATAAATCCCCTCCTATCGCTCATTGCCTCCATGTGACTCGAGACTGTACCCAAAAACCACCGTTTTGCATGATCTCTTGACCGTGGTAAGGTAGAAATCAAAGCACAGTGGGAATCACACAAGACTCTATGACGATCTCGGGTCGATAGACTAACCTGTACCAGTGTCACCAAAGAACTGCTATCTGACGATAGGTATAATACCATCTAGGAGTTCTCAGCGAGTCCATCCAGTGTACCCAGTCTCCACTGTGCACCCGTATACCTTCTCTGATGTCAAACACCATGGGAAATAGGATCATCCATCGCCCATCATATGGGTCGAGAAGCACATACACTAGTCTACTCTGGAGTATCGATACCCTGTCTTGATACTCCCACGACTAGGAACAGTTATAGGGTGTACTTGTGGACTACCCTTGGCCCCACTAGTATGATTTCTATTATAGTCCTAGTAGTCAAGTACACATCCTAAAGGCTTTATCAACATGCGAGAGCAAGACAGTATCACAATACAAGTCAAAATGTTAAGATAAAGTGCAACCAGATAGCATACTATCATGTCGAGCAAGAAAGTCCTCCTTATATATGTCCAAGCATCCACTGCAATATACATCACATGTACAGTAATGGCCTCTAGGGCTTACATATAACTAACAAAAACCCCATAATGAGAAGAGATTCTTTTAAGAGTTTCTTCAAGAGTTAAATCGTGGTCATAATTCTTACCAATTTTTGACAGAGTTTAACTCTGAGAAAGTTTTGGGAACAGAGATCTAAGCTCTGAGGAGAGAATTAAATTCTCAAGAAAGAAGAAGACTCAAGAAAATGATGGAATGGCAGTCATCTCAAAGGCCAAAGGCCCTATTTATAAGATATGAAGAGACGGTTCAACTCCCTAGGAGATCGAATGATAGGAAAGGTGACACCGTTGCACTTACGTGTGAGCCACTGAGCACAACGGTGGGGAGTATTTGTTCTCCCAATATTTAACCTAATAAAAGAGCAAAGCTCTGTTGGAATAAAGCAGCGCCTCACGTGCTCTCCACGAGGGCGCCAACGCCAGAGCCAATTTTATAGGATTAAATCCTATGGTGGTGGCTCACGTGCTCCTCACATGGGTGCCAATGTGCAAAGCACATGAGTGCTTCCTGAATAAAAGTTAAATTCTTATATGGCGCCACACGTTCTCCTCACGCGGGCGCCAACGTGCAAAGCACATAAATACCTATCATAAGAATTAAATTCGTAAGTGGCTCCCATGTGCGTAACACGTTAGCGCCAGCACCCAAGTTTATATCAGTAGAATTAAATTCTACTTTTCCCTAACAAAAGTTGGGATATTCTCTGTTAAACAGAGCCATTGGATCAAAGATCCAATGGAGGCGATAAATCATCAAAATATAGAATTAAATTCTATTAGGAGAAAATATCTCCCAAATCTTTCTAAATAAGAAAAATACTCTCGGTTGGATCAAAGATCCAGTTAGAGAATAAAATTCTATTTTGGAATATATTCTCTCAATCTTTCTGGATTTCTCACTGTAAAACAAAAAACCTTTGGATTAAAAAAAATCCAATGGTGATTAAAAATCACCATTTCACAAAATAAATCCTGTATAGGAGAAAATATTTCCTTAATATCGTTAAAAACAAAAAAAATCATATTCTGTAAAAACAGAAATCCTTGGATCAAAGATCCAACGGTAGGTAAAATTCCCCAAACCAATTAAATCAATTGGAATCTCTCAATGAGAGATTTTCTCAAAACCAATTAACAATTTGCCTCCTATATAAAGGACCCGAGACATCATATCTCACACACACAGAGAGAGACTCACACAGAGGAGAACGAAAAGAGAAAAAGGTCACACACACACAGTCAGATAGAAAAAAAAATCCCCTATAGGCTTCTGCAAAAAAAATAGAGAGCTCTAAAACAATAGAGAATTCAATTTTCAAAGAAGAAGACCGTCCTCCTCAAAACCCTAGGTAAAGAAAACCACAGAGACCAAAATATCCTTTTTACCTATTTTAAGGGTTTAACCCTTCTCAAAGAACCTAGTTCTTTTTCTGGATCAAAGATCTACAAGACAAGCCTCCCACAAGTTGAGAATTTAATTCTCATCGGGAAGATTTTATTCTTGAGAATCAAATATTCAAAAAAAACGAGGAAAAAGAACCTATCCTATGGGGTTTTAATTTCTCGAAAATAAGGTTTAACCCTAAAATAAACTTAAAAGAACTTGGTTCTTAAAAGAAAACTTGATCCTAGATCTTCAAAACAAAGATCTTGGTGATCATTAATGAGCAAAATGCCATTAGCAGAGAATCAATCTCTGAAAGAGAAAAGAAATTAGCGCCCCACGTGAGCGCCCCCAAAAACGCCCAGCTCCTCATGTGAAAGAAACTTGGGTGCTCAAAGCAGAAGCCCAGCGCCTCACGTGCTCCTCACATGAACGCCACAAAAATAATAAGAGTGCTTAGCACTCCATAAATAGCCAAAACGACTAAGTGTTTAGAACTAATTGGGCAGCACCCAGCGCCTCACGTGCTCCTCACGTAAGTGCCATAAAAATAATAAGAGTGCTTAGCACTCCATAAATAGCCAAAACGGATGAGTGCTTAGCACTGATTGGGCAGCGCCCAGAGTCTTACGTACTCCTCACGTGGGCGCCACAAAAATAATAAGAGTGCTTAGCACTCCATAAATAGCCAAAATGGATGAGTGCTTAGCACTGATTGGGCAGCGCCTCACGTGTTCCTCACGTGGGTGCCACCAAAAAAAGAAGAGAGAAAAGTGCTTAACACTCCATAAACAGCCAAAATGGTCGAGTGCTCAGTGCTCATTGAGCGGCGCTCATAATTAAATACTTCACATGACACCCATATAAGTGTCAGAGCATCTAACAAGTGCTTAGCACTTTTACATAAAAAAAGGGGAGGACTGGACCAACAGAGCCCAAATAAGTGCTTAGCACTTCAGAGTAAAATAACTGAGCAGACTAATCCCAAATTGGCTAAGTTTATAAAACTTTCTTATAGCTGAGCCTAAAATGCTCTGTTGTTTGGATCTTAAATAAAAATGATCCTTAAAATATTGCTAAGTTGATCTTAGTCTCAAATTAGACTAACATATCCTTAGTTAAAAATAAATTGAGCCCAAATACTCACACATTTAAGTTGATCTTAATCTCAAACTAGATTAACGATTCTTAAATAAAACCAAATCTTTTTGAACCAAAGGAACATACAACCTAAGTTCAAAAACCAGTCAAGAAAATCCTTGACCCAAACCCAAATATAAAATATACAGATTTGGACTAATCCGCTCCCTACGGGCGACGACAAAAATTAGTCTCCGTATGCAATCCACAGGCAACCAAAACAAACAAAAATATACATGACACGAAGTGAACTGCCTGAGCAGGAGAAAGTGGTTATCGTAACGCGATAACGTAATTAACTGCAGGGGCTTATGCCTGCAAAGAAGAGCGTCCCCACAATAAAAAAAACTCCTTATAAAATGAGAGAGAATCTGAAGAAGTCTGCTATAACGGTCGCATCCGTCCAATCCTCCGATATATGGTGCCATAAATCAACTTGGTATTTTCGGAGAGGTGGTCGAATAAATCCAAATAGTATCTGCCCCCAAATTCAGGCAAGACGATCCATCCCGGTTCGTCGATGTTTTTCGGCGGTAAACGGTAATAACAAGTAAAATAGATATATATATTAAGATAAAGACAAACCAAATAGCATACTATCATATCGAGCAAGATTGTCATGTACATACATATGTCCAAGCATCCATTATATATACATATACAATAATGGCCTCTAGGGCATACATATCCAACAGTCAGAACTCCATGTATCGATGCTTTGCATCTGCCAAATGCTTCTGTCAATTATGGGCTATGCGCATCTTTTTCCTGATCGTGCGAACCACATCTATAGTTGCCACGATCATCTCTGGTCAATGGAGTTCACGGTTTCCAACGTCGTCCCAACTCAACGGGAAACTACACTTACGTCCGTAGAGTGCTGCGATAGGTGCTATCCCAATGCTTTCCTGGTAGCTGTTTCTATAAGAAAACTCCACAAGGTGTAGATGATCTTCCCATGAACTTCCGAAATCTAGCATACAGGCTCTCAGCATATTTTCTAGGATCTGAATTGTTCACTAGGACTGTTCGTCTGTTTGGGGATGATACACCATACCAAAATTCAGACTTGTTCCCAGGATGGCTTGAAGACTTTGCCAAAATTGGGATCGGAATCTAGTATCACGGTCGGAGATGATGCAGACAGGTACCCCGTGTAATCTTATAATCTCCTCCATATACTTTCTTTTCAACATCTCGGTTGATTGGCCAACTCTGAATGGGATGAAATGAGCCGACCTGGTGAATCGATCTACAATAATCCAAACTGTGTCGTTACCCTTCGTGCGGTGTAGGAGAGCAGTCACGAAGTTCATGGTAATATGCTGCTATTTCCATTCTGGGATCGGTAACGACTGAAGTAGATCAACAGTTCTGTGATGCTCAGCTTTCACTTGCTGACAGATTAAGCTCTTTGCTATGCTTCTTTCTACTTCTTGCTTCATTCCATACTACCAGTAGTGTTACCGTAAATCCTTGTACATCTTCGTGCCACTAGAGTGTATAGAGTAAGGAAAGTTGTGAGCTTCTTTCATCAACTCTTCTCGAACAGGGCCGACTGGCACGCATAAACGGCTCTCATACCGTTAGGATCCATCTTTGTGGATGATGAAGTCAGTTCGAAGACCGCTTTCTACTTGTTCTCGGATCTTTTGTAGACTGACATCATTTTCTTGAGCTGCCTTGATCTGATTGATAAGAGTGGACTAGACTTGTAAGGTCATTAAGGATGAGGCTTTACCTGGCACGACTACTTTAATCATAAGTCCGTGCAGTTCTTGCTATAGCCTCTACTGGGCGATGAGATTCATTGCTAAGGGCTGGCAACTAAGTGCATCGAGAATTACGTTCACCTTTCCAAGATGATATTGTAAGTTGATGTCGAAGTGTGCCATGAGCTCTAGCCATCTTTTCTGCCGCATGTTGAGTTCCTTCTGAGTAAATACATGCTTCAGACTCTTGTAGTCGGTGTATATATCCACTCACTCTCCCAAAAGATAGTGACGACAAATCTTGAGTGCGAAAACCACGGCTGCCAATTCCAGATCATGTGTTGTGTAGTTGCGCTCATGAATCTGTAACTTTCTTGATGCAAAAACCACAACATTTTCATGCTAATGCAGAACACATCCTAATCTCTTACCGGACGCATCACAATGTACGTCGAATCCGCCAGATCGATCCGGTATTATGAGAATAGGTGTAAAGGTTAGCCTCGACTTGAGTTCTATGAAAACCTTCTCACATGCTTCTGACCATATGAATGCTTCATCTTTACGTGTAAACTTGGTCAGGGGTGCTGCGATCTGTAAGAATCCTTCGATGAAGTGTCTGTAACATCCTGCTAAGCACAAAAAGTTTCTTATATGCTTGACGGACATTGGTGTCGGCCACTTGCTGACAGCTGACACCTTAGCTGGATCTGCAAAGATTCCTTCGTCTGATATAATGTGTTCGAGAAATCCGACTTGATCTAACCAAATTTCACACTTGTTGTACTTAGCGTAGAGTTGAAGTTGTCGTGGTGTCTCCAGGATAATGCGTAAGTGCTCGGTGTGCACTTTCCGATTCTTTGAATACACCAGGATGTCGTCGCTGAAGATAACAGCAAACATGTCTAAGTACTCTCAGAAAACTTGATTCATCAGATTCATAAAAATGGCTGGTGCATTAGTCACTCCAAATGGTATTACAAGATTTTCATAATGGCCATAACGAGTCCTGAACACTATCATCTGAATGTCAGATTCCTTGACCTTCACCTGATGATAACCTGAACGAAGATCTAATTTTGAGAAAACGCAAGATCCACTTAACTAATCGAAAAGGGCATCGATGCGAGATAGCAAATACTTGTTCTTAATTGTTACATCATTCATTGCTCGATAATCCACACACATCCAATAGGTACCTTCCTTCTCTTTACTAGCAGTATCGGAGATCGCCAACTTGAGGTACTGGGTCTGATCCAACCTTTCTTCAGGAGTTTGTCTAACTGAATACGGATCTCCTTCAATCCTTCCGGACTTAATCAGTATGGAGTTTTTATTACAGGTTGTGCACCGGATAGTAAATCAATGCCAAACTTTAAAGCTCGATCGGGAGGCAAACCTGTTATGTCTTCAGGGAATATATCCTCAAACTCTTTAACGACCTCTGGCTTCGATCCTTTCACTTATAACGATGCAATATCTGCTTTCTTTGGTTTTGCTTAGTAGATGCTAGGCTCTAAATTCTGATCTCTGGTTTTGAAATAGAACACTGTATGATCTAGTATTTCAAATACTACTCTCCTTTAGCGACAGTCGATGGTAGCGAAAAAAGTTCCCATCCAGTCCATTCCCAAGACTACGTCGAAATTCGGTATGTCCGGTACCTTGAAGTCCGCATAGAATTCTCGACTACAGACGACCACTGGACACAGATCGTATCCCAAGGTTGATTTTAGAACGCCGTTCCCTGAACTGATATTCCGGCTGGATACGAGCGGCTTAACTGGGATCTCATAAGTTCTTACGAACCGTTGCGACTTGAAGCAATGCGGTGGCCCAGTGTCGAAGAGCATGTGTGCAATTAGAGTGGCTACTAAGATTGTACCTAAGTCGTGTGAGATAGGTTTATGTATAACAAATATAGATGGATAGTAATTGAAATGACTTGAAACGAAAGAAGGAAGAGATTTTACCAGTGATAACCTGACTCATAGCTTCAGCCTCTTCGACTGAAATAGTGAAAGCTTGGCATCGTGGCACATCCATCTGTACCTGGTTAAACACTCGGCGTTGAGGTTGAGCGGTCTGGATGCGTGAAGCTGGAGCTGGTAGAGCTAACCGGGTAAGAAGAGCTTGGTTTGCCGATCTAGCGGGAGGGTTATTAGTCCCTCGGTTCTAGGGGCATGCTCCAATAGTGTGAGTTGAAGACCCACAAATCAAGCACAAGTTGTTCATCGTATGACAGTTCTTCACTAGATGCCATGTTCTTTTGCAGTAGCTGCAAAAGTCTGGCTTGTTGTTGGCGAACGAACCTCTTGGCCTACGGGATGGTCCGTTGAAAGCTGGCCTGGAAGAAGCCCCTCCTGTGATCTGGTGCAAAGGGCGTTTCACACCGGCCGATTGCGACCTGCTTTTCTTCTTCACAACTACCTCATAGCGTCGGGCAACCTTCAAAGTAAGTTTATGGGTTGGGAAATCCCCTGTAGCGAGTGCGGCTTGGATTTTAGGGTCCAACCCCTGCTGGAATCATCATGCCCGGATCTCAGCAGTGGAAATGAGGTGCACAGTGAACCTGTTATGACCTTTTGTTAGCAGTGTTTAAGTGAAATAGGAAAATTTAACTTGAGACTATAGCTTACCTGCCGAGCATGGTAAACTCAATATCATATTCATCCACAGACTTGACCCATATCGAGTCTTGCTGTAGATGGATGAATTGCTGCACCATGTCAAAATAGGAAATCTCCGGAAGGTACTTTGCATCGAAGATTTCTCGGAATGTTTTCCACTCTATTGGTTGTTCGAGACGGCTCTCCTCCGCCTTCCACCATATCCTGGTATTATCCATCAGTTGCAACTTAGCAACCCTTATCCAAGCTATATCTGGCACTTGAGCCACTGCCAGATCATCCTCAATCCCTTGAGCTCATTACTCCTCTTCAAGCGGGCACTCTTTACCTGAGAAGTTCTTTAGCTGCAATGCACAAAACTACTTAACCCCGGGTGCTTCCACCTCAGGGCGAGCAAGTCCTTGGTGCATGAGAGTTGTCTGCTCCCGCTGTCCCTCCGATAGGCTCCTAATAACCTTAAGAAATATCGTTTGCTCATTAATAGGTGCTACAACGGTAGGTGGTGGTGGTAGTTTAGACGGTGGAGTGTTGTCATTGACGTTAGTGCTGGTATTGTTCGGAGAGTCTATCACCTTGATATAAAAGACAAGTTAGGATGGATTCAAGGAATTTGAAATGCAAGAAATATAAATGTTTGTTTAATTCATTAATTCTTATGGTATTTTGTTTAAGATTTCATGCAGAATTGACCGGCATGGACCACCAATAAAATATGGCATGCCCCGCTTCCCAGTAAGTGGGAACGGTGACGTGGTAAGCCCGCAGCATATTTATCCAGAGAAGATCATTCCCTAAATAAATAAACTAAGCGTATTGAAATAATAATACACAATATAAGAATAAATAGATACTGTAAAATTTTCAACAAAACATCTTTATTTACATTTAAAACTTAAAATATTTACAGATACAAGAGTTCAACTGAAAAGTAAATACAATAACAGAAATGCCTAAACAGGTGGCATACATTAACTTAAAGAAAAGATAACTAGTCCAAGCCTGAGCCACGATCTAGTCATACTCCTCCTTTATGGCGTCCACCACATCAGTCCCCACAGTATCTGACGAACATTCTAAGAAAACAAAGGTGGGTGAAATGCCCGTCAACGAACTAGCGCTTGGTAAGTCCTAAAGGTAAAGTAAAAAGTGAAAGGGACAGGTATACCATAAAATGAAGTAATGTAAATGAAGAGTTAAAGTATGTGGAAATGAACCTGGGTATATGTACTATAGGTCTCTATATGATCTCTATGTTAACGTTAAGTTCCAAGTGTGAATGTCAACGCAATCAGAGAAGTATTCACGAGCTCAAGGGTGGGGCCCCAAGAGCAAGAAAATACGGGCCCATTTCATATGTTGGCATCGAAACTCCAAGTTGTGGAGGAGTTGACCCGACTGAGATTCGAATAAATAGAATTTGAGTAGATTAATACGGGACTCCTGAAATTCCGTTGGATTCACACCTAAAACTATCTTGTACACCCTAGGTATAATATATTATAACTGTAAGATATTCTTAGTTGATTAGGTTGGTTAATTATAACATGCCTTGATCGAACCATAGATTACAAAAGTAAAAAAAATGTAGTTGAGTAAGTAAAGTAAAATGCAAGTCATGTCAATTGCAATCTTAGGTCGAGTCAAGTTAGTTCGAGTAGAATGAGTTCGAGTTAACGTTCAAGTTTAGGTTCGTGTTTGGATTTGAGTTCAAGTTTAAGATCAAGTTTAGATTCGAGTTTGTATTTGAATCATAGTCATTTTATATTACTAGATTTAATTTTGAAGATCTTAAGTTCAGAAGTAATCGGACAACTGCTGCATATGGATGACAGGATTTGAGTCTTTTTCCAAAACGATTGTCATTGATAACTCCGTTAATTTATAGTGTTGTCTAACTTGAATAGGCAAGCACTCACTTTCTCCGGCTCTCTAGGACTCAAGAGAAATGAAACCTCTTAATCCTATTTTAATTTAGGGTTCTTAAAAATTTATTCTAGTTGTTTATTATGTATTTACATTTCTCGATGGTGTTTTATGTAAAATGTTTTACTGTTGTTTAAAAATAAATCTCAAGGATGATTTATAATATTAAGAGTTTTAATGAAAATGTATTTTACTCTTAGTGGTATTTTAGTGATGAAACCTAACTTTTAAAAGTTTATGGTATTTTTTTGAAAACTACTGCTTTTGAAAATTTGATGGTATTTTATTAAAATTTTAATCTTTCATTTAAAATATAATTTTTCACAATTTGTTTTCATAGAAAATTACGGATTCATAATTTTTATATAATAAGTTGAATTTGTTTTAAAAAGTCGTATTTCTTTGAACAGTATTTTTATTTGCTTTCGAGACTGAATTCTCCATGAAGAGTTCTATGCCTCGCTTTACTATCCTAAGAATGTGCGATAACCCACACCATCTGTAAATGGGTTCTCCTAAAAGGGTTGTAGAGGCGTAATTGCAAAAGATTTAAAAATATCAATAAAAAACATTTTTGTAAAGTAATGTTATTTTACTGAAAATTGTATTCTTCCAATTAAACGTGTATCTAAAACATCATGTTATGAATCTATAGTGTATGTGATAGGGCAGGTCGTTACCCCTTGAATTTCCTACAGGTATATATTTCTAGGTTTCGATAAAAAGATTACTTTTAAAGTTTATGGTATATATATGAAAAAGTTCGATATATATTTATTTCGCATGCAATTTTAATTACACTCAGGAAAATAGTGTGAATAGTATTTTAAAGTGATACTAGAGGGATTATGGTGAAATATTAACTTAGCAAGGGTGATAAAACTTTTTTAAAAGAAATTTATTTAGAATAACTCTACTTTCAACGGTATAGTTTTAGGAAGCGGTTTGAGACGAAACGAAAGAGAGAAGGGGGACTTACTTGTTTTAGAGTGTTGACAAGAGAAAAAGATAGAGGGGTAATCTTCATGAATCGTGGTAGCGCCGAGGAAGGCTTCGATCTTTGAAAATAATCTTGGCTCGAGCTAACTCTAGTTTTAACTCTTCTTGCTCAAGAAAATTTTAGAGAATTTTGATAATAATTTCAGAATAAGAGAAAGCTCAAGGATGGGGTAGTATTTATTGGGTAGAAATGAGAGAGTGTATGAATTCAAAATGAATTAAAAATAGGTTTAATAGTGTTAATGGGATAGGTGAAGGGTTGCACAATTTTCTGGTTCAAATTAGAGGAAATTAAGTATAAAAAGGAGTTGAGGGGAGATGAAGGGGTGCACGGGTGAAACACGGGGGCGATTCGGGCAAATCCAACTGCAAATTACAGTTTTTCTCAATTTTTAGGCGGTCGAGATCACGAGATGGGTCTCAGGGTTTGGGCCAAGTGCACTATTCTGTTTTTACTCCTCATTTCTCTAGTTAATTTTTTCTGCAACTTTTCGTTTCTCCGTGAATTGCATGTGCAGCTCTTAGCCTTCCGAAAAATTAAAAAGAAAAAATATTAGAAATAAATGAAGCTAATGGGATTCAAACTTACAGGCTAAAGAATAGTAGTGGAGAGTATTAACCAGTGAGCTAAAAATTGCACCTTGGTTTTATTTAACAATGTTAACTTATAACTCATAGTCAGGCAGAAATACCCATTCTATACATTGAATAAGTTACATTTATACAGGAATTTCAAGGTCGTTATAATTACTAATTTGGATCGGTAGTTTCTCAGTAGGTGATGGGCTTTACACCGACACGACTTATCGTATTATTATGGGTCTGACTTTATCCACCCCCTAAACCCGATATGCGATACACTTAGACAAACAGACTGTACGAAGACTGTCGCTCTCAGGCTTAGTAGGGATACAGACAAATTTACTTGTCGGACTTCTTTTCGTTCAATACCTTGGTAACTGTTACGTACAGATAGTGCCGCTGACGTTCTTATGGTTAAACCCACTACCGGTGTATTATCGACTCTTTAGAGTCCCGCGCAGAGGGTTTCCCAGCTCGGGCGAAACGATGTATTGTACGTATTTTGATACGTACTTGGTTCGATTAAAATATGGGTTTTTGTACACGTACTTTTAATCGGAAAGTTTTATTAATACTAGCCGGTTTGAAAGATAACCTTGTTATCACATTTTGGATTAAATGTGAGCTAGTATTATATATCTCTTTTAGTATCTCTCTTTTCGGTATTCATATTTTGACAGGATACGGCATTCATATGAATACGGTTATTTGTATAAATACGTGTATTCGTATCTTGATACGAATACGGGTATTCGTATTTGATACGAATACGGGTATTCGTATTTGATACGAATACGGGTATTCGTATTTGATACGAATACGGTATTCATATTTTGATACGAATACGGAGGTATGTATTTACAGCGTATACTTGTATTAGTATATTTGTATATATTTATATATGTACATATACATATGTATATGTGTAAAATGAGGTGGCATTCTGTACACTTCTTTTTTCTTTCATGTTTCTTGTAGAATATGGTGGAACTTGTGACTGTGAGTCACAATCCACTCATATTCATATAAGAAAGAAAAGAAAAGAGAGAGAGTGAGAGGATGAATGATTTTTCTTTAGTTGCCATGCTTGATCATTATACACCCAAGCTTCTTCTTCTTCCTCTCTTGGCATTTTTCTAAGTTTTGAATGAAGAAAGAAAAAGAGAGAACAATTAGAGATTTGGCACTACATCTCTAGTGACCATTTCCTAGCAAATTTTAATCACTGGTTGCTTCACTTGTGAAACTAGAGCTTTAGTTAGGTTTCCTTCGAGGTGGATTATCTTCAGTAAGGAAGACCGATTGCCAAGCTCGTTCCCGATGACCTAAGGAGCTAAGCAAGTGGAAAAAAGATGAAGGACACGACTACAAAGGTTGTAATCACAAACCTAATAGTTAAAACTCCTTCATATGTTTCTAGTTTAGTGTTTGGATTCGATTCTAAGTTTTAGTAGTTCATGCTCAAGTTTAGAAAAATTTCGTTTTGTATTTCACATGGCTGCTAGTTTACGACACGAGTACGAGCGTCTACCTACATTGCGACCGTGTATTAGCGACTGTTTAAATTAAGAACGTTCACTAATATTCATTAGAGACTATGCACTTGATGTCAAAGACTGTATAAAACGGTCTCTAATATGCACAGAGGAATGTGCCTCCAGTAAGGAGGAATGTACCTAGGCGTCAGGCTTTTACAATGACTGTGGATGAAACTGAAGCCAATTGCCAAGTCATCACTGGTAAGCTCCCAATCTTTTAAATCTTTTCACTCCTTATAAACATCAATATATTTTTCTTTCTATACCTAAACATGTCCCACACAATTTAGGTATAATCTTAGTAGCCTCCCTACCTTCTTTAGCACTCTTCGATACTGGAGCATCACATTGCTTTATGTCGCAACAGTTCGTCCGAACTCGTGCGATTCCAGTTAAACCGCTCGTATCCAGCTGGAATGTCAGTTCAGGGAACATCATTATAAAGGAAACTCTAGGATACGATCTGTGTCCAGTGGTCGTCCACAGCAGAGAATTTTATGCAGACTTTAAAGTGCTGGACATACCGAAGTTCGACGTAGTCTTAGGAGTGGACTGGCTAGGAACTTTCTTTGCTGCCATCGAATGTCGTCAAAGAAGGGTAGTGTTTGAGATACCAGATCATCCGGTCTTTTATTTTAAGAGTGGAGACCGTACCCTGGAACCTAGCACCTACAAGGCTAAACCAAGGAAGGCAGTGATTGCAAAAATATAGGCGGAACAAGACAAGCCTGAGGTAGTTCGAGAGTTTGAGGATGTATTCCCTGAAGACATCTCAGGTTTGCCTCCTAATCGAGCTCTTGAATTTAGTATTGACTTAGTACCTGGTGCACAACCGGTGATCAAAACACCATATCGTTTAAGTCCAGAAGGATTGAAGGAGATCCATACTCAATTGGACGAACTTTTGAAGAAAGGATGGATTCATCCCAGCACTTCAAATTGGGGATCTCCAGTTTTTCTCGTGAAGAAAAAAGAAGGTTCATACAGAATGTGTATAGATTACTGAGCTCTGAACGAAGTGACGATAAAGAACAAGTATCCGCTACCGCGTATCAACGATCTATTCGATCAGTTAAGTGGGTCTTGTGTTTTCTCAAAACTAGATCTTCGTTCGGGTTATCATCAGGTGAAGGTCAAAGAGTCTGATATTCCTAAGACGGCATTAAGGACTCGTTATGGTCATTATGAGTTTCTCATGATGCCATTTGGAGTGACTAATGCACCTGCTATTTTCATGAATCTGATGAACCAGGTTTTCTGAGAGTACTTAGACAGGTTTGTTTTTATTTTCGTCGATGACATCCTGGTGTATTCAAAGAATCGGAAAGAGCACGCTGAGCATTTGCGGATTGTCCTGGAGACATTACGACAGCATCAACTATATGCCAAGTACAGCAAGTGCGAATATTGGCTAGATCAAGTCAGATTTCTCGGACAGATTGTTTCAGGAGAAGAAATCTCAGTAGATCCAGTTAAGGTATCAGCCGTCAGCGAATGGCCGACACCAAAGACGGTGAAAGACATTCGAACTTTTTTAGGATTAGCAGGATACTACCGAAGATTCATAAAAGGCTTTTCGAAAATTGCAAAACCCCTGACCAAGCCCACACGTAAAGATGAAGCATTCGTGTGGTCAGAAGCATATGAACAAGGTTTTGTAGAACTCAAGTTAAGACTGACATCAGCACATATTCTCGTAATACCGGATCAATCTGGAGGTTTCGATGTGCATTGCGATGCATCTGGTAAAGGATTAGGATGTGTTCTACACCATCATGGAAAGGTTGTAGCTTTTGCATCAAGATAGCTGAAAGCTCATGAGCACAACTATCCAACACATGACTTAGAGTTGGCGGCCGTTATCTTTGCACTTAAGATTTGGCGCCATTATCTGCTTGGAGAACGAGTAGATATATACACGGACCACAAGAGTCTGAAGTATGTGTTTACTCAGAAGGAGTTGAATATGTGGCAGAGAAGTTGGCTAGAACTTATGGCGGACTTCGACATCAACCTAAAATATCATCTAGGGAAGGTGAATGTAGTTCCTGATGCACTTAGTCGCCAGCCACTATCAATGAATCTCACCGCACAGTGGAAACTGCAACAAGAATTGCACAGGATGGATATAGAAGTGGTTATACCAGGGAACGCTTCATATTTGATGAACTTACAAGTTCAGTCTACTATTGTCAATCAGATCAAGACAGCTCAAGCAAGTGATACCAAGCTGCAAAAGATCTGAGAACAAGTAGAAAGTGGACTGCGAATAGACTTCATCATCCACGAAAACAGATCTTTGAGATATGAAAGCAGATCGTGTGTACTACAAGGCCCTGTTCGAGAAGAGTTAATGAAAGAAGCTCACAGCTCTCCTTACTCAGTACACCCTGGTGGTACAAAAATGTACAAAGATCTACGACAACATTACTGGTGGCATGGAATGAAGCGTGAAGTAACCAAAAGCGTAGCCAAGTGTTTGGTGTGTCAGCAAGTTAAGGCTAAACATCACAGAACTACTAGTTTACTTCAACCGTTACCTATCTCAGAATGGAAATGGCAGCACATCACCATAGACTTCGTGACTGCATTTCCTTGCAGCACGAAAGGTAACGATGCGGTATGGGTTATTGTGGATCGACTCACCAAGTTGGCTCACTTCATCCCATTTCGAGTTGGCCAATCTACCGAGACACTAGCAAAGAAGTATATGGAGGTAAGCATGAATCTAATGTAAGATTTAACCTCAAGATGTACTATTTCTGATACCCATGAACTCATGCAGGAGATCGTGAGATTACATGGAGTATCGGTTTGCATCGTCTCCGATCGTGACACCAGATTCCGATCGCAGTTTTGGCAGAGTCTGCAAGCTAGCCTGGGAACGAGTCTGAACTTCAGCATAACTTACCATCCACAAACAGATGGGCAGTCTGAGCGGATAATTCAGATTTTAGAAGAAATGCTAAGAGCATGTATGCTAGACTTCGGAGGATCGTAGGAAGATTTGTGGAGTTTTCATACAACAACAGCTACCAAGCGAGTTTTGGAATGGCACCGTTTGTAGAGCTCTATGGAAAGAAGTGTCGTTCACCACTAGGTTAGGAAGAAATCAGAGATAGGGAACTCTTTGGACCAGAGATGATTGTGGCAACTATGGACGTAGTTCACATGATCATGGAAAGAATATGCATAGCCCAAGACAGACAGAAACACTGGGCTGATGCAAAGTATCGACACCTGGAGTTCCAACCGGAAGATCATGTGTTCTTGAAGATCTCTCCAAATCATGGAGTAATTCTCTTTGGCAATAGGGGTAAGCTCAATCCGAAATATATTGGACCGTTCGATATTCTCGAACGAGTCGGAGAAGTGGCATATATTTAACACTACCACCCTCATTGGAAGGAGTGCACAACGTGTTCCACATATCCCAGCTTCGAAGATATGTGAGTGACCCCAGCTACATCCTTGATCACTCCGAGCTCACTGTACACACAGGTCTATCTTCTGAGCAACAACCCGTTGAAATCCTAGACCGAAAAGTAAAGTCACTAAAGAACTAGGAAGTAAACTTGGTCCGAGTGATGTAGAGAAAAGATTCGTCAGGAGAATCAACTTGGGAGTGAGAAGACGACATGCATGCAAGATACCCTTTCTTGTTTGTAACTTGGTCCTTATACAAATGTAAATTTTGAGAATGAAATTTTTGTAAGGAGAGTAGAATGTAACGACTCTAATTTTACTGTACGAAAATTTTAAACTTAATATTCAGAATGTAGTTTGCAAACCTGAGTATAAGTTATAAATTTAATTTGTTTAAGAACAGCAAGAAATAATTTGTAGCGCACTGGTAAAGCCTTGCACTGCTGTGACGTAGCCCCTGTGTTCGAATCCCATCAGCCACATATTATTTTTCTGAATTTTTCTTTTAAATTTATTGGAAGACAAAAAGTTTATGTAGGGTGTTTTTCGTCACCCCATTGAGATGGGAATACACGTGCGCTTGTCAGGCGTACTGCAGATTCCCCCTGCCTAGGGTAGGCTGGGGTTTATTGATTGTGGGGGATCCGAATCTCCGGCAGCCGCGGACTAAGCTGCCGTTAATTACCCCTCGCCTTTAGAGCGAGAGAACCTCCGATTAACGGGTCAAACAGTTCATGCGAATTCGATGTGCAGTGTACGTGTGTTGTGTTATGAAAGGGGTTTTTGAAATATCAGGGGCCCCGCAGAGTTTTTACGGGAACAGTGTCGTGGAGTATGTGTGTGTGTGTGTATAAGGGAAAAGGCATCCAAAGGATGCATGGGAGAAGGCGCTAGCGCCCCACGTGCCGGGCACGCGGGCGCTGTGTGCCCGAGCGCCAGCACCCCACGTGCCTGGCACGAGGGCGGTGTGCACCCGAGCGCCGGCGCCCCACTTGTCCGACACGCGAGCACTGTGCGCCCGAGCCCCATGTGCCCCGCACGCGGGCGCTGTGCGCCAGAGCGCCAGCGCACCACGTGCCCGGCACACGGGCGCTGTGCGCCAGAGCGCCAACGCCCCATGGGCCCAGCATGCGGGCGCTAGGCGTCGACAGTAAAAGGGAGTTGGTCCCTACACTGGAAGCTGTGCTCCCGATTTGACTTATGAAGTTGAACTCCTGACAGAGATTAATTTAGGGAGTTAAACTCCAATAGATCTTGAATGGAGTTAGACTCCTAAAAATATTTAGAAATGATCGGAGGGTGTTGCTTTGTTTCTCCTTTTGGCTCTGGATCTTCTTCGAAATAGGGTTCTTGGAAGTGGGTCTCCTTCTTCCACCTCTGTTAGCCAGATCTTGAAGAACAAGAAGTATGAGATTTTAAAAAACTCTCCTTTTTGAGATCTGATGGGAGATCTGAGTTTCCCTTTGTGGGTTTTGTGGTGAAAAAATATTTATTTTTGAGAAAGGGAGAGTTAAAACTCTTGATTTAATTCAAAAAAAGAAGAAGAACGTTTAGAACCTTGAGAAAGGAGAAGGAGGCACAAAAACCCTAACCTTTTTGAGAGAAATGAAAAGTGTCTGCTTTTTTCATCATCATGTTGCCTTATATAAGCTTACATATTGATTGAATGATTCTTGGTGTGTAGTTAAGAAAATGTATAGAAATCACAACCAAAAATATTTTTTGACCGCAATCAATAACGGTGTCGATTGTAGCGCGTTAGCGAGTGCGGATCGTCCACAGGGAAAGTGAGATCCGTTCGTAATTGAATTAGATGAATTGAAAATTAAAGAAAAGAAAAGAAAAGACAATTCAATTGAAGATTTGTAAAATTGAAGTTCAAGAATTATCTAGATCTAAATCTAAAATCAAGAAAACTTTTAAAAATCAAGAATTAAGAATTGATGATATCCAATCCAAATATCAAGAATCGAAGTGAGGCTCGTAGAAATCGATCGGATCTATAGATGTGATGAAATCTAGTGATTACGTATTCTTATCCATCGATGAATTGATACTTGATCGATGATGATCGACGAGAATTAGGGATTTTTTGTGAAACTAAGGTTTCATCATCTATCCCTTATTCCTTCGTTGATATCATTCACATTCTAGCCTCTAATAAATTCAAGAATCGATCGTGGATCCCTAATTTCGAGCGATCACAATCAAGAAAACATCGCAACGAAACTAGGTAGTCGATTATTCAATTTGCTAGGGTTTACAAACTCGTAGGACTTAAGAATCGTTTCAAGATTTGTTACATCATCATTCTATTGATCGTCTCGACTCCTTTACGAGCGGAGTTTTATTCAAACATCACAACAAGAACCACAATCCCAAATTGAGATCGAATCATGATGCAAGAATTTAAAGAAAGCAAGATTAAAGAATTTCACCTTTTATTTATCAACAATTCCGTTACAATTCGCTCAAGAACTACAAGAGGAAGAACTCGATCGTCGATTTGGCTTCGCTCGTCTCCTTGAGTCGCGGATCGGCTTGGATCACTTGCTCGATTGAAGATCGGCTTCGCTCCTAAAAGGTTGAAGGCTTCTCGCTTGATTTGGTACTCGGTGTTCTTGAATTTGGCTTTGGATTTGAGTGGATTAGGGTTAGGGTTTGAATGCACAAGTTGTGTCACTCAACTTGTGTGTGTAATGGTTAATGAACAAATAACCATGAACCCTAGATCTAGGTTTCCTTTTATAAGTATCTCAACCTTAAATCTAGAATTCAAATTTCAAATTTCCCTCCAAAATGAACCACTTTTCCCTCCAAAATGAACAACATTTCTCTCCAAAATGAACTACCTCATTTGAATTTCCCTCCAAAATGAACTACCTCATTTGAATTTTCCCTCCAAAATGAGGTTGTTAGAAAGAATCTTCTAGAAGAAGTTTATTGGAGGGAATATTCTAGAATGAGGTTGTTAGAAAGAATCTTCTAGAAGAAGTTTGTTGGAGGGAATATTCTAGAATGAGGTTGTTACAAGGAGGCTTTTAGAAGAAGGTTGTTATAAGTAGGCTTCTAGAAGATGGTTATTGGAGAGAGCCTTCTAGAAGAAGGTTGTTAGAGGGAATATTCTAGAATGAGGAATATTCTTGGATAAGGTTGTTAGGCCGAGCCTTCTGGATGAAGCCACGTGGCATTCTAGAGTTTTCTGGAAGCTATTGTCGTTACATAAGACACGTGGAAGAAATTGGGAGTAATGATGTCACTATGTTGTCGCGTATCCGGGACGGGAAGCGCCTATTGGCCGCGGATCCGTGGTCACGTGAGGGTATTAGGGCATCATCTTTCCAGTGCTGATTCCTTTTGAATTATTGGTATTTTTATGATATGTTGAATCTCACAATTCCTTCTAGATTGCTACCAGCTCTCAAGTCTTTGAGTTGGCGTAATTTTAACAGCACTTTCCACTGATTTGGCTCGGTTCCTGAAATTTCCTGCACAGACTTCGAAACAAGTGTTGCGCTATACAAGAATGATGCGATGCCATGATAAATACACAATTTCCCTCAGAAATGTCGGTTTTAGTATACAACACAGGTAATGTGGTATTTTACAGCTGTTTTGCTAATATGTGCAATATGCAAACCAAACACCTCTAAATGAATGCAAATGGTAGGGAAATTGTCATGTAAAAATGCAATATTTTCGACTGATCAAATTCCCCCAAACTTATTTTCGGTCGTCTCGAGCGAATTGTTTTATTAAAAAGAGAATGAGAAAATAAAGAAAAATAAAAACTAACTAGCACACTTTCGTAGGCAACATGATTGCACAGAGCACGTGCAACAAGCCTTTAAACCTCTAGGTGTCCCTAGTAGGAGGAGTGTTGTCTCCTGAGGGTTTTCAGCGGATTGCACCCACAAAATCCAATAATAAAAGGAAGACCGTGAAAGTTACATATAAAGATAAGAATTGTAAAAGAAAAGCTTTGAAAATTAGGGTTTCCAACTATGCTAGCTTTTCGGTTGTCATGAGCCCTATCTTAATAGTCATAAAAAGATGTTAGAAATCACATCATCCCTCAATAAAACATCGTCTTTATTCTTCATTCCTATCTTTCTTCCAAACATCGATCATATAACCCTACATGTGTGTAAAGAACATCCCTACACCCGGAGAATTCAATTCAAGCTATCATACTCTTGTCCATCTGCCACAGTACTTTTTAATTAATGAATATTTAGATGAGATTACTCACACACTTTCATGCGACCGTTAATACTTCTTGAGGTACTAACCGACCGATTACTCATGTGCTTGCTTATTTGGTGTTTTTCCCCGTCTTGCACCACCTAAGGCTTAGCAGTGACTCCCAGACCAGTCGGTCTAAGGCACTAGGTGAAGAGGCACCCTCGCTATATTTTTTATTGCTGCCTTGGCGATAACAAAACCAGTGTTCATTTTTCTCACCATTTTATATTTTCTTCATTTTTTTTATTTCCTTCATACATCGGCTTTTAGACAAGAGCATTTCAAGGTATCCTCTACTATCCCGAGTTTCAAGACGTGTGTAAGGGCGAATAGTAGGGTATCAACGTTCAAAATGTTTGGCTTCCAGAATAGAAACTATTTTTCAGACTTATTTTTATCCTCAGATTAGTGACTTCCTTCATCTTACTAACCCTTGGGACAACAGCTCATAACTACTTATTACTAGTTCGTATAAGAAAACTTCTAATTTTCTTAGTTTTCTTAAATTCTTCCAATCTTTTGGATGTAATTTTTCACTATCTAATCTTTTATTATCTTATTTATGTACAAAAATATTTTTATATTTTGAAAATTTTTAAATTTTTATAGGTTTTCAAAAATGTTTTGTGCTTATGCAAAGTATGATGCAAATGATGCAAAAATAAGCACAAACCTCCCCCAAACTTGTTTTCAACAGTGTCCTCACTGTTGCCATCCGCTATATCTCGAAAAACCTGTAAGCTTGGGAGGAAATTTATTAACGAGGGCAAAATATTTAAGTGAAAATCCTCCCCCAAACTTATTTTTGGCTCAAAATTTTGTAAAAATTTTCTTTTCAAGAGCCCGATTATACCCTCCCAAACTTGAGTTAAACAATGTTAAGCTTTGAAAATCACATAAGGGGGTCAAAAATCATTGGTCGATACCAAGCTTTGCAAAGACCGAAAGTTAACACCAACCATTCGAAAATTTTATCAATGCAGTGCTCTGGTTGGTGGAAGAAGAATTGGGGAAAGGGTAAGGGGTAGAATAGAATGTGTGTGTGTCTCATTTTGGAGAGACGATGTAGTGAATGTGATGGATTACTCGCATTCTTTTTACGGTTCAGAAGAAGGGGTGGAGGTTCAATTTCATTGATTGGGAGATGATTCATCTCAACACCCGTGTCATTCAAAAATGCGAGTTCATCAGCGAAGATCTCCTCAAAAGTCCCATCAATACCCCGAAGAATAAAGTCATCACAAAGCGCGGGGTGATCTTCAGACTCTAAAAGCAGTTCATAATCAGTGTTAGATGTTGACCCGGACAACTCGGTGGAAGAGTCCGTATGTGTATGATACATAGTTGGGTCAAACAACAACGTATGAAAAGAGTCAAAATCGGTATCATGAGGATCATCAAATTCCCTGCTGTCGACATCCATTAAGTCGACAGAACAGACCTGAGCAGTAGGTTCAGAGGGTACACTTCCCAACTTGTAAATGTTCACCTCAATTGACCTATTCCCGAAAGATAAGGTCATAGAACCATTACGACAGTTGATTATAGTATTGGAAGTGGCCAAAAAGGGGCGACCTAAAATCACCGGAATTTGATTCCGTGGGTTTGCTACAGGCTGTGTATCAAGTACAATAAAGTCCACAGGGAATACAAATTCCCCGATTTTTATTAACACATCCTCCAGTTCACCCCTAGGTTTGGTGATTGATCGGTCAGCCATCTGGAGAGTTATACTCTAGGGCTTTAACACTCCGATACCTAGTTGCTCGTAAACCGAGTATGGAAGCAGGTTAACACTTGCACCAAGGTCAAGTAGAGCACGGTTGACGTGTTTCTCCGCAATAGAAATGGAAATCGTAGGATAGCCAGGATCCTTACGTTTCCTCGATAATTGCTGGGGAAAGGCTGTGTCTACTGTCTTTGCCATGAATATCTTCTTGGGCACTTGAGTCTTCCTCTTTTTAGTGCACAAGTCTTTAAGAACTTTCGCATATGCGGGGACTTGTTGTATTGCATCTAGAAGAGGGATGTTGATGTTAACCTGTTTAAACATTTCCGTGATTTTCTCCATATGTGGACTCGATTTGTTACCCCTTAATCGATTCGGATAAGGAGCTTGAGCAATAAGATCAGGGTCCAACATTAGAGAAGATCGTGTGGGTGGGAACGATCTAAGAATAGGAGTGGGGATCGTTTTCGGTGGATTAGAAGAGGTGGGCTGAGGTGTCGAGCCATGGGGAAAACGGAGAATAGGCTTGGAAGAAGGTGGTGGGGTAGAAGAACTGGGGTCAAAATTAGAAGTAGAAGGAAAGGTCTCAGCCGGGATATCATCGATGGATTTTTCGGTATCATCAATCTCTTCCCCAACGTGATTGTCAAGCACTCTTCCAGATCTCAACGTGATTGCATTCACATGATGTGAATAGCCAGGATTGGGCAAAGGTTGAGCTGGAAGTTTCCCTTTTTCTCTCACACTCATTTCGGCTTTTAATTGTGCAATTTGTTCTTTCATCAATTTAATATTCTCATTTTGAGAGACAATGATCTTCATCACATTATCGAAGGAAGATTGCATTTTTGTCGTCCCTTGGATGGATTGTTTCATGAAAGTATCCAAGGTTTGTGCTAGTTCAGAGGTATTATCTGTACCGGTTAATTGCAAAGGATTTTCATGTGGTGCAATAGTGTTGGCCGGATTTTAGAAATTTTGTGATTGGCAGGGGTGCTGACTCAATTGAGATGGTTGCTGTTGTGGTGGAGGGACCCTTTGAAAATTGTTTTGGTTTGGAACCGTGTTTTGAGTTTGTGATTGATTCCAAGCAAAGTTAAGATGATTCCTCCAACCCTGATTATATGTGGAAGAAAATGGATCGTTTCTAGGTCTTTGTTGGAAAGCAGCATTGGTATGCTCGTGACCTTGAAACGGAGAATTTAGTGGACATTCTTCCGTGAGATGAGATGGATCATAACAGCATCCACATACAGTTTTGGAGAGTGACATTTGATTTAGGGCGGCAGCTAAAAATTTATTTTCCATAGTCTCGAGTTTCTTATGTATAGCTGAAATTTCAGCTCTAACTCCTATGGAAACTTCCGATTGGTTATCGCCAACCCTAGACGATTGACTCACACCCTCCCACTGTAAAGATTTTTCAGCGAAATCTTCTAGAAATTTCCAGGCTTCCCCATCATCTTTAGTCATGAAGTTGCCTTGACACATTAATTCAAGGGTCTGTTTTGTGTTAGGATTAATGCCCTCATATATGATTCTGCACAGTTCCCATCTAGGGATTCCGTGATGTGGACATTGGACTAACAGATCCTTGAAGCGTTCAAGACATTTTGAAAATGGTTCATTTAGAAGCTGGGTGAATTGATTTATTTCGCTACGGACTCGAGCTGTCTTATGATGTGGGTAGAATTTTTTAAGGAATGCTTTGACGAATTCTTCCCAATTTGAAATGGAATGTGCGGTAGTGTTATACAGCCACTTTTCGGCTATATCGCACAAGGTAAATGGGAGAAGACGAAGACGCATAGCATCCACAGAAAGCTGTGAGGTACCCATCATTGCGCATACATTTTCAAATTTGGTGATAAAGACATATGCGTGTTCAGACTCGAGACCGTGGAATTTGGGTAGAAGATTGATGTATTGGGGTTTAATCTCAAAATTGTCCCCGTTGGCTGGTGGAATAGAGAGACATGTCGAAAGAGGACCTCGAATAGGATAGTACCTCTCTTGGAGAGAGATGCGGGGTGGATTCTGCGCACCTGCGGACGGCGCCAGATTAGTGGTAAAGAAGTTCGATGGAGAAGGATCTATCGGTGTGGGTGTGATGGTGGGTAAAGAAGAGGTAAATGTAGAAATACCGACTTCGGAGTCGATCGGGGGGACGCGGACTAAACGGGCACTAGAATCCCGTATCCAGCCTATCTTGCACTAAAAAGGGTTAGTACAAGTGGCAGCGTGACTTATAATTGGGGAAAATGATGAATGCGGTGTTTGCTTTGAAAAATGGACGGATTTTTGAAAAAATGATGCGATCACAACAAATGCAACAAGCAAAACCCTAATTCTATTGGTCGTCTAGGTCAAAGCTCTAGACCGCTCCTAACTGCCAAAAGACAAGTCGCAGGATCAATCCTCCACTGCCTCTTTGTCTCCCCTATGGCCAGGTAAGTGCCAGGTAAGTGGAAAGGTACTCCACTACGTAAGTAGTGGGCCTAATTAATAACTACTAGCCTTAGACACACTTGCCTTAGACATCATAAAAGAAACGCGGATAAACAATGGATTACCCACGGCCTTCTCTTGTCCTAAGTGAGCGCGGCGGTCCTTAGAGTCATCTCTAGATCTTTTTTAGTTAATGAGGGTAAATGCGGATGCAGGTTTGTGATTTTTGGGGCTTAGGAAGGGTAATGAACTCCCCACCTAATCTGGATTTGGTCGTGCCCCTTAATTTCCGTATTAATATGCAAACAACCAAAAATCAAAAACACGCACAATTTTTATTGCTTTTTGCGGCGCTGCGATTTATTTGCAAAGAAGCCTGCAGAAAATTGTTATTTGGAGCAGACAGAGGAGGAGATAAGAAAGGATAGGACTCACCTGAGAATTTTGGCACAGAGAGGAGTTAATAGCGCCGCGGAACCACGGTTTTAGTCCCCTATTACTGCGGATGCGCAGTCAAAAAGACTATTCACTGCACACAAATTCCACAGCAAGCTATTGTTCACTCCTTGATCTTTCTGGTATATTTTGAAAAAAATTTCCACAACTCCACAGATTCCAGATTTTCTCGCAACAAATCACAACAACACGTTTAGGGTTTGTGCGAATTTAGATCTAAAAATATAGATGGAATAAACGTTTCAACTCAAATTTCAAAATACGAACAATTAGCGCACTATCCCCGGCAACAGCGACATTTGATTGATATGATATTTCTCGGTGTGTAGTTAAGAAAATGTATAGAAATCACAACCAAAAATATTTTTTTGATCGCAATCAATAACGGTGTCGATTGCAGGGCGTTAGCGAGTGCAGATCGTCCACAGGGAAAATGAGATCCGTTCGTAATTGAATTAGATGAATTGAAAATTAAAGAAAAGAAAAGAAAAGACAATTCAATTCAAGATTTGTAAAATTGAAGTTCAAGAATTATCTAGATCTAAATCTAAAATCAAGAAAACTTTTAAAAATCAAGATTTAAGAATTGATGATATCCAATCCAAATATCAAGAATCGAAGTGAGGCTCGTAGGAATCGATCGGACCTATAGACGTGATTAAATCTAGCGATTACGTATTCTTATCCATCGATGAATTGATACTAGATCGATGATGATCGACGAGAATTAGGGATTTCTTGTGAAACTAAGGTTTCATCATCTATCCCTTATTCCTTCGTCGATATCATTCACATTCTAGCCTCTAGTAAATTCAAGAATCGATCGTGGATCCCTAATTTCGAGCGATCACAATCAAGAAAGCATCGCAACGAAACTAGGTCATCGATTCTTCAATTTGCTAGGGTTTACAAACTCGTAGGACTTAAGAATCGTTTCAAGATTTGTTACACCATCATTCTATTGATCGTCTCGACTCCTTTACGAGTGGAGTTTTATTCAAACATCACAACAAGAACCACAATCACAAATTGAGATCGAATCATGATGCAAGAATTTAAAGAAAGCAAGATTAAAGAATTTCACCTTTTATTTATCAACAATTCCGTTACAATTCGCTCAAGAACTACAAGAGGAAGAACTCGATCGTCGATTTGGCTTCGCTCGTCTCCTTGAGTCGCGGATCGGCTTGGATCACTTGCTCGATTGAAGATCGGCTTTGCTCCTAAAAGCTTGAAGGCTTCTCGCTTGATTTGGTACTCGGTGTTCTTGAATTTGGTTTTGGATTTGAGTAGATTAGGGTTAGGGTTTGAATGCACAAGTTGTGTCACTCAACTTGTGTGTATAATGGTTAATGAACCAATAACCATGAACCCTAGATCTAGGTTTCCTTTTATAAGCATCTCAACCTTAGATCTAGAATTCAAATTTCAAATTT
Organism: Agapanthus africanus; assembly: GCA_030015575.1. Taxonomy (NCBI): domain Eukaryota; kingdom Viridiplantae; phylum Streptophyta; class Magnoliopsida; order Asparagales; family Amaryllidaceae; genus Agapanthus; species Agapanthus africanus. The sequence continues at coordinate 79,922,660 of CM057341.1, forward strand.
CCCTCCAAAATGATCCACTTTTCCCTCCAAAATGAACAACTTTTCCCTCCAAAATGAACCACCTCATTTGAATTTTCCCTCCAAAATGAACTACCTCATTTGAATTTTCCCTCCAAAATGAGGTTGTTAGAAAGAATCTTCTAGAAGAAGTTTGTTGGAGGAAATATTCTAGAATGAGGTTGTTAGAAAGAATCTTCTAGAAGAAGTTTGTTGGAGGGAATATTCTAGAATGAGATTGTTACAAGGAGACCTCTAGAAGAAGGTTGTTATAAGGAGGCTTCTAGAAGAAGGTTGTTGGAGAGAAGCTTCTAGAAGAAGGTTGTTGGAGGGAATATTCTAGAATGAGGAATATTCTTGGGTAAGGTTGTTAGGCCGAGCCTTCTGGATGAAGCCACGTGGCATTCTGGAGTCTTCTGGAAGCTATTGCCGTTACATAAGACACGTGGAAGAAATTGGGAGTGATGATGTCACTATGCTGCCGCGTATCCGGGGCGGGAAGCGCCTATTGGCCACGGATCCGCGGTCACGTGAGGGTATTAGGGCATCATCTTTCCAGTGCTGATTCCTTCTGAATTATTAGTATTTTTATGATATGTTGAATCTCACAATTCCTTCTAAATTGCTACCAGCTCTCAAGTCTTTGAGTTGGCATAATTTTAACAGCACTTTCCACTGATTTGGCTCGGTTCCTGAAATTTCCTGCACAGACTTCGAAACAAGTGTTGCGCTACACAAGAATGATGCGATGCCATGATAAACACACAATTTCCCTCAGAAATGTCGGTTTTAGTATACAACACAGGTAATCTGGTATTTTACAGCTGTTTTGCTAATATGTGCAATATGCAAACCGAACACCTCTAGATGAGTGCAAATGGTAGGGAAATTGTCGTGTAAAAAATGCAATATTTTCGACTGATCACATATTTACATATAGCCCCTTGGGCTTTACAAAATGGCATTTTGCCCATCGCATGGCTCATGTGCCATTTCTTTTTGCACATAAGCCATGGGCTTTACAAAAATTTGGCTTTATGCCCATTCATGCATAAAAATTACATTAAAATTATTTATTACATGATTTTTTTTACCGCAATTGCTCTATCATTTCAGCTTTTCTTATCGCGAAGGTCGCGGTTGCCCAATCAGTTCGGCTATTTATTCGCGGTCGCCCCATCATTTCGGCTTTATTTTCATCTTTATTTTACTCACTGATTTTTATTGCGAGTTGCCCCATCATTTCGGTTTTTTATTTATATTTTTTCTTTTATTTACACATTTTTACATCCCCAGTTTAACGACTTAGAGGTCGATTGTTCCCCAGTTTAATGACGTGGTGGTCGATTGTTTTCAGAGAAAGGCAGATGTCTGAGAGAATCAGTTTCACGAAGAACTTCGGTCTCCATTTGTCTGAAATTGGCGGTCGCGGCTTGACTGTTTGTTAACACGCCTTTGGACAGTTCTATCTCTCCTGCCTTTTATTGCTTTTCAACCCAATCTTTGAAGACGAAGCAGTCCTTAATGGCATGACCTATCACTCTATGATAGGGGCAGTATTTGGGATCGTCGGCCATAATCGCTTCCTGCAGTCTTTTTGACTTTGGCAGTTGTAGACCGTTCTTCAAGACGTCTTTGAATATTTTACGGATTTTGTCCCTTCTGAAAGAATAGACCTTATCCAGCTTCTCTTTTAGTGGAGATTCTCCTCCCTCTCTGAACACTAGCTTCCGAGGCTGGTTGGCATTAGGCCCGCTCATCCCTAACTTATTTCGGTTAGCCGAAGTGTTGAAAGATTCAGAATCATTGGAGTTTCCGCCTTTGCGATTTTCGTCCTTTCGGTTTCTTCAGGACCTATTGTTATTTTGGTAATCCGAGGAGGACTCCTTCTTTGAGCGCTCTAGCATCTGAACTTTCCTGATCAGCTCTTGGAATGTTTTGAGACACGCGGTGCATAGAAACGGGGCTATCCAATTGTTGAGATTTCCGACAAGGAGACTGACAAATTGGTCCTGCTCTATCGGTGGTTCACATTTGACGGAGAGATTGAGCCATCGGGTTATAAAATCCGTGCTGCTTTCATTGTTCTTTGGCTTGGTCCTTACGAGATCGACAATGGTGATCTTATTGCTGACACTCATGAACCATTGTCGGAACAAAGATTCCACTTGGACAAAAGTAGTAACGGAGCCATCCGGTATGCTAGCGTACCAGTTGAAAGCGACATCAGTCAGGCTATTAATGAACTGGCGGAGGAGAAGCGCATCATTGCCGCCAGTGTTACCGCATGAGGTTTTAAAGTGGGCGATGTGCTGATTCGCATTCCCATCCCATCGAATCTTCCGAATTTAGGGATTACATAGCCGTTGGGAAATTCTACCAGATCATACTGAGCAGGATATGGTCTCCCGCTATTGCTATCATCTTTTTTCGCTTCGGCTTCAGCTACCAATGTTTTGACTTTGTTGGCAACCAAATCCATGATTTGATTTTGAGTTAGCGGGCTACTGTCATCGATAGCCAAGACATTTCCCGAGATAGGATGTGACTGACTTTCATGCGGTCCGCCCACCTTTAGATTTGAGGGAATAGGCGTCGGCTGCCTTGGGACACTGTTTCCCGGTTCATGAGCAGAGCTCTGCACTTGATTGGGTAGCTGAGAGGCATGTCGGGCCATGAGCTGCAAGATGACATTCGTCAAGTCGTCAATTTTGGAGTAAAGTTTGTCCATCTCCTTATCTTTACTTCTGAGCTGTTTTCGGAGCACTTGGAGAAGTTGCTGCTCTGAGTTCTTGGGATGGAAGATTGGCACATCTTCGCTTTCCAAGCCTGACTCCTCATGAACCGAGGGCTCTCTCTGCTTATCAGCCTCACTGGAAGGGTCTTCAATACCTTCCAGAGGAGGCTGGTCTTGGAATGTGGCAGCCATATTCACACCAGATTGGATTTGAGATGAGGTGGCCCCATCCTTGTTTTTGTTGCGAAGGTTGTCGCTGGGACGCGTGCCTACCATGTAGACGGTGTGGATAACACATTCATCCATTCTTCTATCACTAGCAGCTGGTTTCGCGGAGCGGTCCGGGCTTTGAAAATTCATAAATTTTAACCTGGCCAGAGCCTAGCCCTTTTGTTGGCTCTGTATCTGAGCCACTTCTGCCTCAGCTTCTCTGCCTTGAGCGCTTGGCAGGCTTCGGCTCTTCGGGAAGCTGCCATAGGCTGAGTGATGGGGAAGCTTGAGAAGACATCTGCCCGTGTTTCCGTCGAAGGTATCGCCTGGGCTTGCCCACGACGTTTGGCAACTTCTTTTGTTCTGATGGCTTTGCCCCTAGCTAGTGCCATGGAGAGCCGTTTGAACACCGACTCGCGTTTAGGTTGGGGCGCCCTCGAGATCACCACATTTATCCTTTTGCCTTTCGAGGCCGGTTTGTCAGTTACTGGAGCTTGAAGAGCAGGGACGGCGTTAGCTGGCACGAACAGAATAGAGCCAAATGGTAGCAGCGGCTCCTCCCGCTGTCACCCGAGACTGGCCGGAAGGACCGTCCTGGAGTCCATCTTCATCGTGTATGAGATGGGAGCCGTGTTAAGAGCTGAGCTGGTCCTTGGAGACATGGTTGAGGCTTGATCGCTTGAAGTCCTGCATGAAAGAACATTATTTTAGTATAAATATCGATATGTATATTGATTGAGTTCGCATGAATGCTTAACCCGAAATATGGGAGGAGAGATTGGTACCCCAGGTGTGCCAGAATCTGTAGGGTGTTTTTCATGACCCCATTGAGATGGGAATACACGCGCGCTTGTCAGGCGTACTATATATTCCCCCTGCCTAGGGTAGGCTGGGATTTATTGATTGTGGGGATCCGAATCTCCGGCAACCGCGGACTAAGCTGCCGTTAATTACCCCTCGCCTTTGAAGCGAGAGAACCTCCGATTAACGAGTCAAACAAGTCATGCGAACTCGATGTGCAGTATACGTGTGTTATGTTTTGAAGGGGGTTTTGGATATATCGGGGGCCCACAAAGTTTTTATTAGAGTGTGTGTGTGTGTGTGTGCGTGTTTGTGTACATATATATATATAAAAAAGGCAAAGGGCATCCAAAGGATGCGTGGGAGAAGGCGCCAGCGCCCCACGTGCCGGGCATGCGGGCGCTGTGCGCCAGAGCGCCAGCGCACCACGTGCCCGGCACATGGGCACCGTGCGCCAGAACGCCAGCGCACCACGTGCCCGACACGCAGGCGCTAGGTGCCAGCAGCTAAAGGGACTTGGTCGCTGCACTGGGAGCTGTGCTCCCGATTTGACTTATGAAGTTGAACTCCTGACAGAGATTAATTTAGGGAGTTAAACTCCAATAGATCTTGAATGGAGTTAGACTCCTAAAAATATTTAGAAATGATCGGAGGGGGTTGCTTTGTTTCTCCTTTTGGCTCTGGATCTTCTTCGAAATAGGGTTCTTGGAAGTGGGTCTCCTTCTTCCACCTCTGTTAGCCAGATCTTGAAGAACAAGAAGTATGAGATTTCAAAAAACTCTCCTTTTTGAGATCTGATGGGAGATCTGAGTTCCCCTTTGTGGGTTTTGTGGTGAAAAACTATTTATTTTTTAGAAAGGGAGAGTTAAAACTCTTGATTTAATTCAAAAAAAAAAAAGAAGGTTTAGAACCTCGAGAAAGGAGAAGGAGGCACAAAAACCCTAACCTTTTTGAGAGGAATGAAAAGTGCCTGCTCTATTCATCATCATATTATCTTATATAGGCTTAAATATTTACATATAATCCCTTGGGCTTTACAAAATGGCATTTTGCCCATCCCATGGCTCATGTGCCATTTCTTTTTGCACATAAGCCATGGGCTTTACAAAAATTTGGCTTTATGCTCATTCATGCATAAAAAATTATATTAAAATTATTTATTACATGATTTTTATGTAGGCATGGGGAGGCTGGCCGCGGGCTCAACTTGGGCATGGACCCGCTTGACCTGGGCTTGGGCCCACCAGGGTTGGGGTTGACCTTGACTTTGACTTGGTCAACCGGGATGCAAATTTTGACCTCAACAGCTTACACCTACAATACACGTAAAAATAAAAAGTCAGATAAAATAATCATGTGTAAAATATTGTGTACAGCGACTAGGACATGTGGTATCAATCCAACACCCTATCCCTTCAACTTGACCGGCGAGATCATGCTTTTGGCCGGCGACGCCGGGCCCTCTATAAGTGATGAGCCCAATGTTTTTCCCACTAAACCCTTTGGCCTACCCCACTACCCCAGTTCTGTTTGATTTCTCTGCAAATTAATAAAGACTTAATTTTCATCATAAATCCAATTTTTAATATATTTTAATTCAATCTTTCAATTCCAAAATCCTAATTCCACACTATAAGTACAACCCCATACCCTAGCCCCTCTGCATTCTGAAACTTATTGTCAAAATTCTCAAAAATTTCTAAGTTTGAGAAGAGTACAAGTGGAGTTAGCCCAAGGTCAATTTCCGGCAAGAATTCGAAACTATTCCGGCGACCCCGCGACTACACGAAGGCTACCCTTCTCTTCCTCTACCTTCCCTCTATTCTTTTAACAGGTAAGTCCCATTTCCCCTCTTCTCTTTCTACCATAAAAATTCTTCTTTTCAAAACTTGTCGATAAATGGAGTTATATCGACATTCGATTTTATAATCTTTAAAATTATAATTTTTTTCTTAAGAATCACTCATCCATATCACTATACCTTATTTATTAATCATGAAACAAATAATTAGAACAATTTTCATATTAAAATATCATGTTATGTAACTTTAAATTGCGTTTTTCGTTTAAATACCACAAACTTTACATATGATATCTTTTATTGTTTTGCTTAATATTACCTTTAGAAAATCTCACGAGGTAATGACCTACCTCTCACATACATACATCTTAACATAGCACGATTCTCTTGAAACATAACTTTTGTGGCAAATACGACTTTTCATCAAAATACCTTGAACTATAAAAACCCGTTTTCTTTTAAATAGTATTATCAAATTCTTTTTAATTATGCCTCTACAACTCATTTTGGGAAACCCGCTATTGGATGTTGTGGATTATCGCACATCTTCGAGACTAGTAGAGCGAGATGCAGATCTCCTCATGGAGCATACGATCTCGAAAGAATTTTAATACGATTTTTAAGAAAAACGAGATTTTCTACTTAATAAATAAAATTAATTTTTAATAATTATATAAATATTATCAAACCATATATTTTTAATATATAATAAAATTCCATGTTTTCTAGAAAATAAATGAATGACAAGTTTCACTAAAATACCATCAAGTATAAATACAAAACAAAGTTTACATTAAAATATCTTGAACTATTCAAGCTATATATATTTTGACTAATATACCTCACTCTTTAAAATTCACATCCATGGAAACTCTAAAGAACATAAATAATTACTTGAGCTTTATTTTGAAAGTATATAAAATATTTTTTATAAAACCCCCTCGAGATACATAAAATTACATTAAGGACCCTAGTAAATATAGGTTTAAGCGGGACCAATTCTCTTGAGCCTTAGAGAACCGGAGAATGTGGGTGCTTGCCTATTTAGAAAACTAAAACGGAGTAATCAATGGTAATTGTCCTGGAAAAAGACACAAATCCTGTCGTCCATGTGCAGCAGTTACCGATTACTCCTAAACCTAATTCAGAATCCAAATTTTGTTTAAAGTGTCTGACTCAAGTCTGAGTCCAAGTATCAATCTGAATCCAATCCAAATATGAATAAAATTTAACATGAATCTAATATACCAAACATGAACTTGAATGCCAGAACAATATCAAATATGCAAGCTTGACTTGACTTGACCGAACCATGGTTATAACTTAAATTCACTACATGACTACTTGATATATCCTGAATCTGTTTACATGAACAACTTATACCATGGTCTCGGCAAGTTTGATAACTTCAAATTAATACAATCAATACAATATACATTAAGTTATTTAACAGGGTAGATCGGTACGGAATGTTTTAAAAGTGGCATGATGATGGACACTAAAAGACACCTACATGAATATCATGTGTCGTTGTCCCGTGGGTTTTGACATCCTGTGCCGTTGTCCCATGGGTTTTGATGGGGACTTATACTTACATGTTACCATAGTCTATGGGAGAGTTAGACTCCTCTCGTATACACCGATACATTCTTTACCAAGCTACAAACAACTACGTTAGCATAACAACAGATAATTTACCAGTTCTATTCTCTTTACTTGTTTATTCCATTCTATCTTTTTGGGTTTACCGAGCGCTAGTTCGCTGACGATATTCCTATCTTTTCTTTCTTTGGAATGTTCATCAGGAGGACCCGACTCTCAGGAGACTGAGCCCAGCCAGGACTATTTGGAGCAGTTCACAGAGGAGGCAGACTTCTAGGCTTTTACTTGTACTTATTTTCTTTTCAGTTCATATGCCACTGTTTAGGCATCGCTTTCTATCATTGTACTTTTCTTTTCAGTTGTATGTATAGAAAGAATGTTAATAAAAGTTGCTGTTATTATTACATCTCTTGTTATTCTTGTGATTCATTTTATATTGCTTATTTATGCTTAACGTATTTACTTCTGAGTAAATACGTTGCGTGCCTTGTCACGTCTAGTTACCTGTACACTGGGAAGCGGGGCGTGACAAGGACCCTCCGACGATCAAGTTAGCACCGTGTAATAAGAGTAGGGTAGCGGCGTATTAGACTGAGTTCGAGTTACCTGATTCGTCTGAAAGAGGGGTTTATATAGTGGTCGCATGGAGCGAGCCGGCGTGAGATCCTCTCCCTTCGTTACGCCCCTGCGTTATGCCCGCATCAATGACGGGATCCATCCATTAATGCCGGGATACGCTCATTAATAGAGGGATGTGATAGCGTGGGACGCGGAACGCGGGGCGGCGGATATCTTGCTTTGGTGAGATACACAGAGCCGTGGCGGGGGCGCTTGGGTTCCGCGCTCTCGGTTGGTCGGGGAAACCGAGGAAACTCAGCTCGGTGGATGGCTCGGAGATGAGCCGGGAAGCCGAGGAACCTCATCCCCCAACAGCTTGGAGAAGAGCAAAGGGGGTGTAAGCTCGGCTGCTGGATTGTGTCGGGCCGAGGAAAGTCCCTAATGCACCACATTGATTCTACTTCCGAAGCCACCAGGAGCCAAGTAGGTTTACGTGGACGACATGTCATCTGCTACATGTTGTAATGTGGGGAATTGCCGTTCATGAGCCTTATCACTGGCCCGCCACTCTCGCCCTGACCTATTTGTGGGTCAGGGTCGAGAGTGGTAAGCCCGGTTCTTAACGGTTCGGCCTAGGATTCTCGGGCCCTCTAACGATGGCGGGACATTTGGCAGCTACTCCTCTCGGATCGCTAGGCCCATGTTGCGGCTCATGGAATGCCTCGGTTACCGCGCGTATCTTTGGTGACGTCAGCGGATCGGTGAAATGATTGCGCTTTTAAAGAGGGAGCGCCGTTTTGCTTGATCGTCGGTTAAGCTGCGCGCCACATGCCTAACATTAGCTGGCAAGGCGTGAGAGGCTGTCACCGACTCCTGCCCGATAGGATGTTTCCAATGTTCGATCGCCATGTGGAGCCTCGACGGCTGCTAGGTGAAACGCTTCGTTTTGGCGGGAATCGATTTGGGCCGTAAGATGTCCTCTTTGGAGTGTATAAATAGGAGAGGGCCATCCCAGGGCTGACATTTTGCCTTAGTTGTCTCTCATCGTTTGAAGATTGCCCGGAGCACCTCCGCTTAGGTCGGATCATCCGCTGAAATTTCCTCGGCAAAACCCTTTCCTTGAATCAGGTTAGATGTCTTCCTCCGAGCTATCTGTGGATGTAGTAGGGGTAGAGTCGAACGATGAGGCTCCGGTTTCTTGGGACATGTCCAGCGGGTCTTCTCCTTCTCGGCTTCAGAGAGCCGAGAGAGTTCATCTTCTTTTTCATCTACGTCTTCTGTGTCGAGCTCGCCCCCCAGGGCTAGTGCTGCCCTTATCTCTTGCCGTCGGGCGGCAACAAGGGCTCCCAAGGTGCACATCGGGAATACCCGCGATGTGCCCTCAGTCTTGAATCGTTTGGATGAGCTTTCCGACATCCGGGCTCGATTCCATGTCCCATTTGGTAATTCACTCCATCTGGCCAAAGAGGGTGAGCGGGATGACCAGGTGCGGGGCAAAGAGATTGCTCTGTATCTGAAAGCATTCCGGGCAGGTATGCGTCTGCCCTTCTCGTCCGAGATTTGTGCTGTGCTCCATTGTTTCCGTCTTGCCTCGAGCCAACTAGCGCCGAACTACTGTAGGACCCTCCTCGGGTTTCTGGTCCAGTTGAAATTTGATCGGATCCTTTTTTATTTGAACCTCCTCCTGTCTTTTCTTTTCTATAAAAATCATCCCGGTACTAGTAAGGAAGAGCCGAGCTGGGTGTACCTATCGTTTAAAAAATGTAAGGGTCGGACGGCATCCCCAGGAAGTACTTCAAAGGTCCAAGATCGGATCGGGGGTAGTGATCGTCCCTTCTTCCATCCATGAATGGAAGGAGAAGTTCGTCTTCTTCAGGCCACCGGAGGGCGAGGATTGGCCTATGCCCACCCAGTGGCATAGGGCCGACTGCTTGAGGGTGAGGTAGTCGAACGCCCCCGAGGCGAAGGTGGTGTCCCAGTGGGAACCGATCCAGCGGGCTGATGTCTTGGTCTCCGAGCAGGTACAGAACTGGGCTAGACTCAGTCCCGCGCATTTTTTGGGTAAGTTAGGGATTTTGACGATCTATTTAGACTTAGACAAAATTCTATTGCCGTTTCTGCATTGCTGGCCTTTTTTATGTTTTGTTTTTTTTCGCAGAGCCCATGAATCGATCAAAAATTATGGCCGCCATAGGTGCCAAGGCCCAGGGAAGAAAGACCGGTGGAGAAAGCTAGTCCCGACCAGGTCCGAGCGCGGATCCTAGGCAAACTCCTCCGGTCAGGGCTTCCACAGCGCCCCCTGTCCCGGAAGAACGCCGCGGGGGAGGACAGAAGCATGTGCGAGATCCGGGGCCTCAAGATAGGGCGGAGGTGACTCCCCCTGCTGAATCCCCCCTTAAGATACAGAAGCGGGTGGTTTCTCGGCCACCCCCAGCTAGGATCCAAGTGCAGGAAGGTGACTTCTGCATCGAGGTGCTCTCGGGGATATCTGTGGCCGACAGCTTACTGGCGGACAAGGAGAAGGCGGCTGGGGCCAAGATTCCCCGGGGCACCATGAAGGCCCAAGTGGCCACAATAGATCAAGAGGCGGTTCAGGTAGGTAGCTTTCCATAAAAATTTCTTAAGAGTTATTTCCTTCATTTCAGCTTCTTAACACGGTTCCTATTTTCCTCAGGTCCTCCAACACTATGCTCTCCTCGCCGCTATGGAGTCCTAGGAGGTTGCCCCGGCGATAAAGAAGGCGGGCGAATCTTTCTCACGAGAAGAAGAGCTTCTCCTTCAGCTGCGGCAGGCGGAAGAAAAGATGGCCCTCCTTGACTCAAGATTAATTGCCGAGGGCCTGATGGTTTCTAAGCTGAAGGAGTCCCATCGGCTCCTAACTGAATCTTACCGGGCTATCTAGGCCCAGATGGAGGAGGCGAGCGGGCTCTTCAATGCCATGAAAATGTCAAGGGACGCCCTCAAAAAGGATGCTCGGGTGGTTTACGAGGCGGAGAAGCTCGCGGAGAGTAGGGAGGAAAGGGCCGTGGAGGAGTACAAGGCGTCTGATCAGTTTTATGTCGACCTCGCCGACTCCGAGGCCGTTGGGTAGCACAATGCCCTTGACGCCATCAAAGGAGCCATGCCCGAGTTCGACGACCGCGAGCTCCGCGTAAGGTATCCCCTCACCGAGGATGCGCCAGAAGGGGGTGGCGCCGAGCTGGCCGTAAAAGGCGAGGCGGCTAAGGAAGCGCTAAGCCTGGGGTAGCCATTGTGGTCCCCGACGGAGGCGCAGAGCAAGGAGACGCGGCGGCGAAGCAGGCAGTCTGAGCTACCCCTCTCTTTTTTGAATTTTGTAAGCCTCCGGGCATTTTTGCAAGGCTGAGGAGCCTACAATACCTTGTATATAATTTTGAACGTAAATAAAGTATATTCTTTTTTGGCTCAAGTGTTTCTGTCCCGCATATATATTTAGCTCGCAAACCTTTATATCTTATAAGTATTTTGTGTTAGGAATATGTATACCCTAGAGGCCATTATTGTATGATATAGTGGATGCTTGGGCATATATAGAGAGGAATTTCTTGCTCGACATGATAGTATACTATTTGGTTGCTCTTTATCTTAATATGTACACTTGTATTATTATACTGTCTCTCTGATGCATGTTGATAAAGCCCTTAGGATGTTTGCTTGACTACCAGGACTATGATGCGAATCATACTAATGGGACTTGTGTAGTCCACAAGCACATCCTTTAACTGTTCCTAGTCGAGAGAGTATCGAGACTGGGCATCAATATTCCAGAGTAGACTAGTGTGTACATTTCTTGACCCTATAGGGAGCGATGGTTAATCCCATAACCATTGGTGTTTGACATCAAAGATCGTACACAGGTGCTTATTAGAGAATGGGTATACTGAACAGGACTCGCCGAGAACTCCTAGATTGTACTATACCTATCGTCAGATAGCAGTTCTCTGGTGACATTAGTACAGGTTAGTCTGTAGACCCAAGATCGTCATAGTGTCTTATGTAGTTCCTACTGTGCTTTGATTTCCTCCCTACCAGGGCTCAAAGGTGTCACGCCCTGCTTCCCGGTGTACGGGCAGAGAACGCGACGAGGTCCTCTACGTATTTACTCAGAAGTAAACACACTAAGCGTATCTAAGCGATATAAAATAAAATGTACACAAGAGACAAGATATAAATGAACAGCAACTTTATTTATTAACATTCTTTTTACAATACAACTGAAATGAAAATACACGGAATGAAAGCAATTCCTAAACAGTGGCATAACAGAAATGAAAATGAAATGTACAAGTAACTCAAGCTACGGGTCAAAGGCTAGCTGATCCAAGTCCTCGCTGGTGGGCTCTGTCTCCAGAAGGTCCGATCCACCTGACAACATTCCAAAGAGAGAAGAAAAGGAATGTCGTCAGTGAACAATCGCTCGGTAAGTCCCATCTCCCCCTATCTTCTTCTTCTTCAAAAATTTACATTTCCAAAACCCTAACTTTCTGTACGAATTTTTTTTCAAAATACAGAAAGAGACATCTAAGAAAGGAGTCGTGCAAACAGGTGGATTTTGGGTACAGTCCCAAGTCACAATAAGGCAGTGAGCGATAGGAGGGGTTTCGTATCTCCCGGTATAAGGAGTTGATGTTGCACTATGCTCAATTAGCTACAACAGCAAGTCTCTGGTCAGGGCTGATGAGATTTACTGGTAAGTGTTATCGGTAGTTTCTCGAACCGTTATGAACCACACATCGGCATGACATATCAAGTTACTGCAGTCTGACGTTTCCACCCCCAGACTCGATATGCGACATATCAGATGAAGAGATCGGACTGTATGGTAAGTGTTACTTATAGGATTCATGGGAGTTTGGACAAGCTTGCTTGTTGATTTTCTAATCGCTCAATACCTGGGTAGCCGTTACGTCCAGCTAGTACCGCTGATGGCTTGTGGGTAACTGATGTGATCATTACCTACTGCTGGCATATTGACGAGTCTCCCACACAGAGGCTTGTAGGTATCTGATGTGATCATTACCTACTGGTGGCATATTGACGAGTCTCCCACATAGAGGTTTTCTAGCTCAAGCGAAATGAAGTAGGGCATATATGCTGATATGTGCAGGAGCCTGATTAAATACGAGTATGTGATACCGTATTCTAATCTGGCGACATTTGATATCGATTAGGTTATATATGATATAACCGGATTATTAAATCAAGTGTTGATTTGATAATGTGATATACAGATAAATGATATTAGTCGGATATATTTGATATAACCGGATTATTAAATCAAGTGTTTGATTTAATAATATGATATATATATATATTTAATATATTTATATATTAACTAATATTAATGCTCATTAATTATTTTCTTCTCTTAATATATAGTTATATATATATATATATGTGATATGTGTGTGTGTGTGTGTATATGGATTTTCTATTTTGAGAAAATAGTAATATGAGGTGGAAATTGGAGAGATGTTTTGGGCATGGGTGAAGCATGGCTTTTTCCATTTGTTTATTAGTCTTTATTCACTATTGAAGCATGGTTGGATTTATTTATGTGTAAATAATCCATGCTTCAATAAGTGAAGTTGATATGAGCCATTCTGCATTTGTGAAATTATCCTAGCTCATTTTCTCACAATCTCTCCATTCTCTTCTTCTTCTTCTTCATCCAAGCCCTAACCCTCACATGAGTTGTGAACCCTAGGACTTGTAAGAGTTCTTAGTGAGGTAAAAGCACCTACTTCATCATCATACTCTAGATTAACAATTTAGATTAGGGTGTTTCTTTCACTAATGATAGATTAGTGAAGAGGTAGCTTGAGTTAGAGAAGCTTCAAGGTGGATCATCTTCGACACGAAGATCGTGAAGCAAGCTTGATCCTTCTTCAAGTGGAGCCAAGAGGAGTCGCAGGGACTACTACTCGGAGCTTTAGTAGAGAAGAACTTGGTCTACAAAGGTTGTAGTCTCTTTCTCTTATCATAGTTCTTGCTTTATATCATACTTAAACACTAATACTCTAGTTAGATTCTAGGTTAGTGTAGCTTAACATCCAAGAATTTTTAAAATTGCATACTTGATGCCGGTACTGCTAAGAAACACTTTCATTTTGAGCTCGTAAGCCTTTTTATCTCGCAAGTATTTTTAGCTCGCAAGCCTTTTTAACTCGCAGGTGTTATGCGGGCGTGACATAAAAGCTAGCAAAAGGCTAGACACAGGTAGACCGGTGTCCATCCTTTTCCCGGAGTTGAGGTGACGATCATGCATCGAGCATGAATCGAGCGATAGCCAAGTATAGGAAGACCGGAGTCGAGGTGACGATCGTGCATCGAGTATGAATCGAGCGATAGCCAAGTGTAGGAAGACTGGTATCCTCCCTTTCCACAGAGTCGAGGTGACGATCGTGCGTCGATTATGAATCGAGTGATAGCCAAGTTCGAATAAGTCGGCGCCCATCGATTCCTTTTTGGATGAGCCAAGCAGGACATAACTCAGCCGTCTTTTGGTGCGTGTTTTGAACCCATGCCTTCGTAGGGTAGGAAGCCACCCGTCGTGGATAGACCGAGCAGGAATCTACTAAGCGGCCCCACGATGAGGGTTTTAGATCCATTTCTTTGTACGGTAGGAAGCTACCCGTTGTGGATGTACCGCGCAGGAATCTTCTCGGTGGCCTCACGATGAGGGCTTTGGATCCACTTATTCATAAGGCAAGAACCTACCCGTCGTGGATGGACCGAGCAAGAATCTGCTAGGCGGCCTTGCGATGAAGGCTTTAGATCCACTTCTTCGTAGAGCAGGAACCCACCCGTTATGGATGGACCGAGCAAGAATCTACTCGGCGGCCTCACGATGAGGGCTTGGGATCCACTTCTTCGTAGGGAAGGAAGCTACTCATTATGGATGGACCAAGTAGGAATCTGCTCGGTGGCCTCACGATGAAGGTTTTCTGAATTCCCTAGTTTCTCCGTAGGACGTCGTTCAACCTTCCGTGACCCATATAGATAGGAATGGTGACCTTCACGGATGACATGTGGTAGTACTATATCAGTAAAGTGTGATATTCCATGACTTGCGTTATTGCATGAGTAGATCTTGGTCGTTGGGAGATATTTGTTGAAGCTATAAATATCGAAGGTATGGTCTCACCTTCGAATTCTCATATCAGTTTCTTCCTAGTCTTGTGTTTCCCGAAGATGACCGGCCGCGTATATACCATCAGGGAGATCATTTCTCAGGACGATGTGTATTTTTATAATCTCGATCGTTCCGAAGAGACGTACGAGGCGGTGATAGGCTGCTTGGAGGGCCATTGTGGGCGCTTACTTCCTCGGCGATCTCCTCTCTTTCAAGTGCTAATCTACACGATATGGAAGACTTCCCCAGGTCTGTACAACACCCTATCTCCGCAGTTGATGGATGAGGTGTTTGATAAAATGCATACGGTCTACGGGCTTGGTCTGATCTCGAAGAGCAGGCGGGACTGCTCGATGGACCTTCTTCTTGAGAGTTTCCAGCAAAGGTTAGTCGTCGCGTCTTGCTCGGCGGATGGGGACCCCGGGGAGTCCATGGCTTCTAGGGTCCACAGGTGCCGTCAGAGGGAGCGGGCGGAGGCTTCTTGGGCTCGGCTGGAGGAGGTTTCTTCTGAGTATCACCGATAATGTTTTCTTAATCCTCGCCCTCCTCTGCTGTAATCGTTGTAAAGCTGGGGAGCCCATAATACCTCCGAATAAATAAATTTGACTTTGTTTATGGTGTATTGTCTCTTTCTTCCTTTCCGTATTATTATTACTTTTTTTAACCCCGGAGTCTCGAGGCTGAGGAAAGTAACAAAGGGCTGGAGCCCCGGAGTGGTGCAGAAGTCTCTTCTGTGAGGGGACTTAGTTCGGAAAACTTAGTTAATGCTGAAAAGAATTACATTATTTAAAAGAGGGTACATATTTATTTACACAACTTAAGCTTTTCGGCGTTATGTGGCCGAGAAAAATTACGCCTCCCGGAGTCCTGTAAGCGGTATGCTCCACCGGACAACGCTTTCGTTATGAGAAATGGTCCGTCCCACTTCGGGGAGAACTTATGCAGTCTCCATTGGTCCATGAACTTATTTCTTCGTAAGACCAGATCTCCCATCTTGAAGGCCCGATGTTTAACTCGGGCATTATAGTAGCAAGCGGTTTGCTGCTGATAGACAACTATTCTGATTTGCGCTCGATCTCGTTTTTCTAACAAGATGTCCAAGTTGATTCGGAGTGCCAAGGTGTTAGCTTCATCGTCAAAGTGTTAGACCATATAACTGGGCAGTCCAACTTCCGTGGGGACCATTGTCTCGGTACCGCAGCAGAGGCTGAATGGGGGTTTTTCCCATCGGTGTCTTTTTCGATGTCTGCAATGCCCATAGTACCCGTGCCAGTTCCTTGACCCAGCTGCCTTGCTTTCCATCCAAGCGGGCTCTGAGACCATGGATGACACCTCGTTTCACTACTTTGGCCTGCCCATTGCATTGTGGATGTGCGATCGTGGCAAACTTCATCAATATGTGGTAGTCGCTACAAAACTCGTTGACTTTTTCATTTTCAAAGTTGGTCCCATGGTCGGTAACTATGAACCTCGGGATTCCAAATCGAGTGATTATATTGTTCTGCAGGAATTTTATTTTAGAGGCGGCGTTCGGTTTCCTGATGGACACGGCCTCTATCCACTTTGTGAAGTAGTCCACAGCGACAAGGATGTATCTGTGTCCGCCCGTGCCAGTAGGGAGTTGTCCCACCATATCCATCCCCCATTGCGCAAATGGCCAAAGGGAACTGAGTGGCATTAGTTCGGTAACGGGGAGATGAGGTATGCTGCCGAAGAGTTGGAAGTTCTTGCATCTTCTAACCAGTTTCTCGGCATCCTGGTGTATTCTCGGCCAATAGTACCCCTGGAGCAGTGTCTTCTGGACCAGGATACGGGCCCCTTGATGCGCTCCCCCGACCCCTTCATGTATCTCTCGTAGAACGTAGTCTGCCTCATGGGGGTCAACGCACCGGAGCAGAGGCGAGTGTATGCCTTCTTGTAAAGGTTTCCATTGCTCCAGAAGAAATGGCTTGCTTTTTCCCGAAACCGGCGAGCTTCTTCCCGGTCTTCGGGAAGTACACCGCCCTTCAGGAATTCCATGAGGGGTTTTCTCTAATCTTGGCCTTCTTCCTGAGTAGTGTAGATTTGGAGTGTTTCCTCTCCATCTTCCACGCTAGGTCGTGGTAAGACATCGAAGAGGATATTTCTTTTATGATTGGCCGAATAGAAAGAAGCGAGCTTGCTCAAGGTGTCGGCCTGGGTGTTCAAGATTCTGAGAATCTTCTCAACTTGGGCTTCGTCAAAATTTTTCCGAAGCCTTTTTACCTCGGCCATGTATTTTATCATAAGAAGCTCTCGTGCCTTAAAACGCCCGGTTACTTGGCCGACGACTAGTGCGAAGTCGCTGCATACCCTGATGGTCTTCAGCCTTACCCCGGAGGCGATTCGTAGCCCTGCCAACAAGGCCTCGTATTCCACGGCATTGTTCGATACCCTAAAACCGAGCTTTAGAGAGTGCTCCATTTTCGCCTCCTCCGGGCCGTGGATGATCAGATCAGCCCCTCTCCCTTCCTCTGTGGAGGATCCGTCCATGTAGAGTACCCAGTCCAGGATAGGGCCGAGCACCTCCTCGACCGAGGGTCATGGTTCGGGGCCCGCGCTGCCGTTCCTTCTTTAGTAAGGATGGTGCATTCGACAACAAAATCGGCTAAGACCTAGCTTGTATGGGGCGGTATTTGAGGTCGATTGAGAAAACTCACACCTCCATTTCTCTAGACGACCTGACGATTTGGGGGAGGCGAGGATAGACCCTAAAGGTCGCTCAGAGAGGACGAGGATTGTGTCCGCCTGGAAATAGTTTCAAAGTTTTCTGGAGGCGACGACAAGTGCCAGGACTATTTTCTCTATGGCCGGGTATCTTGTTCCGTGTCCTTGAAAACATGGCTCACGTAGTACACCGGTCTCTGTATGCCTTCGAATTCTCTGACAAGCACTGAGCCTGCAACTTCGTCAGAGACGGCTAGATATAGTAATAGCTCGTCGCCCTCGGCCGGTCTGGTGAGTAGCGATAGGGCCGCTAGGTGCGCCTTGAGTTATTCGAAAGCATTCTTGCACTCCTCAGACTATTCAACTTAGGAATTTTCCTTAGGGCCCAGAAAAAAGGAGGCACTTCTCTCCGGATCTGGACATAAAACGACTCAGGGCAGCCACCCTCCCCGTGAGTCGCATGATATCGACATTGCTCTTGGGCGTTGCCATGTTGAGGATAGCGCTGATTTTTTCTGGGTTTGCTTTGATTCCTCGGTGGGTAACCATGAACCCGAGAAACTTCCCACTAGTGACTTCGAACGCGCATTTAGCTGGATTCAGCTCCATCTTACACTTGCACAGGACGTCGAATGTCTCGCCGAGGTCTTTAGAGTGCCTGGCTGACGAGGCGGATTTTACAAGCATGTCATCGACGTAGACTTCCATGTTTCTCCCAATCTGTGGTTTGAACAGCTTGTTGACCAGCCGTTGATACGTGGCCCCGGTGTTCTTAAGTTCGAAGGGCATCACTTTGTAGCAGTAGACTCCCGGTCAACGGTGAAGGCAGTAAGTTCTTCGTCGGCCGAATTCATCTGGATCTGATTGTAACCAGAGAAAGCGTCCATGAAGCTCGGTAATTCATGGTCGGCCGAGCTGTCCACTAGCTGGTCTATCCGAGAAAGTGGATAGTTGACTTTGGGACAAGCCTTGTTCAAGTCCGTGAAATCGACACACATGCGCCATCTCCCATTTGCTTTCTTGACTATGACCACGTTCGCCAGCCAATCCGAGTAGTCTAGGTTTCTGATGAAGTTGGCGACGAGGAATCGATCCACCTTGTCTTCTATCACCTTTTTTTTAACCGGCGCAAAACTTCTCCTCTTTTATCGGATAGGTCGGGCCTTTGGGTCGACCCCGAACTTGTGGGAGATCACTTCAGGGTTGATCCCGGGAATTTCTGCTGGCGTCCAAACGAATACGTACGAGTTATCTCAGAGGAACTAGATCAGGTCTTTGCAGGTGTCCCCTGTCAAGAGAGAGCCGATCTGGACTGTCCGGCTGTCGACTCCTTCTATGATGTGGACTTCTGTCAACACTTCCACCGAGGCACCTCGAACTTCCTTTTAGTTGTTGCGTGTATCTAAAGACCCTTGGAAATCATGCGTGTCTTCAAAATCGTCGCCCTGCTCTCTGGCAGGGGATGCCGAGGCGAGGCAAATCCTGGCGGTTTGCTGGTCCTCATAAGCCCGGCCTATTCCCCATTATACAAAGGGAATTTGAGCGCAGGGTGATAAGTCGAGATCTGAACCCGGAGGGCATTTAAGTTAGGGTGTCCCAAGAGAATGTTATAAGAAGATGGAACCTTAGCAATGAGGAAGTTCACCAATACGGTTTGCATTTTGCCCGCTTCTCTAATATTGAGGAAGAGGGTGACCGATCCCTCGGTCGGGACAGAATGGTTGGTGAACCCAGAGAGGACGTGGGAGGTCAGCTGAAGATCGAATAAACCTAACCCCATATGCTGGAAACAAACATAAAACAGGATATCCGCAGAGCTCTCTGGACCCCGTCACGGTGAACTCGGGCCGTTATCACAAGAGGGTCATTGTGAGGAAGTGATATGCCGTATAGGTTATCATCGGTGAAGATGATCAGGACATCTGTTCGTATCAGATTTTTGCATTTTCGTATCGCCCATTCTTGATCGCATTGCTTATAGGTAGGTACTTTTGATCCGTGTTTGCTAAATAATTGCAAGTTACAGGTTCTCAGCTCTCTACAGTGAAAATCGTGTAACGTCGCAACAAATGCAGGACTACGGCCAACAACAGATAAATAATGATCTTCGCTCACCATCCGTATGATACCGCCTACCAGCTTAAGAGACAAAATGGCAAATCATTGGTCATTTCAATACACAAAGCACTAGGGCAGCACAAGATTCAAGACTTCAACGCGGAGCTCAAGAAAATCAAGGCAAAAGTCAACATCATTTCATCTTTTACACTGCTGAAAATATGAAAGAAAACTCAAGAGATTTTGAGAAACCAAGTGTACCAAACAGAAGATAAAAGCAACATGGAGAAGCCCAGAAAAGATGATGCCCCAATTCCACTAAATGGCCGCGGAACCGCGGCCAAGATGGCACTTCTATCGCGGATCCACGGCCGAGTCAACTCATTGTTGACTCGGGTTTTGGGGGCAGTTTTGTAACTTCATTTTGTATCAGATTGTATCCCTAGGGTTTCAGTTGTCTGCCTATAAATATCCCGCTCAAAACCAAACTAAGTGTGCTTTTCTTTGTATTAGATTTTAGGATTAGATTTTTTAGTTCTACTTCCTCTTTTCATTTTTCTCCATTAAAACTTATAGTGAGCTTTATGAGTGATGAATAAAAGAAGAGTTCTTTTCTTTAACATGCTTGTCTTGTTCTTGTGTTTAACTATATTTGCTTGTAATTTTTATTTGCTAATCTAGTTGTTGTTATTTTTTGTTTGCTTTCTTTCTTTTTCTATTTTTCTTTATCCTTACAACAATGATACTTAAGTATGATCCTTGCCAAAGTGAGGTCTCAAATAGCCAGTTGTGATTTTCTAACCCCTTTCTTTCTATCTTCCTCCTTTGTTTTATTTTCTTTTTCTTGTTAATGTGTGAGTAGTTTCTCACTTGTTAGGGTAGGATAAGGAAAGTTTGAGAGAAAGAAATCTCTCTCACTCTTTTCTTGCCCAACATCTTGATTCGGACTCCCATTAATTGAACCACAATCCGCTCCTTACGGCATCCTATCCTACATGATAGCGGTGATTCCTTAGCGAGGCCGATTGTGGTTGAATTAACCGGAGGTTAAGGTTAAGAGCTAAGAACGGACGGACAAGGACCAAAAAGAAGAAACTAAGCGCTGGAAAGCCTAGCTTATACTCGCAAGTTTCCTTCCTAGTCATGCTAATCCCCGTTGTTACCGATTACCGTAACACAGATATTAAGAGTGGCAACGAAAGAAGTGAGCGACTCCTAACTCAAACCAACCTAATCCCAACCCAAACAAGCTCTCTTTATACATATTCCAGCACATAGTTAATCTCAAACAAACCTGGACATTTGGACTTAACTCATTAAAACACATAGAAAAAGATTCCCATCTCTCTGTGGACCGACCTATACTCAACCGGCTAGCTACCAAGCGAAACCGTCTTGATTGCGGTAATTAACTAAGCACGCAAAAACTCTAATAATCATCATCCTTCCTGTGCTTCTTGTGGGGTGGATTCTTTACACCTTCGACTGGCAGGAGGTGGTAGTTCCACCTACTTCCTAGAACTGGATCCGTCGAAATGACCATGATTTGCCCAATTGTTAACTCCCCGGGAGGGGTTTGGTCTTTTTGCTCCCGTTCCGTCTGTCGCTTCTCCCGTAAGTATTTCGCTAGGTGACCGGAGCGGATCAGTTCCTCGATATAGTCGCGGAGCTATTTGTAGCTTTCGATCGGGTGACCCTGAGACCTGTGATAGGCGTAGTACGGGCCGCGTAGACGCTTTCCTATCCTTTGGGTAGCTAGCGGGAGCTTAAAGAACCTGTTTCAAAGAATCAGGTATTAGGAAACGAGCAATGAAATCCTCAAAATTAACCCCGCGGCTCCCAGATTCGAGAAAAAAGCCTTCATAAATATTCAACACTTTGATTAAATTAGGGAACTGGTGTTGAATGGCGTTCTCCGGGGTAAGGCCTGTCATCACTGGCTTGGCACCAAAAATGTATTCATCTGTAGGAAGCAGTTCCTCATAATGCTCCCCCATAACCGATAGCCAGCTAGATGACGAGGAATTAGGCCAATCATATATGGTTGTCCCCACGGTCGCGCCTCGCCTTGATAAATACGTCGCCCCAAGGTATCCAAAGCCATTGGAGGCTGAACGGGTATCGAAGCCACAACAGGCTGAAGAAGACCTCCCGAAGTCCAGTTGACTTCTTCCACGGTATAGTTCACCGGGGGTGGGTCTGCGTAATGGATCGCCATGATGGGCTCAGAGGGTACCGCGCACGAAAAGCTCTGCCGACCCTTAATAATTTGATTGTACCATATCCCCCAGAGGTGAAGATTCTTATGTTCCGGATCATGATCTTTGATCATTGCTAAGACTTGCCGGTCTACAGGCGCTCCAGGGAATCCTTCCTCTGAACGAACAAACGGGAAAAAGGGATCGAAAGACATGTCGCCTGTGTAAAATGGGACAAAAGTCAATTGTCAGTGCGATAATTTAATTTAAATTCTGACACTTGGTACTTTAGAATTTGTACCACACTGCAATGCAGTGGAGAGGGACCAAAAGGGGCCCACTAAATCTAGATGACAGTCCATCATTAATAAAATAGCCTCATCATTTGATGAGGCTGTCATTAAATGAGGAAATCCTCAAGAATTTCTCATTAAATGAGAAATCCCTCGGGCAGAGGAGTAAATCTCCCTTTGAGAGAAGTGCTCTGTGACAGAGTGACACTTGTCAAACTCTAATCATGAAGGAATAAAAATTCCTCAAGAGCCTTGCTCTGGAAAAAATAATGATGGAATAATCCATCAGAAAAATTGAAATCAATTTTTTATGAATTAAAAATTCTTAGATCTTCAAGATCCATGAATGAACTCTTAAGAGTTCTTCATAAGAGATTAACAAATCTACTTGTTTCCAAAAGAGCAAAGCTCTGTTGATGGGTTAAGAAACCCTGAAAGAGATCTCTTTAGATCTATGATTCCATGAAAGCAAAGCTCTGTTGATGAAACCCTAAAAAGGTTTTCTTTAGATCAAAGATCTATGAAGAGCAAGGCTCTGTTAATGGGTAAAACCTTAGATTATTAAAAGATTTAATCTTTACCTAAATTTTGACAGAGTTTTTGTCCTTAAGAAAATTCTTAAGATGGAGAACTATGCTCTGTGAAAGAATAAAAATTCTCAGAAAATAAGGAAGAAGATGGACAGAAATCATCCTAAGGACCAAAGGTCCTATTTATAGGCACTGAGTGCCGTTTCAACTTCTAAGTTGATCCAAAGGTGCAAATGCTGCCACCGCTGCACTCACATGTGGGCCACGTGATCGCAATGGTGGGGAGGCATTTGTTTCCCCCAATCAGAGCAAAGCTCTGTTTAAAATTCAAATTTTTGAAATAAAGCAACGCTTCAGATGCAACGCCAAGTGCGCTGCGCCCTAAGCAGCGCACCACGTGCAAAGCACGTAGTCGCTAGCGCCAGGTGCGCTGCGCTCTAAGCAGCACGCCACATGTGCGCTAGCGCTAGGTGCGCTGTGCTCTAAGCAGTGCACTACGTGTCAAACACAGGTGCGCTAGCGCAATGTGCGCTGCTCTTCAAGCAGCGCACCACGTGCAGAGCACGGGTGCGGTAGCGCTGGAATGAAAAACTCCCCATCGTTAGATCAAAGATCTAATAATAATGATAAATCATTAATTAATCAGAATTAAATTCTATTAAGAAAAGATTTCTTAAAAATCTTTCCAAATAACAAGATTGTGCATTGTAAATCAGAGCACCGTTGGATCAATGATCCAATG
This sequence comes from Agapanthus africanus, assembly GCA_030015575.1. Classification (NCBI taxonomy): domain Eukaryota; kingdom Viridiplantae; phylum Streptophyta; class Magnoliopsida; order Asparagales; family Amaryllidaceae; genus Agapanthus; species Agapanthus africanus. The sequence goes on from CM057341.1 coordinate 79,946,025, forward strand.
GTAAATAAAAAATACCAAAAGACAGAATAAATTCTGTATGGAAAGATTTTCCAATCTTGTTAAAAACAAGAAGATTGCCTTCTGTAAAACAGAAGCCCTAGGATCAAAGATCCAATGGTGGGGAAATATCCCCAAATCAAACAGAGAAAGATCTCTTTAACTGATTCAACAAATCACCCTACCCTATAAAAAGGCCCCTAAACTTCAAGTCTCAAATATACAGAAAGAGAGAGAAACCTCCCCAAAAATTTTGAGAAAATTCAAAGAGCAAGCTCTTGCAAGAAGATCATTCTTCAAGGAAAAAATGATGATGATGAACACAGAGATGAAATCATCTCATGATTAAGAAAAAAGAATTCATTTCTTTAAAAAGATCATAGATCTACAAAGATAAAAAGTCTTTCACAAAGAGATCAAAAGATCTCATCATAAAATAAAAGAAGAACTTACTTCTCAAAGAGATCATGAACATCTCATTATACAAAAGGAGGGGAGAATAATTCAATTCTCTTAAGGATCATAGATCCATAAAGGCAAAGCCTTTTCATCAATATAAGAGATTGAAACGGTTGTTCTCAGATCTTGAGACAAAGTCTCTTTTTGGATCACAAAATTGATCATATGCGCTTTGCGCTCTGGAACTGCGCTTTGCGCTCTTGAACTACGCATCTGCGCTCTCAGACTGGCGCTCAGCGCCGAGCGCGACACGTGTCGCTTTCCGCTCTTGAAATAGCGCACTGCACTCATGGGCTGGCACTCAGCGCCAGGCGCACCACGTGTCAATTACATGTGCGCCACTAAACTACTAGCGCAATGCGCTCATAAACTGGCACAATGCGCCCATCATCTGGCGCTTAGCGCCAAGCGCGACACGTGTCCTTCACGTGTGCGCTACTTGGCAGAAGCACACTGCGCTCTTTGACTGGCGCCAAGCGCACCACGTGTCACTCACGTGTGCACTCATAGAACATAAATCGTTCTTTAATAAGCCACAGAGCTATGATGAAAGCCCAGCATTCAATAAAAGACAAAATATTGTCAGAATTCAAGCATTGTTAAAAGGGCCAGGCCCAAGCAAATGCCCAGCAGCCCAAGATAAATGTTAAACATTTTAACTCGATTGGACTAAGCCCAAGATTGGAAAAAAGTCCTCAACTTATATTAATTGAGCCTATCTGCTCATAAATATTTTAACAGATCTTAGCCCCAAATTGGATTACAGATCTTTCAACCATCACATATCAGTTTAAGGGTACATCTCTGAACTCCTCTAATATTTGTTGTTGTAATCCTTTAACATCTTCAGAGAGGTGACGGGTCCCGACAACCATACATTTCATAGACTGTGGGGTCCTTAAGCCCATGGACTATGATGTCCTTAACCTTGACTGTGGGGTCTTTAAACTCACGGACTATGATGTCCTTAACCTTGACTGTGGGGTCTTTAAACTCACGGACTATGATGTCATTAACCTTGACTGTGGGGTCTTTAAACTCATGGACTATGATGTCCTTAACCTTGACTGTGAGGTCTTTAAACTCACAGACTATGATGTCCTTAACCTTGGACCGAGATGTCCTTAAACTAACAACGGACCGTAATTTCCTTAAACTAATCGACCATAATGTCCTTAAACAAGACAATAGAGTCCAAATGCTCTTTTGTTGGATCTAAATGATCCCATTAAGTTGATCTTAGTCTAAAATGAGACTAACGTATCCTTAACAAACGTTTAAGTTGATCTTAGTCTCAAATGAGGCTAACGTATCCTTAAACCCAACCCCCAAACCCAAATCTAAGAAGATACGGATTTGGACTAATCCACGCCCTACGGGCGACAACATAAATTAGTCTCCGTATACAATCCACGGGCAACCAAAAACAAAACAAACACCCACGACACGAAGTGACCACCTGAAGAAGGAGAAATTTGTTACCGCGATGCGGTAGCGTAATTAACTGCAGGGGCTTGCGCCTGCAGGGAAGAGCGTCCCCACAATCAAAAACCCCTCACAACGAGGGGTAATCTGAAAAAGTCTGCTACATCGGCCGCATCCGTTTAAACTTTCGATACATGGTGTCATAAATCAACTTGGCATTTTCGGAGAGGTGGACGGATAGCACCAATTAGCATCTGCCCCGAAATTCAAGCGAGACGGACCCGCATGGTCGCGTCTCCGTGTTTCGGCAGGGAACAGATTCTGGCACGCCTGGTGGGACCTTTTCCTCTTTCCACTCCACACTTCGTGTGTCGTGTTCGCGAACAAATCGCGGTTTGATGTGGTTGCCCTTGGGTTTGAGGTACTAAGATTTGGTGTTTTGCTCCGTGTAGAAAACAGAAGATCAATGGCTTCTACCTGCACAAAATGCTCTAGCTGCAACTGCAACTCCCGTTCCGCCTCATCTGGAGGTGTAACCAACGGGCCCTAGGCGGCCTCCCTGTTCACGATGCCAGTGGACCAAGTAACTCAGGCCACCACTGGGCTGTTCTTTGGGACTGTGATCCCACCCATAAGCTTCAATGCCCCGTTGCTGCCGCAAGAAGCCCCAAAGAAGTCGGTCTTTGATCAACTTACCATTACCGCGGCCCCTCTCAACGGGTCGCCCAACTCCACTGCTCAGTTTTCAGCAGACTGGGCCAGAACGCCAACAAGCCCGCGATACCCGAAGCAGCCATCCCGGCTCAAGCGAACGAAATTATTAGAGAAGCTTCTTCTGCCAAGAAGTCAGTCTTCACAAGGCTGGCCGTTCCGGCTCCCACTCCAGGCGAAGTCATCAAAGCTGCTTCCCCCGTCCAGAGGTCTGTCTTTGGAAGATTGGACATCGCTTCTCAACGGGCATCTGTCTTTAAGAGGCTGACGCCGGTGACAACCCTTCGCCAACACAGGGGGCATGAGGAAGTCACCCCTACAACTGAGACAATCCCAACGGCTCGACACGCTCGACGTCGCCACTGGCACCGAGTAAGGAAGGCTGGGGGAAGCTCCTCGTCTGGACTAACTCCACCAGCTCCTATGGTGGAAATCAATACTGCTGTTCCAACTGGGAATAGCTTTGAACCGCTTAGGAGGGTTCGCAAGAACTCTCCGACTGCCATGCTGAAGAGATCTCCTCTATCTATGGAGATTACTACAGAAAAGAAGCCGGAGCAGCCCCCTCAGCGGCTGTCCTCCAAAATTTATAAAGTCTGACGACAGGTCCAGGAATCGGTGATTAACCAGAACTACTATCGCCGGCCAAAGAAGCTTAAAGCTCAGCAAGAAAAGAGCCATCCCGTGGTACCACAGAAGATGTCATCCGTCTGTGTGCCCGCTGTGACAGCTCCCTCAACATCAACCGCTCAAAAGAGAAGGAGGCCGGAGAAAGCCCCCATGTCCGCGACGAACCGCAAAGACACCGAACCTAAACGCCCTAAGTCTGGGGGCATGATGGTGTATACTGTTTATATGGCTTCCGAAAAAGAGGAAAGTCGTGCTTCTATGGGTCATAGACCGCTTACCCGATCGATAACGAAGGCTCAGGAACAACAGCAGCAGAAACTCCAGGAGATGAGGACTGCAATGGCCGCACTTACTGGGCCAAAAGAAAATCCAGAGACCTCAAAGCAGCGCCGGGAACAAGAAACTGATACCGAGTTCCTCCGAATAATGCTCGAGAGGAAAGAAAAAGAGGCTGCGGAGCAGGCGGCCAATATAAAACGAATGGCTCTTTTATTCCAAGACATGGCTGGGATGATGTTACAGCCAGAACCTCCGGCTAAAGACCCCCTGATTATCATTGAAGACGACAGAGGGGAGACATCGAACCCCCTTCCGGCCCTTTCAGCAGCCGAAGAAGAGACAATCTCCAAGGCCGCTCTAGATGATTACATTGCTCAGGAAATTCGAGCTCACCAGGCGAATGAAGCGGCCGGGCAGATCGTTAAGACTGGATGACCCTATCCAGGCTGGTATGACCAAATAAGGTACCTTCCGGGATATACGATCCCTAAATTCCATGTATATAAGGGGACGGGAAATCCACATCAGCACGTCGCTCAATTCAGAGCCTTGTGCGGCAACACCGAAGGTGATGATAAACATCTGCTCCGCCAATTTGTCGGCAACTTGCCGGAAACGGCGTTTGAGTGGTATTCAGAGCTTCCAAACGATTCTGTCAAAACCTTTGCAGAGATGGAGCTACTATTCACCCAGCGTTTCGCGAGTGCTAGTGAACGCACCCCAATAACGGCATTGATCAATGCCAGGGTGAAACCTGGGGAGACATGGGTTCAATACACAATACGATGGCAGAATTTATGGTCGAAATGCGAGCAGCGCATTGAAGAAGCGCCGGCAGTAGGCATGTTCGTAGGCACTCTTGACCCTCAAGCGACCATTTCCCAATTCATGATGCTCTTCAAGCCGACCACGTTCCAGGCCTTGATCGACAAACTGGCCCAGATGGACCAGATGGGTCATAGACCGTCTCCTCCAAAGCCGGAGCCGCGGAACGAAAAGGGTAAAGGGAAGGCGACATTCGTTGCGAATACTCAACAGCAGCCCAGTGGCCCAAAACTAACTGATCGTCTAGACGAGAGGTAGAAATTCTATAATGAGAAGATGAAGCACCCTTATTCGTTTCTCCGGGACAAAACGAAGAGATTGTTCGAGCTAGCGGTGCACAACAGGCTCATCAATCTTCCGAATCCAAAACGACCGTTGCAACCCGGTGAGGCTAATAAGCCTAATTATTTCCCCTACCATCAAACGGTAAGCTATACAATTGAAAATTGTTTCGTCTTTAAAGGCTGGATCGAAGACCAATACCAACAGGGCAAGTTTGCGCTGTCCGAGAATTAGAAGGTGAACCCACCATAGCCACACGCTCCAAAGAAGACGGACACACCGAGGGCATCATGCTCTTTCATAGAAGAAGCTCTATGGGAGATCGCTCTTTCAGCCAAAACTAAAAGAATGCTGAAAGATCTCCAAACATGCCCGGCAATCAGGTGAAAGAATCCACTGGAATCCGAGATCATCGAGGGAATGCTAAAGCCGCGCCCAACTCAAAAAATTGGTGGTGATAGCCAAAGCGCTCATACCCAGCCATCAAAGTCTTCGAAAAAGAAGAAGAAATCCAAGAAGCCTGTGAAGCCTGGTAACAACCGCACAGACCTGCAAAAACATATTGACGCGTTGGAAGAATATAATCAAAAAGCGCGGACTCCAGTCACCCTCCAAGAATCTCTCAGCCACGTCCTTGAGGACGGAGAGGATGACAATGGAGAAGACTCTTCGGATGAATCTGAAGATTATATGGCAAGTTGCCATGTGATCTCTCACTCGTCAATAGATGATGCAGAAGCTCCTTACACAGAGAAACTGGGGGCAAATCCTGAGCCGGAACTTCTAGGGCCATCAGACGAAATGATTGATGCATTCCTGGACGAGGCTCTTCTTAAAAGCAAAGCTGCTCGAGAGCGTGAGATGGCCATATTTGAAAAAGCCAAACGCCGGCGACTGGACGAAAGGGTTGAAACACTCTCGGCAGATCAAAGTACATCCGTCGCAAATAAAAGCAGGTTCAAGACGAGGAAGAGGTTCGCCAAAGCCATATCGATAGGAATGAAGCTGCCACCCTCCGAAGCGAACGCTCTTGGTGAAGCGGAAACACGTCCTAGCTCCTGCTTATATCATCGAAAAATTGCGCACCCCACTGAAGAGTGCAACACTTTAAAAAGATGGTAGCAGGGATATGTTACTCACCGGCAACATTTCAAGCGAATGAAACGCAAAACTCATCGGGAGCAAAGAAATACGACCGAGAAGCGTAAAGGAACTACCGGCAGCTATCATATGGTTGACTGCGGGGGATCGCATGTTCTTACCTTCGGGAGCGACTCTGACGAAGAAATGACTCTGTTCCCCTCCGAACGGCGGCCTGGACGTTAGGACGTCCAGGCCTGAGATTCGGGGCAGATGCTATTTGGTTTTATCCGTCTATCTCTCCGAAGATGCCAAGTTGATTTATGGCACCGTGTATCGGAGGTTTAGACGGATGCGGCCGATATAGCAGACTTCGTCAGATTCCCCCTCGGGGTGAGGGGTTTTTGATTGTGGGGACGCTCTTCCCTGCAGGCGCAAGCCCCTGCAGTTAATTACGCTACCGCCTCGCGGTAACAACTTTCTCCTTCTCCAGAATTTCACTTCGTGTCGTGTGTGTCCATTTTATTTGTGGTTGCCCGTGGATTGTATACGGAGACTGAGTAATGCCGTCGCCCGTAGGACGTGGATTAGTCCAAATCCGTATTTACTTAGATTTGGGTTTGGTGTTTTCAGTTTAAGGATGCATTAGTCGCGTTGCGGCTAAGATCAACTTAAACTTTCGTCAAGGATACGTTAGTCCTGTTTTAGACTAAGATCAACTCAACGTAGTGATTAATTTAATGTATGGCCATCGGGACTCGTCACCTCTCTGACGTCGTTGAAGGATTACAACGACATGTATCAAAGGAGCTCGGAGATGTACCCTCGAACCAGAGTTGATTGGGAGTTTTATAATCCATTTAAATATTCAAGGATACGTTAGCCGTGTTTGGGGCTAAGATCAACTTAAACGTTTGTTAAGGATACGTTAGTCCAGTTTGAGACTAAGATCAACTTAACGGGACCGTTTAGATCCGATAAAAGAGCATTTGGGCTCTATTGTGCCAGTTTAGGGACGTGGTGGTCCGATATTAGTTTAGGGACGTTTCGGTCCGATATTAGTTTAGGGACGTTTCGGTCCATTATTAGTTTAGGGACGTTTCGGTCCGACGCCAGTTTAGGGACGTAGTGGTCCGTTATTAGTTTAGGGACGTTTCGGTCCGATATTAGTTTAGGGACGTTTCGGTCCAATATTAGTTTAAGGACGTCTCGGTCCGATATTAGTTTAGGGACGTTTCGGTCCAATATTAGTTTAAGGACGTCTCGGTCCGATATTAGTTTATTGACGTTTCGGTCCGACGCCAGTTTAGGGACGTAGTGGTCCGTTATTAGTTTAGGGACGTTTCGGTCCAATGTTTAAGGACCCCGCAATCCATAGCGATGTGTGGTCGTTAGGACCCGTCACCTCTTTGACGTCGTTGAGGAATTACAACGATGAATGTCAAAGGAGTTCGGAGATGTACCCTCGAACCGGTTGTGAATTGATTCAGGAGAACCATTTTGCTCAATTAATTCGATTTAAGGACTTATGGCCACGATTGGGTTAAGTCCAATTTCTATTTATTTTGGGCTTTGCTCAAATAGAATATTAATTCAAATAGGGCTCTGCCCTTTTATTGCTTTGCAATTTGATTTGGGCCAGGCCCTTTAAATAATGCATTGCATTTGTGCAGAGCATCAAGAATCTTTTAGATTCAAGAACAAAAGTGCAGAGCACTTTTGATCTAAATTTAGATCAAAGGAAAACAAGTTTCTCTCTTGTTTTTCTTTTTCTCAGAGAACCAAGGGTTCATAACAAGTGCAAGGCACAATTTTTATTTATTTATTTTTATTTTATTTATTTTTTCATTGAAGATTAATGATTTTTAGATCAATGATCTGTACTTCAGAGATTTTTTCTCTTTTAAAAGGTTTTACCTTTTTTTTTTGTTCTTCCAAAGTTCTTCAAGAATTCTCTCTGTTTTCTTTCTGATGTTCATCCTGATCAAATGAGGTCTGGGGTCCTTTTTATAGTACTCATAGATTAGTTGAATTTGTTAAACAGATCTTTTCTGAGTGATTTGGGGAATTTTCCCCACCGTCGGATCTTGGATCCAAAGGCCCCTGTTTTACAGAAGAAATCTTCTTGTTTAAACAAGAACAGAAAAATATCCTTAAATCTTCACTCTGTTGTTGCGCAACTCACCAGCGTGTGACACGTGTTGCGCAGGGAAGCGTTTGCGCAACAGCGCTTGCGCAACTGCGCAGACACGTGTCGCGCAGCGAGGCACTTGCGCAACAGCGCAGACGTGCGCTTGCGCAGTTGTGCTTGCGCAGCTGCGCAGACACGTGTCGCGCAGCCGTGCGCTTGCGCAGTTGTGCTTGCGCAACTGCGCAGACACGTGTCGCGCTGCCGTGCGCTTGCGCAGTTGAACGTTGCTTATGTTTTTTAAAGAGCCTTGCTCTGATTGGATGTACGGCCTTGGGCGTTGTGCTGCCGTGTCAACTTCTGACACGTGGCGCGTTGCGCGCAGCGCACGGGAACTGAAGCGTTGCTTCAAAATTTGAATTTTCAAAATTTAAGCAGAGCCTTGCTCTGATTGGGGGAACAAATGCCTCCCCACCGTTGCGCTCACGTGGCGCGCACGTGAGTGCAGCGGTGGCAAGACCCCAACCGTTGGATCATGGGGGTCATTTGAAGAGACGCAGGTGTCTATAAATAGGACCCTTGGTCCTTGGTAATTCTTTACCAATTTCAAGAATTTGAATTTCAGAGCGTTGCTCTTGCTTAAAAACTCTTAGAGCCTTGCTCTTGCTTCTTCCCAAGAACTTTGAAGTTCAGAACTTAGAATCACTTTTAGGTAAAAATTTAAATTAATTTAAATTAATTTTAATTAACAGAGTCTTGCTCTTGTAGATCTTTGATCTAAAGAAAACCCCTTTGGGGTTTCTTCAACAGAGCCTTGCTCTCATAGATCTTTAATCTAAAGAAAACCCCTTTGGGGTTTCATCCACAGAGCCTTGCTCTCAAAAATTTACAGAGATCTGGTTCCTGGGTTTTAACCCATGAACAGAGCCATGCTCATAGATCAAATAGAGAACTCCTAAAAGTTTTCATGGATCTTTAAGACCCCAAAAATTTTAATTCCTAGGAGTTATAATTTTTCATTACTACTACAGAGCTAGGCTCTTTTTAAGAAGTTTTATTCCTTTGAGACCAGAGTTTGACAAATGTCACTCTGTGATAGAGCTTTGCTCTAAAAAGAGGAGATTTTCTCCTTGTCTCTAGGGATCCCCTCCCAATAGGGATATTCTTTTTGGGGGTCTTTTTCATTGACTGACAGTCTCATCCAATGATGGGACTGTCTTATCAAATGATGCGCCGTTATCTAGAATTTGTGGGTCCCCCTTTGGTCCCCTACTCATTGCACTGTAGTGTGATGTAGGACTTTGACATGTGAAGCATTGGAACGCTAACGGTTATATTTTTTTTTTTTGTCTACAGGGAACATGTCTGAAGATTTGTCTTTCCCTTTTGTTCGCTCAGAAGGAGGGTTCCCACATGCACCAGTGGACCGGGTGGCGTTCGCCTTGATTAAAGATCATGATCCAGAGTACAAGAGACTCCATTTGTGGGGAAGGTGGTACAGCCAAATCATCCAAGGCCGTCGCAGCTTCAGCTCCGCTTCGCCTTCTGAGCCCATAGTTACGATCCCTTATGCGGACAAGCCCCCGGTGGAGTATGCCGTGGAGGTTTAAAATTGGAATGCTGACGACCTCCTTCAGCCTGCAATCGGTGCCATTCCGGTGCAGCCGCCGCCGGATATAGATATCTTGGGGAGGCGAATCTGTCAGGGTGAAGCACGCCCTTGGGGACAGGCTTATAATATTGGACTGATCCCGCGACCGCTTGCCGGATACCTGCAATGGGCCCGGTACATCTTATCGGCGAAAAGGACTCATCTAATGAAGATTGGTTTATATTCGGCCGTCTACGTTTCGCTTTTCGAGTATCCCTCTCCTCCGACGTAGTGGATAAAGGCCTTTATTGAACAATGGAATATCCCCACCCACACCTTCTTGACAGCGGATAGGGAAGTCTCCATCTCTTTGGAAGAATTTGTTGAGATTTCAGGTCTACCAGTGAGGGGGGAGCACTACGAAGAGCTGCTTCCTCCTGATGAGTACGTCTTTGCCACCAAGCAGGTTGTATTTGACTTAACTCCGGCAAATGTCATTCAGCATCAGCACCCAGGCTTGGTGAAGGTGTTGGAGATTTATGAGGAACTCCATTTGGAATCGGGCGACCGGGGCGTCAGTTTCGCGGATTTCATCGCTCGTTTTATCCGTCCGGAGTTCCTATCAGAGCAGGGCGAGAAGTTTGCTCAGCTTGCTGACCCCTTTGGTTTCGGCTTGGACCGCCGACCTTCATCGGAAAATGAGCAGCGGGATTTTTATCTCCCCGACACTGCCAGTGTCCCTTTCTCAGAGATCGCCGTTCCTGGCATGGACGAGGAGACTTTTTTCATAGGGTTTTGGGTCTATGGCTATGCAGCTTCGCGCTTCCCATGCATCCACGCCTCATGCGGTCCTCCGTCTTTTACCCGGCGCATCGAATGGCGGCTGGTTTGCAGCTATCGGTAGGGATTGCCGGGCTGGCTTACCTTTATAATGGACTTAGCGTAGCGGCGAACGCTGATGAGCCTGGGGTACAGCCTGCTAACTTTCCGATGCATTAATTCACTTCTTGGATGGAGCTGCATGTGCGAGGGGTGTTTGGTGCCCATAAGACTCCTCCATTCTTTGAGAAATACGGACTCTCAAGAATCATGCGGTTGGTCGGGGCTTCAATTGTGGTTGCACCTCCGCGGGAGTCTAGGGGACTGCTCCTACGTTCACATCTAGTCGGAGCGAAGACCTCTTTTGTGGATAAGGTCATCACCATAGGCTCCGAGACCGCTAAGTCAGTGGTGTCGCTGCGTGACGACTTTAAGGGCGGGGTTTCTGTACTGAAGGCTCGGGAAATCCTTCACCTTTACTCCATTCGGCCGGGCTACCTAGTATTTAGGCAGAATAAGACGGCTCTCTTTATGAGGTATAACCCACATCGATTTGCCCGACAATCAAGTTACAATCAAGGGATCCTGATGGAGGCCTTTCTGGAAACACCCGCGGTCGGCCCAGAGGGGATAAGGAATGCGATGCATCATTTCGTTCGGCTTAATACGGGATCCTATTTTTTTATCAGTGAGCCTAGCTGTGTTCCTAAAATAATCCATCCGTATATAGCCTGGTATGCGCATGCTATGGGCCCAATCATTTTAATGGAGAAACGCCTGCTGGTTGACCGTAGGGGTGCGCCTCCTGGTGGTGATCGCAAGGCTCCCTTGCAGCCAAGGATCCAGGTCATCCCCCCGATAAAAGATGCCAGGGCTGACCGACCGCGCGTGCTGAGCCCCCCGTGGGGATTGCCATTGCCTACTACGGTGGATGCACCGCCGGCGCCCCGTGCTCCCACGAAGACGGTTAATGTGGTATCACCAGGGTCTAGCGGAGGGGCAGAGATCGGGACTCGCCGCTCTAAAGTGGCTGCCAAGCGCAAATCCGCTCCGGGTGGATCTAAAGCTGGTGGACAGCAGAAAAAGAAGAAGTCTGCCCTTTCCCTCGATGCGATCCTCAGCTCAAAGCCTGGGGCTCCTCCTGCCGAGGCCATATGTGAGTATGGCAGCAATGAGGGCTTTGTGGTGGACCCTGAGGACACCAATTTAGCTGCCGCCATTGCAGCTTCGGAGCGATCGGCGAGGCTTGAAGCGATGTTAAGCAAACTCGCTGAGTCCGGTAATCATCAGACGCTTTATTTGTCATTTTACTGCATTTTTATTATTATCTTTAGCTAATATTTGCTTCGTTCTTAACAGGCATTTCTACTGAAGAGGCCATTGCTGCCTCTTTGAAGACCTTCCAGGAGGAGGAGAAGAAGCGTGTCCCAGCAGGCGTTGGTATGTCCTACCCTTTTCCCTTTCATAATGAAAGTTTGTCATCTTCTCTGATGGTCAACCTAACCTTCTTTTGTTTCTTTGCAGAGGTTATATCAGTTGGCGCGGGGATCCTTCCTGAGCCTGTTACTGAAGTCCCAGCTTCATCGAAGTTGCCACAAGAGCCCCGGCTTGACAAGACGATGAGGGATGCCCTGAAGAATCTAGAGGCATCCCTATATACGGACGAGGGAGCCTCACTCAAGGAAGCCCTAGTGGCATCCGTCTCAACGGCTCGAGAGGAGCGGAAGCGGTTGAGACGCGAAGCAAGGGCACGCAGAGCTGCTTTGGCCGCGGGAGCGGGCCCTAGCACTCTTCCTCGTGCCGACACTCCTTCTGAAGCAGAGGCGAGCAGAGCTGCTCTGGCCACGGGAGCGGGCCCTAGCACGATTTCTCGTGCCGACACTCCTTCTGAAGAGGCCCCTGCCGCCCTGTCTACTGCTTATAGGCAAGTGGCGCGCGCGGCTCGGAGTGCAAACGACAAGTCCTCTTCAGGTAGTACTTCTTTCAGAGCTTTGTTGTAAGAAATATAAAGCCATTGGCTCATATGCGTTTCATCTGGCAGGGCCTAGTCCGACTGAGGGGGAGGCGGAGACCGTCGAACCCAGGGGAACGGCGGAAGCGGCGCCTACCGAACCTGAGCCGACCGTGAGGCGCGTCATCGGGACCACGGGATCTGTTACAGAGGTTGAGGAGTCCGCCGCCGAGAGGGTCATTGATACCGCTCCTGACGTGGCGGTAGATGAGATGATTGCCTTAACCGAGGCGAAGGCGGTAGAAGGTGAAGCGCTTAAGGCTGGAGACCTCGGGGTGACGGTGGATGAGACAACCGTGACCGCAGGATCCGTAGGAGTAGCGGCTGAGGTCGCCACGATTCCTGAGGACGAGCCAGCTGCTCTTTCTCAGGAATCTGGCAACGCTCCAATCATGACCCTCTTCGCCTATATTCCCCCGCCTTCTCTAGGGCCTGCAAGTGTAACAACGGTCCCTATTGAGTCGGGTGACGAGGCTACGGGTGGTGGCCTGATGTCGATGGTTGAGGGGATTGCTTCAGTTTCTGCTGGCAGTTCGTCGGGTAAGTTTCGGGTTACTATCGTTTCCCCCCTTTTTTATATATCTTGCGATCTCTTCTAATAAGCTGGTCTTTGCAGGTGCGGCCAGTGCCGACGCTCCATTGCTTGAAGGAGCACCGTCAACTACTGCTTTGGCGGTGGTCACTTCCCCGTCTTCCCTCGTGCCATCGCGGATGTTGGAAGGTATGGATTTGCGACTCACAAGTTAATCTTTTAAACGTGTAGTTCATGGACTAACGCCATACCACCGCATCTTTTTAGGAGTGCTCTTTGATCATCTATATCAAGTGTTGCTCCCACACTTCTCCTTCCCATTCGAACTTGCTTCTCCCTCTAGTGGCGCTGGTGAGTGTACGTTCACTACAATATCTTTGTTCATCCCCTTTTTTCTAGCAATTGAATGATTTCTGACTTTTCCCTTTCTTTATTGCAGTGCCACAAATCGAAGGAGGGGATGCAAGACCTGCCGCGCTACCGGCTCTTCCGGCTTTGCCGTCTGTTGCTGCTGGTATAGCAAATTCCTTTTTTGGTAACCCTTAAACATCTCTTGAACCATCGTTTAACTATGTTTTGTTTTGCAACTATTGTTCCGGCTTCGGTCCCTTTTGAGTCTCGCGTCCTTCCACCGGCAGGCCCTTTCTTGAAACGCCCGTCTTCAAAGGGTGCTGTGATGAGTTTGGGCATGCTGAGCGGGTACATCGAAGAGCTCAACATGGACGCTCTCCCTTCTGCCGTAGATTTCGCTGTGGAGGTTAATCCAATGTTGGCGGCGCTCGTAAATTTTCATAACGAAGGCGTCGTCGGATCTTGGGTTAATCACTGCAGGGAGATCGAGGCCTGTCTATACCGGCTGGAGTCGACACGCCCTTCTCCCGAAGTTTTAGCCCTGAGCACCCAACGTATAGCTTGGCTCGAGCAAAGCACTTCGCACTCCCGCCACTTGGAGCAAGAAGCAGCTTTAAGACTAAGGGAATGCCAGAAGACCTCGAACGAAACGGCCCATCTGCGCGCTGAGGTTGAGGCAAATGCTGCCCAAGTGAAGACTATCTTTGAGGGTCTCTTGGAGCGCATCTCCCACGGGCTAAACTTGAAGCGGAAGCTTGACGTAGCTAAGCGCAATATCCCAAGTCGGGAAGCTGCCTATCAGGTCGTCAGGGAGCAGCTTGCGTCGGTCTTGCAGCAACGAGCCCAAGTGGAGGCAGAGCTGGCGGTGGTAGCTGACCAAGAGAAGGCATGGAAGGACATATGCGAGCAATTGCTACACCTATGCAAGACGCTTCCTTCCCAATAATTCTCCTTGTACCATTTGTCTTTGTAAAGAATATGTATATATTTTTTTATTCTTTAACACAATGTATCCTGTACTCGCTCAATATTTATAAATAAAAGATGTACATTTTTGTAATGTCTTGTGTCATTTCTCCGTCTTTTCTTTCTTTTATTATCAGTATGCCACCTTAGTAATCATGATTGACGGATGATTAGGACGAGTATCCCTGACCTTCTCAGGAAATAGCGATGGCTTAGGCCGCAGGTTCAGGTCTACTGCCTAAGACTTTTCAATTCTATGAGCCGTGAGGGTCTCATAGAGGCTTTTCTCCCTACGGATCGAGAGGATCTCATAGGTGGATTTTCTCCTTAGGAATCGTGAGGATTCCTAAGTGTGGTTTTCTCTTATAAGTCGTAAGGATCTTATAAGAGAATTTTCCCTCTTACGAGTCGAGAGGATTCGTAAGTGGTTGTTTCCCTCCTCGTCGAAATTCGACTTTGGAGAGTGAGACCCGTGAATAGTATGCAAGAGACCAGTTTGGATTGACTTGCAGGGCCCCATTGTTCAGGAAGCAAGTTCTCCTACCTCTGATGCCTGAGGCTTTATCTTGTAGATTAAGAAGCAAGTTCAATTTGTTGAAGAAATCCCTCTTCTGAAAGATTTGGCGGGATTTCCCCCACCATCGGATCTTTGATCTAGGGGCTTCTGTTTTACAGAAGATAATAACCGAAAAGATTTCTTCAGAGCCTTTTTGTTTAGCGCGAATGCTCCAGGATATGACACGTGTCGCACAGCACACAGTGCAGCGCAACTGCGCTAGCATATCTACGCCGACACGTGTCATGCAGCGCACGACGCATACGCCGCTGAAGCGTTGCTTCCCTTGGTTTTGCTTGAAACAGAGCTTTGCTTTGGCTGGGTGTGCTGCTTTGGGGTGCTGCACTGATGCGTTTGCGCTGGACACGTGGCGTGTAGCGCGCAGCGCAACGCAACTGCGCTAGCGCTTCTGTGCTGAAGCGTCGCTTCTTCAAGATAGAGCTTTGCTCTAATCGGGGAAGGATGAAGCGTTGCTTCATCTTCTGTCTCGGAATTCGAACGGACATTCGCTCCAATTAGGGTAAACTGCCGTGACGACTCTTGGGAGTCGAAGAGGCACTTGAGGCCTATAAATAGGATCCTTGGTCCCCTCCAGATACTTATCATCTTCCAGATTTCCATTTTTGAAGACTTCAGAGCTTTGTTCTTGCCTTTAAGAACTCCGGTGCCTTGCTCCCCTTTTTTTTTTAGTTTTTTAGAAGAACTTCAGGTAAAATCGATTCTTAGATCAATCATAAATAGCAGAGCTCTCCTCTAGTGGGTTTCATCTTTGAACACAGTTTTGCTCTCTAGGAATTTAGTCATCCATGTATATTATTGCTTTTCTATTGTTGATCTTCCTGTAATATTTTCTCCAGGCGTAATGGCGGCGGTGCATCTGTACAGTCTGCACGAGTTCATTACCTACGATGATATCCGCGCTCAGGGTCGTCGACAAAACCAGGAGTTTACAGATGCCGAATGTGCAGAAGTTATGGGTCGTCTGAACGCAAGCGGTGGTTGGCTGTTGCCTCGGCGTTCGGTTCTTTTGAAAGTCATGCTGGGAGAAATATGGAGGGCACTTCCGGGTCTTCACGAGGCCCTACCACTCAATGCGCTGGATGATGCCGAGGACAAGGTGCATTCAGTGCACCTGACAGGGCTGATCACAAAGAAGCGACGGAACGACCTCGTTGACATCCTGCATCAAGTGTTTCAGCAGACGACGATTGTTGCTGCTTATCAAAGGCCGGAAGGGCTTGCCGATGATATCGACACCGAGGAGCGCGAAAGACTGCGCATAAGAATAATTAGAAAGGCCAGAAGAACTCTGGATGGCCTTACTTTTGATTTCCTCAATCCGTGCCCCGGATCCGAGGTTATACCATTGTAATATTTTGAACAATGTTTCTTATGCATTATTCTTATGCTTGTAAAAACTTTTAGTGGTATGAATGAAAACCCTCCTCTTTTCTATTTCAGCTTGTCTTATTTCTCGTCCTGAGTCTTCTGTCGATGCATGGTCGATGGATGTCTAAAACGAGTATTCCGACTTCCTCAGGAAATAGCGATGGCTTAGGCCGCAAGTTCAGGTTTACCGCCTAAGACTTTTCAATTCTATGAGCCGTGAGGGTCTCATAGAGGCTTTTCTCCCTACGGATCGAGAGGATCTCATAGGTGGACTTAGGAATCGTGAGGATTCCTAAGTGTGGTTTTCTCTTATATGTCGTAAGGATCCTATAAGAGAATTTTTCCCTCTTACGAGTCGAGAGGATTCGTAAGTGGTTGCTTCCCTCCTCGTCGAAATTCGACTTCGGAGAGTGAGACCCGTGAATAGTATGCAAGAGACCATTTTGGATTGACTTGCAGGGCCCCATTGCTCAAGAAGCAAGTTTTTTTCAATCCTTGCTGTCTGAGACTTCTTCTTACAAATTGGGACGAATCGGGAATTTGCTCGCGGAGAGAGTGATGGCTCTGCGAGTTGACATGAGTTAGGAGGCTCTCATCACGGAGTGTTTGTATCCGTGAGTCGAGGAGTTTGCTAGGGATTATTTGTTTCCCGAGCACCAAGGATTATTTGTTTCCTTAGGGTTTGAAACGAGTCGAGGATTCCCACGGAGGCGCTGGTGGCTCTGCAGGTCGACGCGGATCAGGAGTCTCTCGTCAAGGAGTGTTTGTATCGGCGAGTCGAGGGATTTGCTAGGGATTATTTGTTTCCCGAGCGCCAAGGATTATTTGTTTCCTTGGGGTTTGAAACGAGTCGAGGATTCCCACGGAGGCGCTGGTGGCTCTGCAGGTCGACGCGGATCAGGAGTCTCTCGTCAAGGAGTGTTTGTATCCGCGAGTCGAGGGATTTGCTAGGGATTATTTGTTTCCCGAGTGCCAAGGATTATTTGTTTCCTTGGGGTTTGAAACGAGTCGAGGATTCCCACGGAGGCGCTGGTGGCTCTGCAGGTCGACGCGGATCAGGAGGCTCTCGTCAAGGAGTGTTTGTATCCGTGAGTCGAGGGATTTGCTAGGGATTATTTGTTTCCCGAGTGCCAAGGATTATTTGTTTCCTTGGGGTTTGAAACGAGTCGAGGGTTCCCATAGAGGCTCTGGTGGCTCTGCAGGTCGACGCGGATCAGAAGGCTCTCGTCAAGGAGTGTTTGTATCCGTGAGTCGAGGAATTTGATGAAGATATTGATTTCTTCGGAGTTGGACTGAACTGTCAAGATTTGGCTTCGTCTTCTGGCGGAGCTTGTTGGGAAAGTATGGTTCCCTCTTTGTTTACGCCCTTGGATTGTATACAGGGATCGATATGATCTTAACTGTAGGGCCAAAGTTTTATCATCATCATTTTTTTTTATTTTATTTCCGCGATGCTCTATCATTTCAGCTTTTATATCGCGAAGGTCGCGATTGCCCAATCATTTCGGCTATTTCTCGCGGTGCCCAATCATTTCGGCTATTTATTTCATTTTTACTCGCTGCTTTTTATTGCGAGTCGCCCAATCATTTCGGCTATTTTACATGCATACATTTTACTTGCTGCTTTTTATTGCAAGTTGCCCTATCATTTCAGCTATTTCGTATGCATGAGCGGCCTACTGGCTTTCGCCGTAAACCTGAAATTGGACACCGATTTCGGCATCAGCATCGCTACAACTGGGATATTGCCAGGAGCGAATCATCATCTGCCTCTGTCGCTGTCGAACGAAGGTGGCTTAGCGACCAGGGTTAGGGTCCTGTCGACTAAGGCTTTGACTTCATGAGCCGTAAGGGTCTCATAAAGGTATTTCTCCCTACAAGTCGTGAGGATCTTATAGGTGTATTTTCTCCCTAGGAATCGTGAGGGTTCCTAAGTGTTTCGTTCCTCTGTAAGTCGTAAGGATCCTACAAGAGGGTTTTCTCTTTGCAAATCGAGAGGATTTACAAGGGTTATGCGAACATATCCCCAGTCACGGATGGATCTTGGTTAGGGAAATGTTTATTCGCGCCCGTGGATTGTATACAAGGGTCAGTATTGAGCCACTTGTAGGGCAATATCGGAAATTGTGGGGATTACTTAAGCACAGGTTTAGGTCTCTGTAACTTAAGACTTTCAAATCCTATGAGCCGTGAGGGTCCCATAAGAGAGTTCTCCTTACGAGTCGTGAGGATCTCGCAAGTGTATTTTCTCCCTAGGAATCGTGAGGATCCCTAAGTGTGTTGCTCCTTTGTGAGTCGTAAGGATCTCACGCGGGTGGTTTCTCCCTACAAGGTCGAGGGGACCTTGTAAGCGTACTTTAACGAGGTTGCCCCCTTTCGGGTTTTCACAAACACTCGCCGGTAGTCCTGCTGTTTTTACTCACGGAGCCCTTTCGGGTTTTCATCCGTGCCCTTTTTGTTTATGGACATACCGTTTTTTTTTTCTTTTTCTCCCTCTTTTTTTTTTCTTTTTTTTTTTACGAGGTCGCGCCCTTTCGGGTTTTCACGAATACTCGCCGGTAGCCCTGCTGTTTTTACTCACGGAGCCCTTTCGGGTTTTCATCCGTGCCCTTTTTGCTTATGGACATACCGTTGTTTTTTTTTATTTTATTTTTATTATTATTATTATTTTTTTATTTTTTTTTGTTCATCTCGTCAACCTAAGGATGCTGCGGTAATAGCTTAAAGACGTTTTTGTCTGCTATTAGTTTAAGGACATTTCGGTCCGCTGTTAGTTTAGGGACATTTCGGTCCGCTATTAGTTTAAGGACATTTCGGTCCGCTATTGAGAAGTTGGCTACTGCTTATAGAACTTGAGCTTAGGAAGATAGCGAGCGGACATAGTCGTCGTCATCTATCGTTGACCTAGGCTGTGGCTCATTAAGCGTAGTATTTCTTTAGGAAGCGACCGTTTATCGGCCTGAAAGGCCTTTCACCATGCATGTCCATAAGTAGATAGGCCCCACCCTGGTAAACTTTATCTATGATGTACGGGCCTTCATAGTTCGGCTCGAATTTTCCCCGCTTGGCGCGATTGGGGATCATAGGCCTTTTAACCACTAGCACGAGTTCGTCTTGGTGGAATGCCCTCGGTCGGGTCAATCTTTAGTATGAGCGCATCATCTTTGCTTTATAAGCTTCCAGATTTTGTTGCGCTATGAGCCTAGTTTCATCAAGGGCGTCAAGCTCCTCAAGCCGAAGGTGAGCATTTTCTTCGTCCGTTAGCTCGTGGTGAACTGCCACTCGTAGAGAGGGTAACTCTATCTCGAGAGGGAGTACTGCTTCCGTACCGAACACCAACGCGTATGGCGTTGTGTTTGTGGCTGTCTTGAACGTAGTTCGATACGCCCAAAGAGCTTCTTGCAGTCTCTCATGCCAGTCTTTCTTATTTCGGGACACTGTTTTCTTTATAATTTTCGTCAAGGTCTTGTTGAAGGCCTCAGCGAGACCGTTAGCTCGTGGATTATAGACTGAAGAATATCTCCATTCTATGTTATGCTGCTGTGCGAAGCGGCTGATTTTATGACTTCGGCAAGCTGGCCCGTTATCGGAGATGATCCGCCTCGGAGTTCCAAACCGATATATGACGTGCGTTTTGAAGAAATGGAGGATATTCTCCGTCTTCACTTCTCTCAACGGTACTGCTTCTGCCCACTTAGAGAAGTAGTCAGTCGTCGCTAGGATGAAACGATGTCCTTTAGACGATGCTGGCTCGATGGGGCCGACTATATCAGTCCCCCACATTTCGAATGGCCAGCTAGCTACCGTTGGATGCAGCGGATTTGGGTGCTGGTGGATGAAGTCCCCATGAATCTGGCATGAGTGACATTGCTTCGCATATTCGATGCAGTCTTGAATCATCATGGGCCAGTAATAGCCCATCCGTTTGATCTTCAACTTCATCTTTGGACCTGCTTGGTGAGAACCGCAGATTCCGTCATGAATTTCCTGAACGACTCTTTCCGATTCGTCCGGTCCTAAGCATCTCAGCCACAGAGAATCAAATGACCTCTTGTAAAGAGTATCATTTACGAAGGCGAAGGACAGAGCTCGTTTTATGAGTTGATGTCTTGCGGACGCATCTTCGGGCATTTGGTGGGACTTGAAGTAGTCTATAAAGACTTCCCTCCAATCCTCAACTTTCTCATGTTCTTTTATTTGCAAAGTTGCTTGTTCAGTCACTCCCTTCTCTTCGGGTGATTCCGAAGGTATTTCTGCGGGGGCGAGCACCTGACGACTTTGTACCATGATTCTAACGTCATCGAGGTTCTCGTCAGCCATTTCTTTAGCGAGTTTGGCCAACGCGTCCGCTTTGCTGTTATCCGCGCGTGGTATGCTCTCCAAAGTATAGGAGGGAATTTGGGTTAGCAGTTGTTGCACCTTTTCACCGTATTTTACTAACTCCGGTTTGCATGTTTGGTAATCGCCGTTTACTTGACTAACGACCAGTTGCGAATCTCCGTATATGAGGAGGTTTTCAATTCCCATGTCAATGGCGATCTCGAGGCCCGCTATCAGAGCTTCATATTCGGCTTCGTTGTTTGTCCTCGGTTCCGTCAGGGAGAACGCGTAGCGTATTATCCCTCCTTGTGGAGTTATAAAGATGAGTCCTACCCCCGATTTGATTATAGGGGTACTTTGTTTGCGCTTCTTCACGGAAGATGCTCCGTCAAAATAAAGCTCCCATCGAGTATTATCACCATCGATCGCATCAAACGCATGTTCGTCTGGAAGATCGCAGTTTAAAGGAGAGTCGGCTGGTATCGGGTGCTCAGCAAGGAAGTCGGCGATGGCCTGGCCTTTTACTGCTTTGAGTGGTCGATATGCTATCGAAAACTCCATTAAGAGCAGGGCCCATTTAGCGAGTCGTCCTGTCAATATGGCCTTTGACATTAGATATTTGAGAGGGTCCACCTTTGAAATGAGATAGACTTCATGCGCTAATGCGTAATGTCTAAGCTTTGTTATTGCGAAGATCAACGCCAGGCAGTGTTTTTCAATGGGGGAGTAATTGCTTTCTGCCCCCAGCAGAACCCGACTTAAGTAGTAGAGTGCTCTTTCTTTCCCCTGGTCATTCTTCT
Organism: Agapanthus africanus; assembly: GCA_030015575.1. Lineage (NCBI taxonomy): Eukaryota > Viridiplantae > Streptophyta > Magnoliopsida > Asparagales > Amaryllidaceae > Agapanthus > Agapanthus africanus. The sequence continues at coordinate 79,967,176 of CM057341.1, forward strand.
GTGCCCATAATGCACCTAAAGAACCTTCAAGGGCGGTCGTGTAAAGAATGAGAGGCTTTCCCTTAACTGGAGCAGCCAACACCGGAGGGTTTTGCAGATACTGCTTGATCTCATCCAATGCAGCTTGGCATTTGTGATCCCAAACGAATGGGGTTCCCTTCTTCATTAGGTGACTGTAAGGACGGCACTTTCCTGAAAGATTAGCGATAAACCGTCGAATGTATGCAAGCTTTCCTTGGAGAGATCGCAACTGTTTAAGAGTTCTTGGCGGAGGCATTTCCATGATCGCCTTGATCTTTAATGGATCTATCTCAATACCTCGGTGCCGGACGATGAATCCCAGGAATTTGCCCGAGGAAACTCCGAATGCACACTTGAGCGGGTTCATCTTCAAGTTGTATTGTCGAAGGCGTTGAAACACGGTCTTCAAATGCTCGAGGTGTTCTTCGTATGATTTGCTTTTAACCACGAGATCGTCGATATAGCATTCGACAATTTCATGAATAAGGTCGTCGAAGATCTTTGTCATGGCCCTCTGATAAGTAGCACCGGCGTTCTTTAAACCGAAGGGCATCACTTTATAACAGAATATACCTAGAGGGGTCCTGAAGGCCGTATGCTTCTGATCTTCAGGATGCATTTTTATCTGATTATACCCCGATGAGCCGTCCATGAAGGAGAAAACTTCATGAGTGGATGTGTTGTCTATCATCAGTTCGGTGACTGGCACTAGGAAATCATCCTTCGGGCAGGCTTTGTTGAGATCCCTAAAGTCCACGCATATGCGCACCGTACCATTTTTCTTCATCACTGGGACGATATTAGCAATCCATTCAGGGTATTGAACCTCTTGGATAAAGCCGGAGTCTATCAGCTTTTTGACTTCCGCGTTGATGCTCATTTCGAGCTCAAGTCGCATTCTTCTCGGCGCTTGTTTGACCGGCTTGACACTCGGGGATATTGCTAGTCTATGTACAGCGACTTCTGGATCTAGTCCTGGCATCTCGGAATAGTTCCATGCGAAGCAATCTTTATGCTGCATAAGGACGTCTTTTAACGCAGCCACCCTCTCTTCAGACAGCAGCTCGCTGACGAATGTCGGTCGCGGATCATTTACCGTCCCCAACTCGATTTTCCTGAGGTTATCTGCAGTAGTATGTATTCCATCCTCTAGTTCTTTTGGAGCTGGGGGAAATTCTGAGATTACCTCATCGCTGCTGTTTTCAAAGCACCGAGGAAGGCTGTTCATGTCCTCGGACTCTCCTTTTAATATTGTTATCACGTGGCAAGTGCGAATTTTCTGCCAATCCCAATGCGGAGTTGGTTCTATCCTGGTGTTTTCGGGTTCGTGCTTTTGCGGCGGCGCTACCCTCCAGTTGTCAGACAACGCGAATTTGCCAAGCTGATATTGGTCCTCAACCCAATTCTTAAAGGTGAAACAATCTTCAAGCGGATGCCCTACTACTCGATGGTAAGAGCAATAATTTGGGTTGGAGACTTCGCCTGCTTGCTCAGGGTGTTTAGACTCTGGCAGTGTAAGCATTTGATGTTTTAGAGCAAGATCAAGTATTTTCCTTGTTTTGCTCCGAGGAAACGAGTATGCTCGACCCATTTTCTTCATGAGGGCTAAGTTAATAACGCTCGACTCTCGGATGCGTGGCTTCTTAGCTCTGCTTTGTGGTTGTCGAGCGCCTTTCTTGCCTTTCGACTTGTTTTTGTTTTCGCGTCGAACCTCCTGTTGAAGGAGGCGCTGTGTCTTGGCTTTCTCATAGATTGCCATTTCACGATTGTGATCATCTCGGGCTTTTTGACCCGCATTCCTTATAAGTTTGCCCATCTGGTCTTCAAATGATGGACTGGGCGGTTTTGCATCAGGAACTTTTGCTGGCTCAGGATTAGCGTCCTCCCATTGAGCGTCCGCCTCTTCATCGAAATCATACATGACATAACAACTGTTTACTAGCTCCCGTTTCTTTGACCGGATGTACCCAAGCCCTTTTGTTTCTATTCTCCCGTTAGGCAGTTTGCATTGAGTCCCGGGAATGTTCCAGACCTTGTCATAGAATTTGGATTTTCTAACGGTCTGTGTGAAGGATATCCCCTGGCGTTTCAGCAGTTTCTTCAAACCTTCGGTATAATATCTGGGAAGACGGATAGGCTGAAGCCTGTCGAGCGTGGGATCCGTGCCATGCCAAATTTCTTTTTCCACCTTGTTTTCTTCAGAACGGTAGAATAGGATTGCCTTCTCGCCTTTTCGTCCGGGAGGGATATAGAATGTCTGCAATTCTTCTACGCTGTTGGTGTCGAGTGCATCCAGTTCTTTGTAATGTTCAAGCGGCACCATGGTTATCTGCAGACTTCGCTCTTCATCAGCGGAAACCCGTATTGAAGGCCAAGCAGGGAATACAGCATGAACTTCATCCTCTGAATCACTACCGAAGATCAATGAAGGAACGGATGGTCCTGGCCTGGTGGATTGGGATGGACCTGAATAAATTATATCCTCCTCCTCCTCGGTGTCACTGCCGAAGACAGGGATGGTGGCGTTAGTTTTGTTCTCCGGTTTGTGACACCTTTCCGTGTCTTCAAAACTCGGTAAGAAGTATTTGGCATCTTCATACTTGCGAACTTCATTTACGGAAAACGGATTCAACTCTCCCGCCACCGTGTACTCGAGGCTATCCCTAGAATACTTCATGCATTGATGCTGTGTAGAAGGGATGATATTGTACTCGTGTAGCCATGGTCGGCCGAGCAGAGCATTGTAGCACGTCTTGGCGTCTATAACATGGAATTTGATGTCTGTGACGAGCAACCCGAAGCGTAGCGTCAATATCACAGATCCAAGAGTCTTTGAGGATTGAGAGTCGAAACCGGAGATAGTGATCTTGTCCTGGGCGAGGTGTTGGACGCTCATGCAAATTTCTTTTAACACCCGCACATTAAGTAGATTGACAGATGATCCATTATCGACCAGGATTTTTCCTATCTTTATGTCGTGGCAGTATCCTGAGACATAAAGGGGGCGATTGTGTTCGCACGTCCCAAGGAGAAGGTCTTCATCGCCGAAAGCAACGTCGGCCGTGTGCACCTCTTCCAATTTATCCTTCATCTTTTGTTCGGCCAGGAAAGCTTGGAATTGGTCCGGATCTTGTAGGGCCTTAATCAAAGAATCCCTCGCCTCTTTTGATAGTAATAGAGCATCGAGAATGCTGAGTTGTGAGGGTAGCTTTCTCAGATGCGCCAAGACATTGTAATCCACTTTACTCCTCTTCGGCGGGTTCTTGGCGGTTAACTCTTCCGCAACTTGGTCATCCAAAGCGATATCTTCAGAGACCTTCTCTTTCCCTTTGTCTTTCTTGTTTAAGGGTCCGAGATTCTTTTCGGGTAATGTTCGATTGCGTAGCTGTATATTTTCGCAAGCCTTCGGTTCTTTTTCTTTTCCCGAAGTGGATTCTTTGAACAGGGGGCCAAGCTCTAGCTCCTCATCGGAATCGCTCCCAAATGTAGGCACTTGTGACCTGGCAGTGTTAACCATGTGACAATTGCTGGCAGTTCTTTCAAGCTCTTTGGTCGTGTTTCTTTGCTCCCGACGAATTTTACGCTTTTCCCGTTTAAAGCGTTGTTGATTAGCGACGTATCCTTGCCACCATCTATCGAAAGCCTTGCACTCTTGAGTGGGATGCGAGACCTTCTGATGATATAAGCAATAAGAGGGGTGCATTTCCACCACACCCGTCATTTTTCCTTCAGAGGATGGTAGCTTCATGCCCATTGATATGGCCTTAGCAAACCTCTTTTTTATCTTGAATTGGCTTTTGTCAGCGGTGGAGGCATCTTGCTCCAGCGGGATCGTCTCAGCTCTTTCATCAAGTTGCTGGCGCTTGGCCCTTTCGAATATAGCCGTCTCGCGTTCTCGATCAGCTTTACTTTTCAATCGAGCTTCATTAAGAAACGCGCCAATCATCTCAACTGATAACCCTGGAGCTCTTGATTCGGCATTTGCCCCCAGTGTTTCAGTGCCAGAGGTCTCTTCATCATTCGTGACTGAATGAGAGATCATATGACAGCTCGCCACATACTCCTCGGATTCGTCCGATGAACTTTCTCCCTCATCTTCCTTTTGAAAGACGTGATCAAGGAAATCTTGGAGTGTAATGGGAGTCCGCGCCTTTTGGTTATATTCATCCAGCGCGTCGATCTGCTTTTGTAGGTCCGTACGCTTGTCGCCAGGCTTCACGGGCTTCTTAGATTTCTTCTTCTTCTTTTTCGAAGATCTTGAAGGCTGGCTATGAATGCTTGAACCACCACCATCAGTCTTCGGAGTCAGTCGTGGCTTCAACATCCCCTCAATAACCTGCGGTTCCAAGAGGTTCTTCCACTTGACCGCTGGACAGGTCTGAAGATTGTTTAGCATCCTCTTTGTCTTGGCTGATAATACAATCTCCCAAGGAGCTTCCTCTATAACGGAGCATGTTGCCCCTGGCGTATTCGTTCCCTTAGAAGTGTGGGGCTGCGGGGGATTCACCTTCCATTTGTAAGATAGCGCAAATTTGCCCTGACGGTACTGGTTCTCAAGCCAATTCTTGAAAACGTAGCAATCCTCGATGGGATGGCCTAGCACTCGATGGTAAGGGCAATAATTGGGCTCGTTGACGTCGTTCGGTTGCAACGGTCGTTTTGGATCTGGAAGATTTATGAGTCTATTGCGCAACGCCAGCTCAAATAGCCTCCTCGTTTTATCGCGGGGGAAGGAGTAAGGACGTCCCATTCTGTCCTCAAGGGGTACGTATGAGCGTGTACTGTTTGGACGAGCAACCGGTTTCGAGTCGCTCGGTTGTTGTTGGGCATTAGCGACAATGATCGCTTTTCCCTTTCCTTTGTCGTTTCGGGAGTCCGGCTTCGGGAGAGGGGGTTTATGGCCCATCTGGTCCATCTGCGCTAGTTTGTCGATCAAAGCCTGGAAGGTAGTCGGCTTGAAGAACATCATGAACTGCGAGATGGTTGCCTGTGGATCAAGGGTTCCAACAAACATCCCCACCGCTGGAGCTTCTTCTATGCGCTGTTCGCACTTCGACCATAGATTTCGCCACCGTATAGCGTACTGAACCCATGTCTCACCGGGTTTTACCCTGGCATTAATCAGTGCCGTCATCGGGGTACGCTCACTGGCACTTGCAAAGCGTTGGGTGAAGAGCAGCTCCATCTCCGCAAAGGTTTTAATAGAGTCGTTGGGAAGCTCAAAATACCATTCAAACGCCGGTCTGATAAGCTTCCAACAAACTGGCGAAGCAAAAGTTTGTCGTCGCCGCCGGTGTTACCGCAAAGAGCCCTGAACTGGGCAACATGTTGATGAGGATTGCCGGTCCCTTTGTAGACATGAAACTTGGGAATTGTGTAACCCGGCGGGTACTTGATTTGGTTATACCAGCCTGGATACGGTCGCCCCGTTTTTACGACGTGGCCGGCTGCTTCGGCCGCGTGATGAACCTTTATTTGCTGGGCTATATATTCGTCCAGATCAGTCTTAGAGATTGTATCCTCTTTAGCCGTTAATAGAGCCGGTGGCGGATTTGATGCCTCTCCCCTATCGTCTTCAAGAATGATCGGGAGATCTCCAGCAGGTGGATCCTGTTGAATCATCATACCCACCATATCCTGGAACAGGAGGGCCATCCGCTGTATGTTGGCTGCTTGTTCAGCAGCCTCTCTGTCCCTCTTTTCCAGTACTCGGCAAAGGAACTCAGCGTCGGTCTCTTCCTCCTGGCGCTCATCTAAGGACGTCTCAGGGTTCTCTTTCGGCCCAGTGAGTGCAGCCATTGTGGTCATCATCTCCTGGAGCTTTTGTTGTTGCTCCTGAGCCTTGGTCACTGATCGGGTAAGCGGTCGGTGACCCGTAGCAGTACGACTTTCTTCCTTTCCAGAAGCCATATAAACCGTATGAACAATTATGCCCCCTGACTTAGGGCGTTTAGGTTCACTGCTTTTAAACTTTGCTGGTGACGCGGGAGTTTTCTCTGGCTTCCTTCTTTTGTGGGCCAACGAGGTCAAAGGAGCCGTTGGAGTGGGCATCCTAGCAACCGTTACCCCCTGCTGTTTAACGGGGCGGGTTTTGTCCTTTTCGACCTTTGCCTTTTTCTGGCGATGAAAGTGATCTGGGTCAATCACAGAGTCTTGAACCCTCCGCCAAACCTTGTATATCTTTGACGATAGCCGTTGAGGGGGCTGTTCTTGTTTTGTTTCTGGAACTCTCTCCGCAGGTGGAGGAGATCTTTTCAAGGTAGCGGTTGGAGAATTCTTACGCACTCTCCTCAGTAGTTCAAAGCTGTTCCCAGTTGGAACAGCAGCGTTGACTTCCACCATTGGAGCGGGTGGAGTTATCCCTGAGGGGGAGTTGCCCCCTGCTTTCTTCACTCGTTGCCAATGGCGACGTCGCGCACGACGAGCCGTTGGGACTGGCTCAGAAATCGAGATGGTTTCTTTTTGCCCCCTGTTTGAGTGTGGGGTAACTGCCGATGTCAGCCTGTCGAAGACTGATGCCTTTTGACCAGCTGGGGGAGGAGTGGGAACCGTCAATCTTGTGAAGACCGACTCTCTGATAGGAGAGGCCGCTTTAACGACTTCCGAAGCAGCGGCCGTTGCCTTCTTTGGGACGGCCACTTTATAGTTCTGACCTAGCCTGGTGAAAACGGAGGCTGTCGGTTTAGTAGCGGGCGACCCGTTGACAGAGGCTGTCGAAACAGTGAGCCGGTTGAAGACCGACCTTTTACCCACTTCCGGTGCAGGTATTGGTGCAGAAAAGCTTGCAGGTGGGATCATAGTCCCGAAAAACAAGCCGGTGGTGGCTTGGGTCACCTGGTCTACCGGCAAAGTAAGGAAGGAAGACGCTTGGGGCCCATATGCTACGCCTCCCGGTGAGGTGGAGCGTCCGTTGCAGCGGCATTTCGAGCAGTTGGTACAGCTAAAGGCCATTGAATCATGAATTCTGCGCCAGGTAAAAGACCAAATCTTAGTAACTTGAAATCCGAAGACAACCATTTAACGAACCGCGATTGGTTCGCGAAGACGAAACATGAAGTGTGGAGTGGAAAGAGGAAGAGGTCCCACCGGGCGTGCCAGAATCTATTCCCCTCCGAACGGCGGCCTGGACGTTAGGACGTCCAGGCCTGAGATTCGGGGCAGATGCTATTTGGTTTTATCCGTCTATCTCTCCGAAGATGCCAAGTTGATTTATGGCACCGTGTATCGGAGGTTTAGACGGATGCGGCCGATGTAGCAGACTTCGTCAGATTCCCCCTCGGGGTGAGGGGTTTTTGATTGTGGGGACGCTCTTCCCTGCAGGCGCAAGCCCTGCAGTTAATTACGCTACCGCCTCGCGGTAACAACTTTCTCCTTCTCCAGAATTTCACTTCGTGTCGTGTGTGTCCATTTTATTTGTGGTTGCCCGTGGATTGTATACGGAGACTGAGTAATGCCGTCGTCCGTAGGACGTGGATTAGTCCAAATCCGTATTTACTTAGATTTGGGTTTGGTGTTTTCAGTTTAAGGATGCATTAGTCGCGTTGCGGCTAAGATCAACTTAAACTTTCGTCAAGGATACGTTAGTCCTGTTTTAGACTAAGATCAACTCAACGTAGTGATTAATTTAATGTATGGCCATCGGGACTCGTCACCTCTCTGACGTCGTTGAAGGATTACAACGACATGTATCAAAGGAGCTCGGAGATGTACCCTCGAACCAGAGTTGATTGGGAGTTTTATAATCCATTTAAATATTCAAGGATACGTTAGCCGTGTTTGGGGCTAAGATCAACTTAAACGTTTGTTAAGGATACGTTAGTCCAGTTTGAGACTAAGATCAACTTAACGGGACCGTTTAGATCCGATAAAAGAGCATTTGGGCTCTATTGTGCCAGTTTAGGGACGTGGTGGTCCGATATTAGTTTAGGGACGTTTCGGTCCGACGCCAGTTTAGGGACGTTTCGGTCCGTTATTAGTTTAAGGACGTTTCGGTCCGATATTAGTTTAGGGACGTTTCGGTCCAATATTAGTTTAAGGACGTCTCGGTCCGATATTAGTTTAGGGACGTGTCGGTCCAATATTAGTTTAAGGACGTCTCGGTCCGATATTAGTTTAGGGACGTTTCGGTCCGTTATTAGTTTAGGGACGTTTCGGTCCGACGCCAGTTTAGGGACGTAGTGGTCCGTTATTAGTTTAAAGACATTTCGATCCAATGTTTAAGGACCCCGCAATCCATAGCGATGTGTGGTCGTTGGGACCCGTCACCTCTTTGACGTCGTTGAGGAATTACAACGATGAATGTCAAAGGAGTTCGGAGATGTACCCTCGAACCGGTTGTGAATTGATTCAGGAGAACCATTTTGCTCAATTAATTTGATTTAAGGACTTATGGCCACGATTGGGTTAAGTCCAATTTTTATTTATTTTGGGCTTTGCTCAAATAGAATATTAATTCAAATAGGGCTCTGCCCTTTTATTGCTTTGCAATTTGATTTGGGCCAGGCCCTTTAAATAATGCATTGCATTTGTGCAGAGCATCAAGAATCTTTTAGATTCAAGAACAAAAGTGCAGAGCACTTTTGATCTAAATTTAGATCAAAGGAAAACAAGTTTCTCTCTTGTTTTTCTTTTTCTCAGAGAACCAAGGGTTCATAACAAGTGCAAGGCACTATTTTTATTTATTTATTTTTATTTTATTTATTTGTTCATTGAAGATTAATGATTTTTAGATCAATGATCTGTACTTCAGAGATTTTTTCTCTTTTAAAAGGTTTTACCTTTTTTTTTGTTCTTCCAAAGTTCTTCAAGAATTCTCTCTGTTTTCTTTCTGATGTTCATCCTGATCAAATGAGGTCTGGGATCTTTTTTATAGTACTCATAGATTAGTTGAATTTGTTAAACAGATCTTTTCTGAGTGATTTGGGGAATTTTCCCCACCGTCGGATCTTGGATCCAAAGGCCCCTGTTTTTCAGAAGAAATCTTCTTGTTTAAACAAGAACAGAAAAATATCCTTAAATCTTCACTCTGTTGTTGCGCAACTCACCAGCGTGTGACACGTGTTGCGCAGTGAAGCGTTTGCGCAACAGCGCTTGCGCAACTGCGCAGACACGTGTCGCGCAGTGAGGCACTTGCACAACAGCGCTTGCGCAGCTGCGCAGACATGTGTCGCGCAGCCGTGCGCTTGCGCAGGTGTGCTTGCGCAACTGCGCAGACACGTGTCGCGCTGCCGTGCGCTTGCGCAGTTGAACGTTGCTTATGTTTTTTAAAGAGCCTTGCTTTGATTGGATGTACGGCCTTGGGCGTTGTGCTGCCGTGTCAACTTCTGACACGTGGCGCGTTGCGCGCAGCGCACGGGAACTGAAGCGTTGCTTCAAAATTTGAATTTTCAAAATTTAAGCAGAGCCTTGCTCTGATTGGGGGAACAGACTCTTGACCCTCTTTTCAAAGAATCCACGTCGGGAAAAGAGGAAGAACCGAAGAACTGCGAGAACATTCAACTGCGCAATCGTACGCTGCCCGAAAAGAATCTTGGGTCCTCGAACAGTCGGTCAAATAGAAAAGATAAGGGAAAAGAAAAGGACCCTGAGGACATTGCCCTAGAAGATCAGGTCGTTAAAGAGCTGACAGCCAAGGACCCGCCAAAGAAAAACAATGTAGACTACAACGTTCGGGCACACTTGAGAAATCTACCTTCGCAGCTAAGTATTCTCGACGCCCTTCTGCTATCTAAAGAGGCGAGAGATTCTCTGATCAGGGCATTATAAGAGCCCGACCAATTTCAAGCTTTCCTAGTCGAAGAAAAGATAAAGGATGAGCTGGAAGAAGTGCGTACGGCCGATATCACTTTCGGCGATGAAGATCTCCTCCTTGGGACATGCGAGCATAACCGTCCCCTTTATGTCTCCGGATACTGTCATGACATCAAGATAAGAAAAATCCTGGTTGATAATGGGTCCTCCGTCAATCTCCTCAATATGAGAGTGTTGAAGGAAATCTGCATGAGAGTTCAGCACCTCGCTCGTGATAAAATCACCATTTCCGGGTTTGACTCCCAGTCATCACGGATGCTTGGGTCTGTAATATTGACACTACGCTTTGGGCTGCTTGTCACGGACATCAAGTTTCATGTCATTGACGCCAAGACTTGCTACAACGTTTTGCTCGGCAGGCCTTGCTTATATGAGTACAACATCATCCCTTCTACACAACATCAGTGTATGAAGTATTTCAAGGATGGTATCGAGTACACTGTGATGGGGGAGTTGAACCCATTCTCCGTGAATGAAGTCCGAAAGTACGAAGATGCAAAATACTTCTTACCGGATTTCGAGAACACGGAAAGATGTCACAAATCAAAGAACAAAGCTATCACCACTATTTCGGTCTTCGGGAGTGATACCGAGGAAGAAGAAGAGATAGTTTATTCAGGGCCACCCCAATGCAACAAGCCAGGACCGTCCACCCCTATGTTGATCTTCAGCAGCGACTCCGAAGATGAAGTCAATGCCGTATTTTCCGCTCGGCCGTCAATACAAGCCTTCACTGGCGATAATCAGAGTTTGCAAATCGCCATGGTTCCGCGGGAGCATTACAAAGAGCTTGACGCGGTTGATACCTATAGTGTGGAAGAACTGCAGACATTCTACGTCCCACCCAGGCGAAAAGATGAAAGGGCGATCCTCGTTTATCAATCTACGGAAACCAAAGTGGAGAAAGAAATTTGGCATGGTGCCGATTCTACACTTGACAGGCTCCAGCCCATCCGTCTGCCTAGATACTACACAGAAGGATTAAAAAGGCTGTTGAAGCATCAAGGTATACCCTTCAGACAGACTGCTCGACAAGCTCGGTTCTACAACAGGATCTGGGACGTCCCCGGAACTCAGCGAAAGTTGCCCAACGGGAGAATGGAAACGGTCGGGCTTAGATATGTCCAATCCAAGAAACGGGAACGAGTCCATGGTAGCTACGTCATACATGATTTCGATGAAGAAGGAGACGCCCTGTTAAAAGACGCTGACCCTGAACCAAAACGAGATCCTTCCATCAAAATGCCGAGTCCATCATTTGAAGAACGGATGGACAAGCTAATAAGGGAAGCGGGTCAAAAGGTCCGGGATGACCATAACCGTGAAATGGCCATTTATGAGAAAGCCAGGACGCAGCGCCTCCTTCAGCAGGCCATGGAGAATGACAATGCTCTTCCTTATCAACCCGTCATACAAAAGACCCGACGCAGAGGAAAAAATAAATCAAAGAGCGGGAAAAGCGTTCAACAACAGTCAAGCGGGTCTACAAAGCCACGCGAACAAGAATCGAGCAGCCGGGATCCGTCCCTTATAAAGAAGATGGGTCGGGAATATTCTTTTCCCCAAGACAAGACAAAGAAGATATTCGATCTCATCGTAAAGCATCAGATGATGAAACTCCCGGAGTCCAAACACCCCGAGCAAGTGAACGAGATCTCCCACCCAGACTATTGCTCCTATCACCTAGCAATAGGACATCCTCTTGAAGACTGCTTCACCTTCAAGAACTGGATCGAAGACCAATATCAATAAGGCAGGTTCGCTCTATCCAGCAGCTGGAGGGTGAGCCCGCCACAGAAGCATGAACCGAAAGCGACGCGTATAGTGAGAGTAGAACCAGATCAACATCGATCTTGGAAACGATCTCGTACCTGTCACGCGATAACGCTGTCAAAAGAAGAGCCCGAGAATATGGATGACCTCCCCTGCTGTTTCGAAAACGATGATGGCGAGGTGATCTCAGAGTTTCCACCGGCGCCGAAAGAGCTGGAAGATGGGATATATACTACTGCAGATAACCTCAAGAAAGATGATTTGGGGACGGCAAATGACCCGCGGCCGACATTCGTCAGTGAGCTGTTGTCTGAAGAAAGGGTGGCTATGCTAAAGGACGTGCTTATGCAGCACAGAGATTGCTTCGCATGGAACTATTCCTAGATGCCAGGACTAGATCCAGAGATTGTTGTACAAAAATTGGCAATATCTCCGGACGTCAAGCCGATCAAACAAGCACCGAGAAGAATGCGGCTCGAGCTTGAGATGAGCATCAATGCCGAAGTCAAGAAGCTAATAGATTCCGGCTTTATCCAAGAAGTTCAGTATCCTGACTGGATCGCTAACATCGTCCCGGTGATGAAGAAAAATGGGACGGTGCGCATATACGTAGATTTTCGGGATCTCAACAAGGCTTGCCCGAAGGACAACTTTCCAGTACCGGTCACCGAGCTGATGATTGATAATACGTCCACTCACGAAGTTTTCTCCTTCATGGACAGCTCATCAGGATACAATCAGATAAAGATGCATCCCAAGGACCAGAAGCATACCGCTTTCCGGACCCCTTTGGGCATATTCTGCTACAAGGTGATGCCTTTCGGTCTAAAGAATGCCGGTGCCACTTATCAGAGGGCCATGACGAAGATTTTTGATGACCTCATACATGAAATCGTCGAATGCTATATCGACGAGCTCGTAGTTAAAAGCAAATCATACGAGGGACATTTAGAGCATCTGAAGATCGTGTTTCAGCGCCTTCGGAAATACAACTTGAATATGAACCCTCTCAAATGCGCGTTCGGAGTTTCCTCAGGCAAGTTCCTGGGATTCGTCATCCGCCGCCGAGGTATCGAGATAGACCCGTCGAAGATCAAGGCGATCATGGAAATGCCTCCGCCAAGGACTCTCAAGCAACTGCGGTCTCTCTAAGGAAAGCTCGCGTATATCCGGCGATTTATAGCCAATCTCTCAGGCAAGTGCCGTCCTTACAGTCACTTAATGAAGAAGGGAACTCCGTTCGTCTGGGATCGCAAATGCCAAAGCGTACTAGACGAAATCAAGCAATACCTGCAGAATCCTCCGGTGCTGACTGCTCCAATCAAAGGAAAACCTCTCATTCTGTATACAACATCCCTCGAAGGTTCTCTAGGCGCATTATGGGCACAAGAGAACGAACAAGGAAAGGAGAGAGCCCTCTAGTATTTGAGTCGAGTTCTCCTGGGGGCAGAAAATAATTACTCTCCCATCGAAAAACACTGCCTGGCATTGATCTTCGCAATAACGAAGCTTAGACACTACGTGTTGGCACATGAGGTCCTTCTCATATCAAAGGTGGATCCTCTCAAATACTTGATGTCAAAAGCCATATTAACGGGACATCTCGCTAAATGGGCCCTGTTCTTGATGGAGTTCTCGATAACTTATCAACCTCTCAAGGCAGTGAAAGGCCAGGCCATCGCCAACTTCCTCGCTGAGCATCCGATACCTGCCGAATCTCCTTTGAAGTGCAAATTGCCCGACGAGCACGCGTTTGACACGATCGATGGGGAAAGAAGAGAGAATGATACCCGGTGGGAACTCTATTTCGATGGAGCATTTTCTATGAAGAAGCGCAAACAAAGCACCCCCATAATCAAATCCGGGATGGGCCTCATCTTCGTGACTCCACAAGGAGGGATAATGCGCTTTGCCTTCTCCTCAACAAAGCCGAGGATGAACAATGAAGCCGAATATGAAGGTTTGATAGCAGGTCTTGAGATCACTGTCGATATGGGAATCGAGAACCTTCTTATATACGGAGACTCCCAACTGATCGTTAGTCAAGTAAACGGCGACTATCAGATGTGCAAGCCAGAGTTGGTGAAATACGGTGAGAGAGTGCAGCAATTGCTGACTCAAATCCCTGCCTATGCCCTGGAGAGCATACCGCGTGCGGAAAATAGCAAGGCGGATGCATTAGCCAAGCTCGCTAAAGAACTGGCCGACGAAAACCTCGATGACGTGAGGATCGTTGTGCAAAACCGTCGGGTTCTTGCACCGGTAGAAATATCTCCGAAGTCATCCGAAAAAAAGGGAGCAACCGAGCAAATGGCTCTGCAAATAAAAAACCAGAAAAAGGCTGAGGATTAGAGAGAATTCTTTATAGACTACTTCAAATCCCGTCGAACACCCGAAGATGCATCCTTGAGACATCAGCTCACAAAACGAGCTCTTTCTTTTGCCTTCGTCAATGATACTCTATACAAGAGGTCATTCGATTCGATTAAGATTCTTGGGACCTCAAGAAGCAAAATGAGCCGTCCAAGAAACTCACGACGGACTTTGCGGTTCTCACCAAACCGGCCCGAAGATGAAGCTGAAGATCAAAAGGATGGGCCACTATTGGCCCACTATGATCCAGGACTGTCTCGAATATGCGAAGCAGTGCCACTCGTGCCAGATTCACGAGGACTTTATCCATCAGCATCCAAATCCACTGCATCCAACGGTGGCTAGCTGGCCATTTGAAATGTGGGGAACTGACATAATCGGCCCCATCGAACCAGCATCATCCAGATGACATCGATTCATTTTAGCGACAACTGATTACTTCTCCAAATAGGCAGAAACAGTACCGGTGAGGGAAGTGAAGACGGAGAATATCCTCCATTTCTTCAAGACGCGCGTCATTTATCAGTTTGGAACTCCGCGAAAGATCATCTCCGATAACGGGCCGGCCTACAGAAGCCACAAGATCAGCCGCTTCGCACAACAGCATAACATAGACTGGAGATACTCTTCAGTCTATAATTCTCGAGCTAACATTCTAGCTGAGGCTTTCAACAAGACCTTGATAAAGATCGTGAAAAAGACGGTGTCTCGAAATAAGAGGTACTGGCACGAGAGACTACATGAAGCTCTCTGAGCGTATCGAACTATGTTCAAAACGGCCACGAACACAACGCCGTATGCATTGGTATTCGGCACAGAAGCGGTACTCCCCCTCGAGATAGAGCTACCCTCTTTACGAGTGGCAGTTCACTACGAGCTAACAGACGAAGAAAATGCTCACCTCCGGCTCGAGGAACTTGACGCCCTTGATGAAACCCGGCTCATAGCGCAACAAAATTTGGAGGCTTATAAAGCAAAGATGACGCGCTCATATGAAAAATTGACTAGGCCGAGAACATTCCGCCAAGGCGAACTCATGCTAGTGGTCCAAGCGGGGGAAATTCGAGCCGAACTATGCAGGCCCGTATATCATAGACAAAGTCTACCAGGGTGGAGCCTATCTACTCATGGACATGCATGGTGAAAGACCTTTCAGTCCAATAAACGGTCGCTTCCTAAAGAAATACTACGCCTGACGAGTCACGACCTAGGTCAACGATAAATGACGACGCCTATGTCCGCTTGCTATCTTCCTAAGCCTAAACTCTGTAAGTAGTAGCCGGCTTCATAATGTCAGACTGAAATATCCTTAAACTAACGATGGACCACTATGTCCTAAAACTAGCTGTTGACCGAAACGTCGATAAACTACTACGAACCGCAGCATCCCGAAGCTGACAAAAAAAATATATATAAAATAATAATAAAAATAAAAAAAAATAGAAGAAAATGGTATGTCTATAAGCAAAAGGGGCACATATGAAAACCTGAAAGGGCTCCGTGAGTAAAAACAGCAGGGCTACCGACGAGTTTTGTGAAAACCTGAAAGGGCACAATCTCGTTAAAAGACACTTCCAAGGTCCTCTCGACCTTGTGAGGAGAAAACACCTGCGTGAGATCCTTACGACTCATAAGGAGCAACACACTTAGGGATCCCCACGATTCCTAAGGAGAAATTACACTTACGAGCTCCTCACGACTCGTAAGGAGAATTCCCCTTTGAGACCCTCACGGCTCATAGGATTCGAAAGCCTTAAGCTACAGGGATCTGAACCTGTTATTAAGCAGTCATACCCCCTATTTTGCCCTACAAGCGGTTCAGTATTGACCCTTGTATACAATCCACGGGCGCGAATAAACATTTCCTTAACAAAGTCCTACCCGTGACTAGGGATATGTTTACACAGTGAACAACCCTTGTAAGTCCTCTCGACTTATGAGGAGAAAACACTCTTGTAAGATCCTTACGACTTATAAGAGAACGCACACTTAGGAATCCTCACGATTCCTAAGGAGAAAACGCACCTACGTGATCCTCACGACTCGTAGAGAGAAACACCTTTATGAGACCCATACGGCTCGTAAAGTTAAAAGCCTTAGTCGACAGGATCCTAACCCTATTTACTAATCCACCTTTATTCGATATCGACAAAGGCAAATGATGATTCGCTCCTGACAATATCTCAGTTGTAGCGGTGCTGATGCCGAAATCGGTGTCCAATCCCAAACTCGCGGCGAAAAACCAGCGAGCCACAAATGCATACGAAATAGCTGAAATGATTGGGCAACTTGTAAATCAGCAAGTAAAAAAAAAGTATGCGTACAAAAACAGCCGAAATGATTGGGCAACTCACAATATAAAGCAGCGAGTAAAAATAAAACAAATGGCCGAAATGATTGGGCACCGCGAAAAATAGCCGAAATGATTGGACAATCGCGACCTTCGCGATATAAAATCTGAAATGATAGAGCATCGTGGAAAGAAATAAAAAAAAATTGAAAAAAATGAAATTTATGCCCTACAGGTGATATCACATCAATCCCTGTATACAATCCAGGGGCACAAACAAAGAGAGAATCACACCTTCCTTCCCCAGGCTCCATCAGAAGAAGCCAAATCTCAATGGTTCACGAACAGCCTGGAGATCATCTCAACATTCGTCTCATTACAACAGACGCAACATCAAGCGAAGAGGAACCGCGGTAATTCCCAGTTCCATGACTCGACGATGCACAAACAACCGAGAGTCAATCTTTCCTGGTCATGTAGAATACGGCCTATGTCTATCCTGACCCCGTGGGAAACGTCCAGAGCGGAGCCTGGTCCTCACAGAACATGGCTATGACCCCGTGGGAATCATCCAGAGCAAATTCTTGATCATGTGGAACGCGGCTTATGTCAATCCTGACCTCGTGGGAAACGTCCAGAGCGGAGCCTGGTCCTCGCAGAACATGGCTATGACCCTGTGGGAAACATCCAGAGCAAATTCCTAGTTACGTGGAATGCGACCTATGTCAATTCTGACCCCGTGGGAAACGTCCAGAGCGGAGCCTGGTCCTCGCAGAACACAGCTATGACCCCGTGGGAAGCATCCAGAGCAAATTCCTGGTCACGTGGAACATGGCCTATGTCAATCCTTACCCCATAGGAAACGTCCAGAGCAGAGCCTGGTCCTCGCAGAACACGACTATGTCAATCAGACCCCGTGGTAAGCATCCAAAGCAAATTCCTGATCACGTGGAACGTGGCTTATGTCGATCCTGACCCTGTGGGAAACATCCAGAGCGGAGCCTGGTCCTCGCAGAATACGGCTATGACCCCGTGGGAAGCATCCAGAGCAAATTCCTGGTTACGTGGAACGCGTCCTATGTCAATCCTGACCCCGTAGGAAACGTCCAGAGCGGAGCCTGGTCCTCGCAGAACACGGCTATGACCCCGTGGGAAGCATCCAGAGCAAATTCCTGGTTACGTGGAACGCGGCCTATGTCAATCCTGACCTCGTGGGAAACGTCCAGAGCGGAGCTTGGTCCTCGCAGAACATGGCTATGACCCCATGGGAAGCATCCAGAGCAAATTCCTGGTCACGTGGAACACGGCCTATGTCAATCCTGACCCCGTGGGAAACGTCCAGAGAGGAGCCTGGTCCTCGCAGAACACGGCTATGTCAATCAAACCCCGTGGGAAGCATCCAGAGCAAATTCTTGGTCACGTGGAACACGGCCTATGTCAATCCTGACCCCGTGGGAAACGTCCAGAGCGGATCCTGGTCCTCGCAGAATACGGCTATGCCAATCTAACCCCATGGGAAGCATCCAGAGCAAATTTTTGGTCACGTGGAACACAGCCTATGTCAACCCTGACCCCGTGGGAAACGTCCAAAGCGGATCCTGGTCCTCACTGAACATGGCCTATGTCAATCCTGACCACGTGGGAAGTATCCAGAGCGGAGCCTGGTCATCACAGAACACGGCTATATCAATCCGACCCCGTGGGAAGCATCCAGAGCAAAATCCTGGTTTCGTGGAACACGGCCTATGTCAATCCTGACCCCGTTGGAAACGTCCAGAGCGGATCCTGGTCCTCGCAGAATACGGCCTATATCAATCCTGACCCCGTGGGAAGCATCTAGTGCAGAGCCTGGTCCTCGCAGAACACGGCTATGTCAATCCGACCCGTGGGAAGCATCCAGAGCAAAATCCTGGTCCCATGGAACACGGCTAAAGTCAATCTTGACCCCATGGGAAACGCCCAGAGCAATTGCTAACTCCGTGAAATGCGGATAATGGCAACACCATCAATCACTTACGGGTCCTCTCGACCCGTAAGGAAGAAAACCCTCTTGTAAGATCCTTACGACTTATAAGAGAAAACGCACTTAGGAATCCTCACGATTCCTAAGGAGAAAATACACCTACGAGATCCTCTCGACTCGTAGGGAGAAAAGTCTTTATGAGACCCTCACGGCTCATGAAATTGAAAAGTCTTAGGCAGCAGATCTGAACCTGCTTTCTAAGCCATCACTACCTCTCGAAAAATTCAAAACGGAATGCTCTCTTTAACATCGGCAGGCTACGCTTACTAAAGTAACATGCTAATAACAAAGAAAAGAAGAAAGCCAAGAGATGACACAACACATTGCGAAAGAAATGTATCTTTTATTCATAAATTCAATTGGGTACAAAACACATCTTATGAAATAATAAAAAAAATGGATACATTTTATTCAAAATTACAAATGGTACAAAAACAATTATTGAGAGGGAAGCATTTTCAATAGACCAATTAGCCGCTCGCGCACTTCCCTCGGCCCCTTTTCATGGTCAGCTGCCACGGCCAACTCTGCTTCAACCTGAGCTCGTTACTGCAAATAAGATGAAAATTGCTCATCAACGACCCGCTGAGCTACCTCACGACCTTGTGCATCTCGTTCAATGGGGTCAAGTTTCTGCCTCAGTGTTAGCCCGTCAGAAATACATCGTAGAAGGTTTTCAAAGATAACTTTCAGCTGTGCAGCGTTTGCATCAACTTGAGCATGCAAATAAGAAGATTCACTTAAAGTCTCATCGCGCTCTTTACACCTCAAAGCCGCTTTTTGTTCAAGATAGCGGAAGTAAAGGGTGCTCTCCTCGACCCATGAAGCCCGCTGGGAGTTCACAGCCAAGACCTCGAGGGCAGGACGTCTAAAATCAAGCTCATGCAGACAGGCCTCAATTTTTCTGCAATGATTAACCCAGGACCCCACGACGCCTTCATTATGAAAGTGCACGAGCGTCGCCAGCATGGGATTAAGCTCAGCAGTGAAATCTGTAGCAAGGGCAGGAGTCTCCGCATCAAGCTCCTCGAGATGATCGATCAACGTGCGCAGGCTATTCACAGCACCTTTGGAGGAGGGGCATCGAGAGAAGGGGCCTGCTGGTATTATGACTTGAGACTCAAACAGAGATGAAGTCGGTGTCACAGATACAAAGCAAATCACAGTCAAATAACGGTTCAAGAAATAAGGGAGGTTCATGAACAACGGAGTTTACTATACCGGCTGCAGCAGGTGGCAAGACCAGGAGTACCGGCGGTACAACTGTTCTTTCGGCTCCTCCTCCGATCTGTAGGGCTGCAATTAAAACAAAGAAGAATTAGAAACGATTTGACTACCCGTCAAAGAAAAGAAGAGACGTTAGCTAAAAGCTGTACTCACCAGCTCCGCTAGAAGAGGCAATCTCTGACTGAAAGGAGAAGTGTGGGTGTAGCACCTGATACAGGTGATCAAAAAGGACTCTTGCAAGAATATAATAATGCAATGTCAGTACGTGAAGTATACTGCCTACAATGAAGCTGATAGGTCACAAATCCGCACCTTCCAGCATTTGAGAGGGTATGAGAGAAGGTAAAGGAGCGGTCACCGTCAAAGCAGCAACTGGAGATGCTTCCTCGGATGGCATAACCCCAACGTTCATCACACCTGCATTAGAAATAAGAGAAACGCTGTCAAAAGAAATTGAAAGGGATTGCAGAATAAAGGAGAAAGTAATGACTCAAAATCTACCTGGTGAATCACCGGTCGAGACCGCGACAAGGGCGTCACTGGATGTAGCGAATGCTTCACCCTCCTCCATCGGAACGGTCTCGCCACCCGTAGCCTCATCCCCCGATTCCACGAGAATCGTCGTGACACTCGCAACGCCCGGCAACGGTAAGGACCCACAAGGGGAAAGAGTGACGATTGGAGCAGTGGTCGACTCTTGAGAAAGAGTGGCTACCTCGGGCTCAGCGGTTGTAGCCATCTCACCTACCGCTACCTCGGGCTCGACGATTGTAGCCGTCTTACCTACCGCTAGCTCAGGCTCAGTGGTTGCCACCACGTCACCCACCACTTCCTCGGCAAGAATCGGCCCTGCAAGATAAGATATATGAGAACCTGAAAATTAAAACTTTGACAAAAGAACCCAATGTCATGTTACCTTGGGTCGGTTTTTCGATTGCTTCCCGAGCCGCACGTGCTGCCTGTCTGTAGGCGATAGACAAGTCAATCGAAGTATCCTCTGAAGGAGTAGGGGCAGGGGTAACAGCGCTTGGACCTGCACCCGCATCCAAGGCGGCAGTACGCTCCCTCGCCGCGCGCATTCTACGCTTCCTTTCCACTCGGGCCATGAAGGCAGATCTTCTAAAGACCTCCGTCAACGGGACGTCATCGTCCGCGCCAATAGTTACCTCTGGAGCCGTTATGGCATCCATCATCGGTTGCTTAAGTGAAGCTTCTTTCGGCAATACCGGCGGAATTGAGACTTCGATAGCCGACCCGGGAAGCGTCTCCGCATCGCCCTGCGAAGTCGGTGCCACACCTAGAATAACCTGAGTAAAGGTAGTTCCTGTAATAAGATGGAAAGGAGGGGTCAGATTACCCATAAGAAACAGGAGAGGAGACGCGATGAACCGAAATGTACCGATGCCTAAGGATGCTCGAAGTTTTTCCTCTTCCTCAAAAGTCTTGAGAGAAGCTGCGAGAGCTTCTTCAGTAGAAATGCCTATTAAAAAAAAGAGGGGGAAAAGTGTCAGTCAAAACATGATGATAAAAATATGATGCAATGACGAAAGATACAGCTAATGGTTACCTGATTGCGCGAAGATGGCCAGTCCCGCTTCGTGGCTTGCCAATTGCTCAGAAGCTGCAATGGCAGCCGTCAGATCAGTATCATCTGGCGGCATGAATAGACCCTCGTTTTTCCCATACCCGCTCAGGTCCTCGCCATAAGGAGCATGAGGCTCCTGGCCGAGTACAACGTCGGCAGAAAGGATCGACTTTTTCTTCCTCTTATGCGAGCGAGCTCCGGTCGCAGCTAGCACAAGCTTACACATGGTAGGCACTTTAGGACGATGAGTCCCGATATCAGAACCCACGCCAAAATCAGGGGAAGCTACAGTCGTCGTTTCTACAGGAGCCCGGGGTATCGGTAGCTCGGGCCTGTCGTGCGGGACTTCGATCACGGCAGCTTCTCTTAAGGGAGGTGGGACAATGGTTCGTCTCTTCAGAGGGATGTTTCGATCACCAGCCGGGGGTGCACCTTTGCGATCGATCAGCAGTCGCTTCTCCTCCCTAATGACAGCGCCCATTGAATGCTGGTACCACGCCATGTACACACTAAGGGCCTTCGGGACACACCTCGGTTCGTTGATAAAGAAGTTGGACCCCGTGTTCATGCGCATGAAATGATGCAGCGCGTTTCGCATCCCCTCTTTAGTGACAGCAGGTTCTAACAAGAAAGCCTCAAGCGAGACTCCCTGATTGTAGCTCAGCTGCTGGGCGAAACGGTGCGGGTTGTATCTCATGAATAACGCCGCATCATTTTGCCTAAACACTAGAAAGCCCGGTCTGATGGAATATAAATGAAGGATTTCCCGAGCTTTCAAAACAGAGGTTCCATCTTTAAAAATGTCCCGCAATGGCTGCACCATTGTCGCGGACTTTTTGCCGATAGTCAGGATCTTGTCAGTGAAAGTCATGGCATCTCCAACCGTGCGAGGATGAAGGAGCAAACCTCTAGCTTCCCGCGGTGACGGATTTACAATAGATGCGTCGACTAATCGAATAATCCGAGGGAAGCCGCACCTGTCGTAGAAGGACGGCCTTTTATGGATACCAAAAACGCCAAGTGCATGTAGCTCGAGCCATGACATGAAGTAATGCATCGAGAAGTTCACATGCTGCACTCCAGGCTTAGTAGTATCCGCCGCTTGGCTGAAGCCGTAATACAGATGAGCTAACCCGGCAACCCCGACAGCCACTTTCACCCCAATAATCATTCGATGAGCCGGATAGAAGACAGACGGCCTCATTCAGCGAGGATGCATCGGGAGCACAAACCAGCTCAGCCATAGCCCAAGAAACCCTAAAAAGAACATTTCCTCATCAATCCCAGGGACTGCGACCTCCGCGAAAGAAACAACTGGAGTGTTGGGAAGGAAGAAACTCTTTTGATCTGCCTTCGCCGTTGGGAAGTTGTTTAACCCTAGACCGAAAGGGTCGTCAAGTTTGGCGAATTTAGCAGCCTCCTTCGAGAGGACTTCTGGATGGAGAATACGAGCAATGAAATCCTCGAAATTAACCCCGCAGCTCCCAGATTCGACAAAAAGGCCCTCATAAATATTCAACACTTTGATTAAACTAGGGAACTGGTGTTGAATGGCGTTCTCCGGGGTAAGGCATGTCATCACTGGCTTGGCACCAAAATTGTATTCATCTGTAGGAAGCAGTTCCTTATAATGCTCCCCCATAACCGATAGCCAGCTGGATGATGAGGAATTAGGCCAATCATATATGGTTGTTCCTACGGTCGCGCCTCGCCTTGACAAATACGTCGTCCCAGGGTATCCAAAGCCATTGGAGGCTGAACGGGTATCGAAGCCATAGCGGGCTGAAGAAGACCTCCCGAAGTCCAGTTGACTTCTTCACGGTATAGTTCACCAGGGGTGAGTCGGCGTAATGGACACCATGATGGGCTCTGAGGGTACCGCGCACGAAAAGCTCTGCCGACCCTTAATAATTTGATTATACCATGTCCCCCAGAGGTGAAGATTCTTATATTCCGGGTCATGATCTTTGATCAATGCTAAGACTTCCCAGTCTACAGGCGCTCCACAGAATCCTCCATCTGAATGAACAAACGGGAAAAAGGGATCGAAAGACATGTCGCCTGCGCGAAAAGGGACAAAAGCCAACTGTCAGTGCGATAGTTTAATTTAAATTCTGACACTTGGTACTTTAGAATTTATACCACACTGCAATGCAGTGGAGAGGGACCAAAAGGGGCCCACTAAATCTAGATGACAGTTCATCATTAATAAAACAGTCTCATCATTTGATGAGGCTGTCATTAACTGGGGAAATCCTCAAGAAATTCTCATTAAATGAGAAATTCCTCGGGCAGAGGAGTAAATCTCCCTTTGAGAGCGGTGCTCTGTGACAGAGTGACACTTGTCAAACTCTAATTATGAAGGAATAAAAATTTCTCAAGAGCCTTGCTCTGGAAAAAATGATGATGGAATAATCCAACAAAAAAATTGAAATCATTTTTTTATGAATTAAAAATTCTAAGATCTTCAAGATCCATGAACGAACTCTTAAGAGTTCTTCATAAGAGATTAACAAATCTACTTGTTTCCAAAAGAGCAAAGCTCTGTTGATGGGTTAAGAAACCCTGAAGGAGATCTCTTAGATCTATGATTCCATGAGACCAAAGCTCTGTTAATGAAACCCTAAAAGGGTTTTCTTTAGATCAAAGATCTATGAAGAGCAAGGCTCTGTTAATGGGTAAAATCCTAAATTATTAAAAGATTTAATCTTTACCTAAATTTTGACAGAGTTTTTTCCCTTAAGAAAATTCTTAAGATGGAGAGCTATGCTCTGTAAGAGAATAAAAATTCTCAGAAAACAAGGAAGAAGATGAATAGAAATCATCCTAAGGAGCAAAGGTCCTATTTATAAGCACTGAGTGCCATTTCAACTTCTGAGTTGATCCAAGGGCGCAGATGCTGCCACTGCTGCACTCACATATGGGCCACGTGAGCACAACGGTTGGGGGGGCATTTGTTTCCCCCAATCAGAGCAAAGCTCTGTTTAAAATTCAAATTTTTGAAATGAAGCAACGCTTCAGATGCAGCGCCAAGTGCGCTGCGCCCTAAGTAGCGCACCACGTGCTAAGCACGTAGGCGCTAGCGCTAGGTGCGCTGCACTCTAAGAAGCATGCCACGTGTGCGCTAGAGCTAGGTGCGCTGCGTTTCAAGCAGCGCACTACGTGTCAAACACAGGTGCGCTAGCGCAATGTGCGCTGCTCTTCAAGCAGCACACCACGTGCAGAGCACGGGTGCGGTAGCGCTGGAATTAAAAACTCCCCACCGTTAGATCAAAAATCTAATAATAATGATAAATCATTAATTAATCAGAATTAAATTCTGTTAAGAAAAGATTCCTCAAAAATCTTTCCAAATAACAAGATTGTGCTCTGTAAATCAGAGCACCATTGGATCAATAATCCAATGGTAAATAAAAATTACCAAAAGACAGAATAAATTCTGTATGGAAAGATTTTCCAATCTTGTTAAAAACAAGAAGATTGCCTTCTGTAAAACAGAAGCCGTAGGATCAAAGATCCAATGGTGGGGAAACATCCCCAAATCAATCAGAGAAAAATCTCTTTAACTGATTCAACAAATCAGCCTACCCTATAAAAAGGCCCTTAGACTTCAAGTCTCAAACATACAGAAAGACAGAGAAACCTCCCCCAAAAACTTTGAGAAAATTCAAAGAGCAAGTTCTTGCAAGAAGATCTTTCTTCAAGGTAAAAATGATGATGATGAACACAGAGATGAAATCATCTCATGATTAAGAAAGAAGAATTCATTTCTTTAAAAAGATCATAGATCTACAAAGACAAAAAGTCTTTCATAAAGAGATCAAAAGATTTCATCATAAAATAAAAGAAGAACTTATTTCTCACAGATCATAGATCTATAAGACTAAAGTCTTTCTCAAAGAGATCATGAACATCTCATTATAAAAAGGAGGGGAGAATAATTCAATTCTCTTAAGGATCATAGATCCATAAAGGCAAAGCCTTTTCATCAATATAAGATATTGAAACGGTTGTTCTCAGATCTTGAGACAAAGTCTCTTTTTGGATCACAAAATTGATCATATGCGCTTTGCGCTCTGGAACTGCGCTTTGCGCTCTTGAACTGCGCTTCTGCGCTCTTAGACTGGCGCTCAGTGCCGAGCACGACACGTGTCTCTTTGCGCTCTTAAAATAGCGCACTGCCCTCATGGGCTGGCGCTCAGTGTCAGGCGCACCACGTGTCAATTACATGTGCGCCACTAAACTACTAGCGCAATGTGCCCGTCATCTGGCGCTTAGCGCCAAGCGTGACACGTGTCCTTCACGTGTACGCTACTTGGCAGAAGTGCACTGCACTCTTTGACTGGCGCAAAGCACCAAGCACACCATGTGTCACTCACGTGTGCGCTCATAGAACATAAATCGTTCTTTAATAAGCCACAGAGCTATGATGAAAGCCCAGCATTCAATAAAAGACAAAATATTGTCAGAATTCAAGCATTGTTAAAAGGGCCAGGCCCAAGATAATGCCCAGCAGCCCAAGATAAATGTTAAACATTTTAATCCGATTGGACTAAGCACAAGATTGGCCATAAGTCCTCAATTCATATTAATTGAGCCTATCTGCTCATAAATATTTTAACAGATCTTAGCCCCAAATTGGATTACAGATCTTTCAACCAACCCATATCGGTTTAAGAGTACATCTCTGAACTCCTCTTATATTTATCGTTGTAATCCTTCAATATCTTCAGAGAGGTGACGGGTCCCGACAACCATACATTTCATGAACTGTGGGGTCCTTAAGCTCACGGACTATGATGTCCTTAACCTTGACTGTGGGGTCTTTAAACTCACGGACTATGATGTCCTTAACCTTGACTGCGGGGTCTTTAAACTCACGGACTATGATGTCCTTAACCTTGGACCGAGATGTCCTTAAACTAACAACGGACCGTAATATCCTTAAACTAATCGACCGCAATGTTCTTAAACTAGACAATAGAGTCCAAATGCTCTTTTGTTGGATCTAAATGATCCCGTTAAGTTGATCTTAATCTAAAATGAGACTAACGTATCCTTAACAAACGTTTAAGTTGATCTTAGTCTCAAATGAGGCTAACGTATCCATAAACCCAACTCCCAAACCCAAATCTAAAAAGATACGGATTTGGACTAATCTACGCCCTACGGGCGATAACATAAATTAGTCTCCGTATACAATTTAAGGGCAACCAAAAACAAAACAAACACCCACGACACAAAGTGACCATCTGGAAAAGGAGAAAGTTGTTACCGCGATGCGGTAGCGTAATTAACTGCAGGGGCTTGCGCCTGCAGGGAAAAGCATCCCCACAATCAAAAACCCCCCACAACGAGAGGGAATCTGACGAAGTCTGCTATATCGGCCGCATCCGTTTAAACCTTCGATACATGGTATCATAAATCAACTTGGCATCTTCGGAGAGGTGGACGGATAGCACCAATTAGTATCTGCCCCGAAATTCAGGCGAGACGGACCCGCGCGGTCGCGTCTCCGTGTTTCGGCGGGGAACAGAACCTCCCGCCCTTAGCTTCCTCCAACAGTTCGGTCTGGGAAATGTTCAAAAGGGTGTACTTCTGGAACCTCAGAGAATAAGGTTTCGGACGATCGACTTTCTTTTTCTCTTTCATGTCCCTCTTTTTCCGGTCTGCTTGGTCACCACTGGGCAGGTTGGAGTTCACCTCTGACTCAATATGGATTTCTCGCTCGGGCATGCTTTTACTTCGGCCATGGTCTTAGGTTGCTCTAATGCGAAAAAGCGGAGCCACTCTTTGTGCCTAAGACCCGACCTCGACGCGGTGATAATTATTTCATCGTGGTGCTCGGGAACTTTCAGGAGGGCATTGTAGAAGCGGGTGATGTATCCCTTGAAGGACTTCCGGTCCCCGCTCTTGATGGTGAATAAGTAGTCGACCGTCTTCTTCTGCCGTCGGTTACTGACGAAGTGACCGAGGAATTGGGTCACCAAATGTTGGTGTGTGGTAGCGCCTCTAGTTGGGTTGAAACATCATAAAGTAATGAACTTTTAAATTTCTAGAAGGTTATTACAAACAAACTACGAATCATAACTAGAGATTAGGGTAATAGCAACAATATATGAAGTTTAAACTAAAAGGAAATGAACTACAACCTTTGTAGCCAACTCCTTCACTCTTTTGGACTTCTACGGCTTTGCTCGAAGCTTGGATCAACTCCGCTCAAGGTCCTTCGTCGTTTACGATGATCCATCCGGAGATTCTTAGGTCAAGCTCTTTGCTTCACAAGATCAAGATGAAGTGGAGCAAACACCCTACACTAAAGGTCTATGGCAGTGTAGAATGATTATGTAGTTTGTATACTCACTTAAAAACCATTTCTTTTTAAGTTCCTCACTCTTTTTCAAACTCAAGAGAGAGATAGAAGAAGGAGGAAGATGAAGATGGCAAAGCTTTTGTCAATATTGTGATGATCTCATGAATAATAATGAAAAAGAAAAGAATATATATAAGACACTCTCAAATATAACCATGGTTAGTTAAATATCTAGATATTTTGTAGATGGGTTAAAGAACAAAGGAAATGTAACCATGGTTAAAGTTAAAGGTCAATGAAGAAGTGTGTGGAAACAATGAGTCACAATTATCATTTCTTTTTTCCTTTTACTCAAAAACAAAAATACACATATATAGCAACCATGTGAGTCTTGCATTGCCATCTCTTATGTATCAACAACCATGATGCATATGTATGTATGTATGTATGTATGTGTGCATGCATATCATCATGTGAATGTATAAACATATATGCATACATCCAAAAGAAAAGTTTTAATTAAAAGTGAGCTAAAAGTCAATATTAAATTAACACTTGATTTAATAAATCGGTCATATCAAATACGACCCAACCAATAATAAACGCCCGATTAAAATACGGTATCATATATTCGCATTTAATCGAGCTCCCGTGCATATCTCATATGCACACCACATCGTTTCGCCTGAGCTAGAAAAATCCTGTATGGGACTCAAAGACTCGTCAATATACCGGCAGTAGGTGATGATTATATCAAAATATCCACAAGCCGCAAGCGGTCAGCTAAGCGTAACGGCCACCCGAGTATTGAGCAAACAGAAGAACAACAAGCGAACTTGTTAAAGCTCCAGCAAAGTCATTGGTAACACTTACCGTACAGTCCGGTCTCTTCATCTGATATGCTGCATATCAAGTCTAGGGATGGAATCGTAGAACCCTAATAACTTAATAAGTTATGCCGATATGGACTATGACCGGTCGAGAAAATACTGATAACACTTATCAGTAAATCTCATCAGCCCTGCCCAGGGACTTCGAGTCAAAACCAATCGCGCATAGCACAACATCAACTACCAATATCGGGAGAGACGAAACCCCTCTTATCGTTCATTGTCTCTATGTGTCTCGGGACTATACCCAAAAGCCACCAGTTTGCACGACTCAGTAGAGCCGTGGTAGGGTGGAAATCAAAGTATGGTGGGAGAACACACAAGACTCTATGACGATCTCGGATCTACAGACTAACCTGTACTTGTGTCACCTGAGAAGTGTTATCCGACGATAGACATAATACCATATAGGAGTTCTCAATAAGTCCTTTCAGTGTACCCAGTCTCCACTGAGCACCCGTATACAATCTTTGATGTCACAACACCAATGGATATGAGATCATCTATCGCCCATCATATGGGTCAAGAAATGTATACGCTAGTCTACTCTGGAATATCGATGCCCTGTCTCGATATACCCTCGACTAGGAATATTTAAGGATATTCTTATAGACCACATATGCCCCACTAGTATGATCTCCATCATAGCCATGGAAGTCAAGCCGATATCCTGAGGGCTTTATCAACATGTATCAAATGAACAGTGTCAAGTAAACATGTCAAGATAAAGTAAAACCAGATAGCATACTATCATGTCGAGCAAGAAAGTTATATATATATATATATATATATATATATATATATATACTATCATGTCGAGCAAGAAAGTTATATATATACACACACACACACACACACATGTCCAAGTATCCACTATACATATAATGGCCTCTAGGGTATACATATATCCTACACCAACTGGTCGAAGGTCGAGATCGGGCACGACGCGAGCCCTCAAAACCAATCCCGGCCAGCTCGGATTAGGGTGGTGGGAAAATCTCAGCATTGAGCCACGTCCAAGTTGTCTTGGAAGCTCATGCTCGCCGTAAACGCGTCCAAGTGGTCCTTTAGGTCAGACTTCCTATCGAAGAGGGCTATTATAGGCGGCTTGTTCTTGGACGAGACGTGCTCAGCTAGTAGTTGTTCAGTAAAGGGCCTTGTGAGCAAATCGGCGAAGTACTTTGCCCTTTCACCGGACATATGGCCATCTCGTCATATGCCTTCAATTTTCTTTTCGAGGATTTCGATCCGTTGGCGGTACCCCGAGGATTCAGTACAGTCAGAGTGGCGGCTATCCCCGCTTCGTGCCTACGCAATGGTGCGGCTTCGATTCCGCTCTATCACATTTCTTAAATTCTTGAGCGAAGCCCTTCTTAAATAGTCCTGACATTCGCCGTTTGCATGGCCTCGACGGGAGTGGGGGCGCCGGTCATGCCTAGAAGCAGGCGAACTGACCGACACCTCCTCAGGGGGTGAGAGCGTGCGACAAGCGTCGGAGCGACAGCCTGGTCTCCCCTAAGATTGTGGTATGGAGCTATCCAACGCCCAGCGGGTCATGGAATCATTCGCCGTATGCGGGTCATGGTTGCCGGAGTCAACACGCTGGCGTTCAGTGATGCTGAGATAAGCGTGAGTGAGATCGAGGGCCTGAGCGTGCCCATCTGTCTTCATGCGGGCGTCGTCATCCCGAGGAGGGGAACTGTGGTCTGGTGGGAAAGGCCCGCCGCTTGAACGCGGACGAGCGCATCCACCATCACTGTGAGTCTGTCGATCCGAACAGATAAGGCGTAGATGACGTTAGAAGGGGGAGTAGAATCGCTCCCGCCTCCGTTATAGAGGGTGGGGCAGCTCGCATTAGGATTGTCGCAATTGTCGCTAGCCATCGAATCGAGGGCGGAAGATCAACTTTATGGGTGGAGAAATTTCTAGCTTCCCACAGACGGTGCCAACTAATGGAGGTCGAAATCTCCCTCAGATATTGTCGTCCGTCGATCTGGTTACGAGCGGTTTAGGTTGGATATGAGAATTTTTGTGTGGCCTCAATGGGTTATTGGATGTTGTCGACGCCGAGCTACCTGCAAGGGAAGTCCCTGGATGGGAAACCACCATAGGACCCTTCGACGATCAAGTTAGCACCGTGGAATAAGAGCAGGGTAGCGGCGTATTAGAATGGGTTCGAATTACCTGAGTCGTCTGAAAAAAGGGTTTATATAGTGGTCGCATAGAGCGAGCCGGCGCGAGATCCTCGCCGTTCGTTACGCCCCTGCGTTACGGCCGTGTCGATGGGGGGATCCGTCCGTTAATGGCGGGATACGCTCATTAATGGAGAGACGTGCCAACGTGGGATGCGGAACGTGGGGCGGCGGATATCTCGCTTTGGCGAGATATACGGAGCCGTGATGGGGGCGCTTAGGCTCCGTGCTCTCGGTTGGTCGGGGAAACCAAGGAAACTCAGCTCGGTGGATGGCTCGGAGACGAGCCGAGAGGCTGAGAAAGCTTAGCATGGCAACAGCTCGGAGACGAGCAAAGAGGGTGTAAGTTCAACTGCTAGATTGTGTCGGGCTGAGGAAAGTCCCTAATGCACCACATTGATTCTACTTCCGCAGCCATTAGGAGCCAAGTGGGTTTACGTGGACGATACGTCATCTGCTACGTGTCGTAATGTGGGGAATTTCTGTTCATGAGCCTTATCAAGGAGGAAGGGTTACGAGAAAAGGAGGGAGGAAGTTGCACGGCCTATGGATTATGGGTTGCTTGAAGAACAAGAGAAAGAAGAAGAAGTCGCCTGCTGGAGGAGGGCTTTGTTTAGAGGAGAGAATGAAGATTGAGGTCGGGTATTGAGGATGATGGGATTTAAATAGGTGATGCAACTTTGTACAAAACCCCCCTCTTTAATGATTTTCTCACAAAACACTCCCAAATCAAATTTTTCAAAAAGATATTCAAATATTTTCAAATATCTAACCATATCTCTTTACATATATCTTTTATTAATCCTATCATAATAATATATAAATTTGTTACATATTTAATATTTAAAAATATATTATATGAATATTAAATAAGATATTATATGATAAGAATAAGTTATAATATATATACATGAATTCATTAATAATTAATTAGTAAAATAAGAACAACATATTTAATTATCTTAAATTAAAATATTAAACTTCATTTTAGCAAAATATAACCAATGTCATTCATGTCCTGTACATATGTTCTAAGGCGTTATGGACACCTTCACGACTTGAGGAAGAAGAGAAACAAAAAGGAGAGAGCAAAAAGGAGAGAGCTCTACGTTCGATTGTGCGGTTGAGGAAGAAGAAGAGGAAGAAGAAGAAGGTAGATGAACATATAATGGAGCGTTTATGATCATACAAATTGTTCATAATAATTCTAATTTATTATGTGAATGTATTTTAGGGTTTTGAAAAAAGAAATTTGAAAGGTCATAATTCATTTGTAACCTTTGAGAAGTTTTTAAACAAAAAAAAGATTTGATAAAAAATAATTGCAAAATCTGAGATTTGATCCTACAACCTCTAAATAACACAACATCTTCCCCAATAGGAGACTTATGCATGTTCTTTTAAACGATCAAAAGTAAATAATTTAAAAGATAAACGGAAAAAATCAATTCCTTAAACTAATTCTTTTTCCTTAAATAAAACAAATTCTCTTTTCAATACAAAATGGAATAATTAATTTTTATTGAAAAACGACAAAATAAATTTTTTAAAATAATCTATCAAAGCCGTCTTTTTTACAAAAGAATCATTTCGCAATAAATAAATTTTTATTTATTTAAAAACAGTATAGTAAAAACACGGTCGTTACATTTATTATGATTATACTTGTTTGGTATTTATACTACAGTACTTTTTTGGTAAATTTATTAATTGGATGAAACTGACTAGATATGTTAAATTGTGTAGGTATCTTAAGAAACTGCGTACAAATCCCAAAAATCTAAATATATGTTGCATTTTCATTTATATTAGAGGGATTTTGTAGATATCTCAAGAAAAATAGGAGATATGAACTGAAATTAGACAATTTAGAGAAAAATGAGGTTGTGGGAATGAACTATCAACTTTTAGAAGAAAAAAGAAGAAGGAAAGCTACGGAAGATCATTTAAATTTATTAATTTGACCAAACTAGATAGATATATGTCAAAAAACTGTGTAGATATCTTAAGAAAATTATTATATATTTCAATTTCCGTCATACTCTATCATAAGTATATATGACAACTCATAATGCATAATTTTACTACGGTAGCCATTTCCTCTTCTAAACGAAATACCACATGGGATACTGCAATTATTCTGGATGGCAAAAAAAAAAAGAAGTGAATTTCATGTTTTTAATTAAGGTGTATGTAACGCCTGCTTACTTTAATAACCTCTACATGCATATATAACAACATAATTTCATGTGTGTTGTTACACGTGCAGGACATAATTTTATATGTGTATGATTGTGTATTTTTATATGAGCGAGACGGTGTTTGAATCTGCTGAGAACGGAGGAAGCCGACAGATAACGACACAAACACATGGCTGTAATAAAAGATACTAAAAGAAATAAATTAATAAAAGAAAGATTCTGCCGAAATGTGGGAACAAACAAATATTGCGAGAGTTTGTTATATTTTGCAATCTCGATGTGATAATCTAATTCACTTGTCATTCATAAGTAATGCCAAAGAGGCCCGGTATATAAATGATGTATGCATCGCTTGAATAGTATTATAATCCTCTAATTAATTTGTCGTGTTTGCTATAAATTAACAATTCCAAATCAATCATTCTATTCTGTAAAGCTATCATTATGCATGATATGGGTAAAATATCACTACTACAAATATGGGTTGCCCCTACGGATTTATCGGTAGGGGCAACCCACTGCCCCTACGGATATATACGTAGGGACGAAAAAAGACCCCGTAGGTGCAAAGGCCGCAGGTGCAAGTTGAGGCCCTGAACTTGCCCTTACGGACAAATTTAAGCCCCTACGGATATATCAGTAGGTGTTATAGCCCCTACGGAGTACCCCGTAGGGGTAATAAAATCATATATGTAATTTTTTTTTTTGAATATATTGTATATACCTACGGATATACCCGTAGGTCCCTTTTAGACCCCTACGGATATATCCGTAGGGGATATAAAGTAGCTCCTACGGTTAAGTCCGTAGGGGCTACTCCCAACACCCTGCACTGAGATCGGGGGGAAAAATATCAGGAAACCTGATATTTTCCCCTACGGATAAATTCGTAGGGGATAAACAGTGGCCCCTACGGACATATCCGTAGGGACAACCCCAACACCCTGCACTGATATCAGGTGGGAAAATATCAGGTTTCCTGATAGTTTGCCCCTACGGATATACCCGTAGGGGCAACGTATGTACATGCGGCTTAAGCCGTAGGTACATATTGTCTGTATTTTTTTTTAAAAAATGGGCTGCTAGATTTTTTCCCGCCCTGTGCACAATACTATATACATCAATCAAATCATATATTGCAGTATTCATAATCACATCTCACGCATATATATAATATACAAAAGAAACCCAAAAACTGAATATGATATAAATACAAACCAATATCAATATCGTTTCAAAATGTAGTACAATGTGATATAAATACATGTTTCAAAAAATAAGAACCAAAAAGCTACCCTAGTTCGGTCCAGCTCCACCTCCGGATAACGTTAGAATAACGCGCGCCTGCTCATCGGTCAATACACTCTGCAATGCTGCATATAAGGGAGTCTGAACGGCATGTGGAGCTAGCGATGTGGTCTGCGCAGCCGCCGTCGAGGTAGTCGCTTGCGGAGCCGTGGCTGCGGGAGTCTGAGTGGGCGGTGGAGCTACAGGAGCTGTCTGCGGAACCGCAGCCGATGTAGTGGCTTGCGGAGCCGCAGCCGAAGGAGATGCATGTGGAGGCTCGGCCGATCTACCCTGTCGCGTCTGGACATAACGTGTGTAAGAAGCGTGTAAGAACTGTGTATTATTCGAATTCGTTTCATTATTAAGTTATTTCG
Source organism: Agapanthus africanus (assembly GCA_030015575.1). Classification (NCBI taxonomy): domain Eukaryota; kingdom Viridiplantae; phylum Streptophyta; class Magnoliopsida; order Asparagales; family Amaryllidaceae; genus Agapanthus; species Agapanthus africanus. The sequence goes on from CM057341.1 coordinate 80,001,535, forward strand.
AAACCCTGTTTGGATATCTAGTTTGGAAAAGCGTTGTTTATTTTAATTACATATGTATGTATGATTAATCAGACTTAAGTCTAAAACCAAATAAGCTCAAGCTACGTACTAATTATGGATATGTTGATATGTATATAATATGAAATGATATTTTACTATAAAGTAGTATACATACCAGCATCTCCTTCAACTCCTGAACGGTGGCCCTCAAGCTATCCAGTTCCTGATGGACATGCCGGCCACTGGAGACGGAGGAAGTAACCGCCGGGGTGGAGTCCAACCTCATATGGGCCCTGCTAGGGCCCAATCCCCGGCCTCTCTCCCAACCTCCGTGGTGCCCTCCGTGTGCGGCGTCCAGAACTGGGGTCAGCAGCCTCGGATCGTTCTGTCCGGTAAAATCGATCCCCGAGGCCTGGGCCTGCTCAACCACCCGCTCCTACACCCACATTAAGCAGTAAAGTATAAGTATAAAATTTAAACTTGAACCTTCCAAAACTAAAATTTCAAATTTGGGTAGAAAAAATATTAACACTTACGCAGTACTCCTGGGTAGCGACGTCGGGACATCGAAGCTCGCCCGTGGCGGGATCTGTCGAGGTGCCGTGGACGGCAAGATATGCGGACAGCAAGCTCGGTGTACCACCTGACGCCACGGTCCGAGATGTCTGCAATATTAGAAAGTAACTCTTAATATTAGAAATATTAGAGAATAACTCTTAATATTGCAGAATATTAGAGAATAACTCTTAATTTACCGATAACTCCATGGCTCGAGTAATGTTCCTCGAGCCACCTGTGTAAGTGGGGCGACCCCTCTTCGCCGACTTCCTGTTCTCCGTATTCTGAGCGGCCTGTTTCTGCACAACGCATTAACATTTAGTTTTCTAATTAAGAAACACAAAGAAATAAATTATATCATAAATAATGAATTAAATTTAAAATACATACTTGTTTGCGTTCGGAGTCGAAATAAGCGCACAATAGAGGCCATGTCTCTACGTCGACTCTCGCAAACGCCGGAGTAGATAGGAGGGCCGCTCTCTCTGCCTCGGGGGTCGCTATCCACAGGGAGTAGCAGTCGGCCTTCAGCTCATTCCTGTTGTATCGGACCTTGGCCTGCATGTTCTTCATCAGGCCATTGTACAGAGCATGAAGGTCGAGCACCCTCCCCGAGTGATCAGGGTCGGCTACAGGCTGAAAATCGTAATCCAACTAAAAATACAAAAAAAAAACATTGTTATTAGATTGCAAGTGTTAATAATAAATATATTGGATAGATCAAATGAAAATATATATTAATACATACCCGAGCCTGTTCAAAGAAGAGGGCGAATGAGCGCTGGTGCTGCTCGCCCCACTCAACGTGAAGTGGATAGTTCTTCACGATCCGGCTCTCGTCCCCCAAATACCGGCCGAACCTCTCGGCATGAGGACCGGTATAGCGATAGTCAAGGGTAAAAAATAGGGGGAATGCTGCCTCCCCCCTAGCTCTATTAGGCCTCAGCCTATGGGACTGATTCGGGCCTCGAGTCCCCCTCTGGGGATGGAGAGGCCCTGCGTCTGCACGAAATATCAAGACAATCAATAATAAGACAAAGTTGTATTAAGAAATCAAGGTTAAACAAAAATTCAAGTGTGATATATACCTCCGGTGAATAACGCACGAGCCTGGGCCCGAGCAGCAGCACGAGCGGGACGATAGTTCCTCCGGTGAGGAACAACCGGGGTCCCGGACCCGGACGCATCCCCTCCAACTATAAAATAAACATCGACGCTAAATCTCCATGAAGTTCATATTTATTCTATAGAGCATATGTAAAATAAATAAATATTTTAAATTTATTCATACTAACCTGCAGACGATGCGGAGGGTATGGAAGCTGCAGGAGTGGCCCCTGTGGAAGGTGTGGACGCACCACCTATAATTAGACAATTAAAAATAGATTTTATAAGTAATTGCAAAAAGAATGTGTAGATCAATAATATAACGTTCTAAATCAATATGCATGAACTATAGGACATATAAACATACCCGCAGGTGCGGTGGTGTCACCACCTACAGCTAGACAATAATAAAAATTGCTAAGTAAGAGCAAAAGGAATGTGTATATTTATGATATAGCATTCTAAATCAATATACATACACTATATGATATATAAACATACCTGGAGGAGCGGGGGTGGCCTCTGTCCCAGATGTGAACGCAGGACCAACAACTAGACAATTAAAAATAGATTTGATAAGTAATTGCAAAAAGAATGTGTAGATCAATAATATAACGTTCTAAATCAATATGCATGCACTATAGGACATATAAACATACCCGCAGGTGCGGTGGTGTCACCACCTACAGCTAGACAATAATAAAAATTGCTAAGTAAGAGCAAAAGGAATGTGTATATTTATGATATAGCATTCTAAATCAATATACATACACTATATGATATATAAACATACCTGGAGGAGCGGGGGTGGCCTCTGTCCCAGATGTAGACGCATCACCAACAACTAGACAATCAAACATTGACAATATAAGTAATTTTGACATAAACAGGCATGAATATCTGTAATATTAAATTGAAAATGGATATGCGTGCAGTATACCTGGATGTGTGGCAAAATCCACACGGAAGGAGGCATCCGAAGGGGTCTCCGATCTGGGTGCAAGACCGGCCCTCTGAAGCTCCCTACGGAGCTCTCCGGGCGGCAGAACCGCTCTGCCTCTGCCTCTGCCTCTGCCGCGGCTGGAGCTCCTGCCGCCCCTCGCTGCTCCCGACATCGTCATCAAATCTAGATAAACGGTTCGTGGACGTATTAGACAATCATTAAAATTATTGACTATATATGATCTAGAGCGTAAAATGTGAAGTAATAATATAACATTACTGATAACCTTTTTCGTTTCGTGGGCGCATCATACATATCTACTTGGATTTCATCGTCGATGTCATTTCTAACCCACGTAACTTCATGATCGGTCGAAGACAACCCGTCCTTCGAAACAGACGGTCGGAGCACTTTAAGCCTTCTCTCTTCTTCGTCCTCATCGCTGTCCTCGTATTCTGGGACATCGTAGACATCTCTAGGTTTCCATCGGCATACAACACTCCACCCCGGATGCTTCAAACACTGTGAGTAGTATACTTGGAACGCTTGGTTCGGAAAGATAAACGGATCGTCTTGACCGTAAAATCGAAGTGTGTTCACACTGGTCAATCCATAGTCATCTTTCCAAGTCCCAAGACTGCTTCTCCACCTGTCTGTATCGGTTCGCGGATCGTACCAAGTACAGTGGAATATATAAAAGGGTTCTGATCGTCCGGGAATATGAAGGTTTCATATTATCATATATGGGTATCGATGGGAATATGAAGGTTTCATATTATCATATATTGGTTTTAACCCAAACATCTCGAATCGCTCTCTGATTATGCGTTTGTATGTATGTGTTCCGGCTGTCGAGGGTAGGCTTCTATCCCATTAAGAATGTATAGAGCGAACGCCCATCACTTGTGCTTTCAACCGTTTCGAGTAAATTTCGGCAGCACCTCCCCGCTGTTCTCCGAGTACACTGTAATAAATAGATAATCATTTCAAAGCTGTGAAACAACGTTGAAATGAACATCTAATCTATCTTTGTACACGGAGAACCAGCGGAAAGGTACCGACGAAATATCTCGAAACGGATGAAAACACAAGTGAATGAAGGCGTTTGCTTTATACATTCTTAACTTGTCCACGCGGGACAAATCTATGGGTTACCATACGATTGAATTTTCTCGTCGCGTAGACTATACGACGGTTGTTAGTATCGAGCTATACTGTCCGATATTTAACAACCTTCGTATAGTTCTAGGTCACGACGAGCATCGCACGTATGTTAACCGATAGACGGGGACTAAGTGGCGCTTTTAGTTTCATATACGGGTATCGATGGGAATATGAAGGTTTCATATCATCATCGAGTATCATATATTGGTTTTAACCCGAACATCTCAAGTCGCTCTCTGATTATGCGTTTTTATGTATGTGTTCCGGCTGTCGGGGGTAGGCTTCTATCCCATTAAGAATGTATAGAGCGAACGCCCATCACTTGTGCTTTCAACCGTTTCGAGTAAATTTCGGCAGCACCTCCCCGCTGTTCTCCGAGTACACTGTAATAGAATAGATAATCATTTCAAAGCTGTGAAACAACGTTGAAATGAACATCTAATCTATCTTTGTACACGGAGAACCAGCGGAAAGGTACCGACGAAATATCTCGAAACGGATGAAAACACAAGTGAATGAAGGCGTTTGCTTTATACATTCTTAACTTGTCCACACGGGACAAATCTATGGGTTACCATACGATTGAATTTTCTCGTCGCGCAGACTATACGACGGTTGTTAGTATCGAGCTATACTGTCCGATATTTAACAACCTTCGTATAGTTCTAGGTCACGACGAGCATCGCACGTATGTTAACCGATAGACGGGGACTAAGTGGCGCTTTAGTTTCATATACGGGTATCGATGGGAATATGAAGGTTTCATATCATCATCGAGTATCATATATTGGTTTTAACCCGAACATCTCGAGTCGCTCTCTAATTATGCGTTTGTATGTATGTGTTCCGGCTGTCGGGGGTAGGATTCTATCCCATTAAGAAAAAATGGAGTGTATTTCGCTGTGAGAGACTCTTCAAAGAAATGGAGGAAGAAGCACTAAAGAAAAAAGAGAGAAAAATAAGAATATAAAGTTGAAACTAAACTTGAGCTATCCGCTGAAATCATAAAGCATAGGAAAGTTGATTGAGTCTTGATCTATTGCTCTTTCTTTGCATTATCTCGTATGTCCATTTATAGATTTTAATGCCACATGAGATGTAATCAGTCAGCTCCCTATGGTTGTATTAATGTCAGCTCTTACACAATATGGGTATCTGCCTTACCATTAAGACAACTATGGAATATGTTAATTTAAAATGTAAGGCTAGCTTTCTATGTATTCTGAGGGACTGCTTGCATAGAACTTAGCTTGATCCTCTCAATTATTACACATAAATATGCTGACATGCCTCTCATAACCCTAACCCCAGCCCCACAGTAACCCTAACCCTAGCCCCAACCCTAACCCCAGCCCACCGCAACCCTACCCCAGCCCCACAGTAACCCTAACCCCAGCCCCACAGTAACCCTAACCCTAGCCCCAACCCTAACCCCAGCCCACCGTAATCCTACCCCAGCCCCACAGTAACCCTAACCCCAGCCCCACCGTAACCCTAACCCCAGCCCCACCCCAGCAGCAGCCGAACCCCAACCCTAACCCTACCCCGACCCCGACCCCGACCCCGACCGCCACCGTGCCCCTGCCCAAACCCAACTCTCGCGCGCGCAACCCAGACCCAGCCATGAATAATCCAAAAATGCTTTAATTTACCTCGAGATTTATACCTGAACGGGTGCGCTGGTGGGCTGGAGCGACAACGGTGGCGAATTGGCGAAGAAACCGGCGGTGGCGACGACGGTGGCGACGAAACCGGCGGTGGCGACGACGGTGGCGACGAAATCGGCGGTGGCGACGACGGTGGCGACTCTGCCCAACGACGGTGGCGACGCGACGGTGGCGATTTAGGGTTTTTCGCGCGCGTTTGAGGGAGAGAGAGAAAATGAGCGTAGGCTTTTCGATCTGGCTTTGTTTTAAAACGATATTTACTTGCCCCTACGGATATATCCGTAGGTCCTTTGTTTGCGCCACCGTAGGGGCAAACACCAAATTAAGAATTAATTTTTTTATTCTTGAACGTCAGTGCCCGTAGGGGCAACCCTTTAGCCCTACGGAGTAATCCGTAGGGCCAAGTAAAATCTGCCCCAACGGATAATTCCATCCGTAGGGGCAACCCCCTATTTTACTAGTGTATGCTTGTATAATGTGATCCTATGCCATTATTTTACCACTAGCATTGTGCCCGCGCTACGCGCAGGATAGCATGAATCAAAGAAAAATGAGACGATGAAGTAGTTTTCAAGTAAAAATTTAAATTCTATTTAGTCTCTCGTACTCTCAACTTATCTTGATTATACTCAATGATTAATAAATACTTAAGAAACTATAAATTATATTTTTTTATTTTAAATAAGAATTAAGAATGTGTTTTTTTGTTTCTCTGAATTGAAAAGACATGCAAGGCATTAATAGATGATTGCATAATAAGGTACATGATATTTATTAGTCATCCATTTCATTGAAATAGACATATAATATAAGCAAAAATTCATGTCCTAAGTATTCATAAAGTACATCACCATATCCGTATTACATAAAAAAAAATAAAACAACACTAAATAACAAACTGAAAAAAACTTACAATCTCACAGCGGCCCAGTATAATGGAATACTTGGAAAATGAATAAAGTGACCTTATATAGGAGAGTAAGAGTTCAAAAGTAATAGCAAAATAAAATATTAATAAATATATCATTTTAGTTTGTTAATAATGTGTTACTTTTTGAACTCTTATTCTTATCATAATTCACTCTGTATTTGAACGGTTTTCAATAAACTAGATTTGACAAAACATAACTTGACTGATTTGATAGCATTGTAACTTGAGTAAATTAAATAAAAATATTTGAAAAAGATAATATTTGATGTTGTTTAGTGATGAAGAACACAACAAAAAATGAATGGCGCCAATATTTCCGATTTCAATGTTTTCTGCTGAGACTATTATCTTTCAACAGCAAACTAAAACCGGTTACGATATGAAAATTATATTTAGAAATAAAAGGAGATGTTGGTTTCTTACTTACAAAAACGAACCATTGCAAAGTGATCACAGATTTCAATATCCTACCCAGCAAATATGACACATACTTCTGAAACCTAAAAATAGAAGAAAAATAACATCGAAAACACAATCAGTTAAGAGATGATAGCAATGTTTCCATTGGCATTAATTTCCAAAGAATTTATAGCACTCGTCCATCCAGCGGCAAAACTGGCCGCAAAATGCCCTCGGAAATATATCATTATCAACCCAGTAGCCATTACTTTTTGCCTTCACAACCCTTCCACACAGCTTATCCTTGCAGGGAGATCTCGGTTCCATCTTCAACATCATCCTCGTTCAACTTTTATTCGTAATCTGCAAAGCATCTCTTCTGCATCTGTCTATTATCGGATTGCCCGATCTCATGCACTCTTTAACTTCATGACCAGCATATAAAAAATCGCCGCAAGAAATCTTGTTCAGAATTTCCATGGTGTGTGCCCGTGTATATGCATCAAAAAACAGTATGATCCCGACCACATATGCCGCTGCAAAGTGGCCACCAGTCATCGCGGTCTTGAGATGCTCCATACCCAAAGTCATCCTTCCTAAATTGTATATCTCTTCCAATAGGTTTAAAGAAAAACCCAACATCGATGAATTAGACAATTTATATATATATATATATATATATATATATATATATATATATATATATAGGAAGATATGTATTAAATCAAATTATTTACCAGTCCAAGAATAAAGTTGGCATCAAGATTGCCGCTATTTGCACAGTTTCGAAGCAAAATTAGACATGCATCTTTTTCCCACCAATACATCCTCAAGTACTCCTTAATCACCGAGATTGAACGCCCAAACATTTTATCTTTGGAGGCACGGTAAAAACTCTTACATCTAAAATGCATACAAAACGATATTAAATAATTTATATGTTGGTTCTGAAATTATAAAAAGTAATAAATGCTTACGTTTCACGTAGGTTTTTAATATCATCGAGAAGAGATGAGGACTTGGAGACGACTTGCATGGCTATTTCGATGAGCATATCTTGTGGGAGAGAGGTCATGGTCGACGTCTTACTTTTTTTATGGCCTTTTTTCATTACCGACGGACTAAGCTTAAGCTTCATCATGGACAACTTGAGTATTTGAAATAGTCAGGCACAAGTGTTTGTAAGAAAATGCATGATCATGGTTTTTATATATATATATATATATATATATATATATATATATATATATAAGAGTCACCAAGTCAGTTTAAATTTAAAATTAGCAAATAGCGAATGCAATTATGGTGAATTGGAAATGTATAGCTGCATGTGGTCTTATCATGTATTTTTTTCATTTTGATGTCATATCATATATAAATATGCATGAAGAAAATACACATGATTGAATGGATGAAATATATGCATTTATAGTTCATATCATAATTGCACTATACATGTGAAAAATTCTCAATAAAACATATTCTAATAAAATATAATTTGACTGGTTTGATAGCATCGTAAGTTGAGTAAATTAAATAAAAATATTTGGAAAAGACATTACTTTATGTTGTCTGGTGACAGAAAAGACAACAAAAAATGCTTCAGCCGCGAAAAAATGGAATGCAATTAGGGTGAACTGGAAATGCTGGCTTCATGTGTCCAATCATGCATTTTTCTTCATTTTAATGTCGTGTCATATATATATATATATATATAGAGAGAGAGAGAGAGAGATGCAAAAAATGCATGATTGGACGGATGAAGTATATGTATTTGTAGATCATATCATAATTGCACTATACATACGAAAGATTCTCAATAAAGTATATTCTGGTAAATGTATAATTTGACTGATTTGATAGCATCGTAACTTGAGTAAATCAAATAAAAATATTTGGAAAAGATAATAATTGATATTGTCTAATAGTAGAGAAGACGATTAAATACGTTTCAACCGCAAAAATAGGGAATGCAATTATGGTGAATTAGAAATGCTGAATTCATCTATCCCATCATTCATTTTTCTTCATATATCTATATATGATATTGTACAAACAATCATCTGTCCAATCAATATTATACTTTCTATTCAGTATATAACTTAATATTTAGAATAAATGAATATATATTGTTTGGCTTATTGATTTTTATTTTCTTTTAGATTTATTATTTTTAATTTCTTATTAACAACAAATAGTATATAACAAGTAAGGTATAATGATTGAAAGAATTTATAAAATATTCATATAACTAAACTTTACATAATTGTATAAAAATAACTTATAACTGATATGATCCAAAATAAAAGATAAATATCACTTAATCTGCGATATTACATCTTGATTTTAGAATTTCATTATACATAGCAAAATACTTTTACATCAAGGATAATCTCCACGCACTAAAGAAGCGACGGTTATTGCATGCTCGAACACTTCATAAGACGGAGTGATAAATGTGCAATGATGGTCATTCTTACGAACATCACTTTCACGATATATTCGGACCGGACAGGTTCCTTGATAGCAATAAAACATGCAGAAGACATCAAGATCCAATCGCAAAAAAACATAACTATGATTTTCAGACAACTGATAGTATATCCCACCTAAACTAAATCCAACTGGATGGTATCCATTGGTTATGAAATCACGAAACATAAAGCATAATATACTAAAATTGACAATATCAACTCTCGTTGTCCATTTAGCAGTATATTTTTTTGTAATGCACAATTCCAATTGCATTCTGAGTACATCCTTATGCCCATCCTGAAATTAAAAATTTGAAGTTATATATAATTAAGATTTTTTTTGTTATTAAATTTTTTTCTTTCTAATAGAAATTTTAATATAATAAAGTTGAGCTTAACATATTTCATGATTTTTATAAAAATAGTATTAGAAAATTATAGAATAATACAGAAATTGTTAATTATACTCTAACGTTATATAATTCTATATATGGAAGAAAACTTACATTTCCGGTTGATGGAGATGACATTCCAGGGAGCCCAATGGTTAGATCTATTCAATGCAATACTAATCGTATATCTGAATCCATATCATTGTATTAATATTCCATTAAACAAATTTTAGATACTGCTATGTAGTTGAAATCATATATATATATATATATATATATATATAATATTGATTTATTATTGTTCTTCGTTTCAGCAAGCATACTCAACTAAGTAAATATTGTTATCTCAAAGAAATAAAAATGAGTTGTATAGGCAAATAACAAAAAAATATCAAAATGGATATTACTTCAAACAAATTAAATGAACGATATAAACAAATAACACAAAGTACCATACATGAACTTAAATAAAAACATTTAAATAAGTATAATGTTTTTATAATATCAAAATTGAACTCTAGAAGAAAAAAACTATGCATCCAAAGTCAGTGAGATATTTTTTTATGAAACTTAAGAGAATTTTAAACTCTTCATTTCAAACTCTAGCATAGAGACATAATCGACTAAGAAAGCAGTCGAGTAAAGAGTAAAAAATAAAAAAAACTTTAAATTTTATTCAAGTATAATAGAAATTGACTTACAATAATATCCGTTAAGTTGTTGAACTTTGAAGTGGCAATAACTAAAATTACCTCCTATATAGATAGATAGAAGTATAATTATAGCTCAGAAAGAGTTGGTTGTATTTGTTAATAGGAATGTTTGAAAAAGTAGAGTTATTTTAAAATGATTTTCTAGGTAACTCATAAAAGTTACATCAACTTATAATATTACGATACCCAGTTTATGATTTATATGAACTCTCTGACATGCAATACTTTTATCTTATATCTTATAAATCGAAAAATCAAGTATGGATAGTCCCGACAACTTTTTATCCAACGCTTATGTGTTTTCTCTATGCATTAGCTGTTTTTGCTCTACTTATGATAACCTCTCTATGTTGAGAACGGTTTTCAATAAAATATAAATAGGCGTCAAAAATTAATGCATTCTCCGTTAAAAAGAGAAAAAAAAACCGAAATATGCTCTAGTCTAAACGACTATTTTCGATGTCATATCATGTATAAATAGGCATAAAGAAAAAATGCTTGATTAGATGGATGAAATATATGCATTCAACTCATATCATTAATACACTCTGTATATAAACGGTTTTCAATAAAATATATTTTGACAAATGTATGATTTATCTGATTTGATAGTATCCTAATTTGAGTAAATTAAATAAAAATATTTAGAAAAGATAATCCTTGATATTGCCTAATGATAAAGAAGAGAACCAAACGTGCTTCAACCGTAAAATCAGAAAATGCAATTATGGTGAATTGGAAATGCATAGCTTTATCTGTCCCATCATGCATTTTTCTTCATATTTCTATTTATGATATTGTACAAACAATTATCTGTCCAATCATGCATTATCTATCCAATCGTTGTCTTCAACATCACTTTCACAATCTATTCGAAGTTGGACAGCTTTCTTGATAGTAATAAAATATGCAGTATACATCAAAATCTGATTTCAGAAAAGCAAGTATTATTTGTCATATTAACCAAGTGGTGAATTTTGCAACAAAGTTCTTTTGAATACATGAGGTAATAAGGAAATAAAAAGATAAAAACAATTAATGCATTCTCTCTTAAAAAGAAAAATTAAAGTCGAGTTATGCTTTAGTCTAAATGACTATTTCGATGTCATATCATGTATAAACAGGAATGAAGAAACAATACATGATTGGACAGATGAAATATATACATTTACAGCTCATATCATTATTGCACTCTGTATATAAACAGTTTTCAATAAGGTATATTTTGACAAATGTATGATTTGACTGATTTAATGGCATCGTAATTTGAGTAAATTAAATAAAAAATATTTGGAAAAGACAATTCTTGATATTGTCTAGTGAAAAAGAAGACAACCAAATATGCTTCAACCGTGAAAACAGAAAATGCAATTATGGTGCATTGAAAATACATAGCTCCATCTATCTCATCATACATTTTTCTTCATATTTCTATATATGATATTATACAAACAATCATCTGATCAATCACGCATCATCATAACTATATCACAGAAAGAGTTGATTGTATTTGTTAATAGGAATTTTCGAAAAAGTAGAGTTATTTTAAAATGACTTTTTAGGTAACTCATAAAAGTTACATCAAGTTATAATATTACGATACCCAGTTTATGATTTATATGAACTTTCTAGTATGTAGTACTTTTATCTTATATCTTATAAATCGAAAAATCAAATATGGATAGTCCCGACAACTTTTTATCCAACACTTATGTGTTTTCTCTAAGCATTAGTTGTTTTTGCTCTACTTATGATAAGCTCTCTATGTTGAGGACGGTTTTCAATAAAATATAAATAGGCGTCAAGAATTAATGCATTCTCCGTTAAAAAGAGAAAAGAAAACTGAAATATGCTCTAGTCTAAACGACTATTTTCGATGTCATATCATGTATAAATAGGCATAAAGAAAAAATGCTTGATTAGACGGATGAAATTTATGCATTCAACTCATATCATTAATACACTCTGTATATAAACGGTTTTTAATAAAATATATTTTGACAAATGTATGATTTGTCTGATTTGATAGTATCGTAATTTGAGTAAATTATATAAAAATATTTAGAAAAGATAATCCTTGATATTGCCTAATGATAAAGAAAAGAACCAAACGTGCTTCAACCGTGAAATCAGGGAATGCAATTATGGTGAATTGGAAATGCATAGCTTTATCTGTCCCATCATGCATTTTTCTTCATATTTCTATTTATGATATTATACAAACAATTATCTGTCCAATCATGCATTATCTATCCAATCGTTGTCTCCAACATCGCTTTCACAATCTATTCGAAGTTGGACAGATTTCTCGATAGTAATAAAATATGCAGTATACATCAAAATCTGATTCCAGAAAAGCAAGTATTATTTGTCATAGCAACTAAGTGGTGAATTTTGCAACAAAATTCTTTTGACTACATGAGGTGATAAGGAAATAAAAAGATAAAAACAATTAATGCATTCTCTGTTAAAAAGAAAAATTAAAGTCGAGTTATGTTTTAGTCTAAATGACTATTTCGATATCATATCATGTATAAACAGGAATGAAGAAAAATACATGATTGGACAGATGAAATATATACATTTACAGCTCATATCATTATTGCACTCTGCATATAAACAGTTTTCAATAAGGTATATTTTGACAAATGTATGATTTGACTGATTTAATAGCATCGTAATTTGAGTAAATTAAATAAAAAATATTTGGAAAAGACAATCCTTGATATTGTCTAGTGAAAAAGAAGACAACCAAACATACTTCAACCGTGAAAACAGAAAATGCAATTATGGTGCATTGGAAATATATTGCTCCATCTATCCCATCATACATTTTTCTTCATATTTCTATATATGATATTATACAAACAATCATCTGATCAATCACGCATCGTCATAATTATATCACAGAAAGAGTTGGTTGTATTTGTTAATAGGAATCTTTGAAAAAGTAGAGTTATTTTTAAATGACTTTCTAGGTAACTCATAAAATTTACATCAAGTTATAATATTACGATACCCAGTTTATGATTTATATGAACTTTCTAACATGTAATAGTTTTATCTTATATCTTATAAATCGAAAAATCAAGTATGGATAGTCCCGACAACTTTTTATCCAACACTTATGTGTTTTCTCTATGCATTAGTTGTTTTTGCTCTACTTATGATAATCTCTTTATGTTAGGACGATTTTCAATAAAATATAAATAGGCGTCATGAATTAATGCATTCTTCGTTAAAAAGAGAAAAGAAAACCGAAATATGCTCTAGTCTAAACGACTATTTTCGATGTCATATCATGTATAAATAGGCATAAAGAAAAAATGCATGATTAGACGGATGAAGTATATGCATTCAACTCATATCATTAATACACTCTGTATATAAACGGTTTTCAATAAAATATATTTTGACAAATGTATGATTTGACTGATTTGATAGTATCGTAATTTGAGCAAATTAAATAAAAATATTTAGAAAAGATAATCCTTGATATTGCCTAGTGATAAAGAAGAGAACCAAACATGCTTCAACCGTGAAGGCAGGGAATGCAATTATGGTGAATTGGAAATGCATAGCTTTATCTGTCCCATCATGCATTTTTCTTCATATTTCTATTTATGATATTATACAAACAATTATCTGTCCAATCACGCATTATCTATCCAATCGTTGTCTCCAACATCGCTTTCACAATCTATTCGAAATTGAACAGATTTCTCGATAATAATAAAATATGCAGTATACATCAAAATCTAATTCCAGAAAAGCAAGTATTATTTGTCATAGCAACCAAGTGGTGAATTTTGCAATAAAGTTCTTTTGACTACATGAGGTGATAAGGGAACAAAGAGATAAAAACAATTAATGCATTCTCTGTTGAAAAGAAAAATTATAGTCGAGTTATGTTTTAGTCTAAATGACTATTTCGATGTCATATCATGTATAAACAGGAATGAAGAAAAAATACATGATTGGAAAGATGAAATATATACATTTACAGCTCATGTCATTATTGCACTCTGCATATAAACAGTTTTCAATAAGGTATATTTTGAAAAATGTATGATTTGACTGATTTAATAGTATCGTAATTTGAGTAAATTAAATAAAAAATATTTTGAAAAGACAATCCTTGATATTGTCTAGTGAAAAAGTAGACAACTAAACGTGCTTTAACCGTGAAAACAGGAAATGCAATTATGGTGCATTGGAAATACATAGCTCCATCTATCCCATCATACAATTTTCTTCATATTTCTTTATATGATATTATACAGACAATCATCTGATCAATCACGCATCATGTATCCAATCGTTCTCCTGAACAGCGCTTTCACAATCTATTCGGAGTTGGACAAATTCCTCGATAACAATAAAATATGTAGTATATATTAAGATCTGACTGCAGAGATGCACAAGTATGACCCTTTCCAGATAGCTGATAACATAACTCATCTAAACTAAACACAACAGAATGGTACCCATTGGTTATGAAGGTATGAAGCTGCAAAATATGTTGAATCTTATAAGTCACTATCTCTTTTGGAAAAATGATAAGCGAGAACGCATTAAGTAAACCTAGCTAGTGATAAATCTAAAATTTGTTTAAAGGTGTAGAGTTCGATTAAGAGTTTTCAAGATGATCTTGAAATTTTGGAATCTAAATTTTTTGAGTAAACAAATAAACTGGGCGAGAGGGGGTTCTCATGGATATAGAATTCTAAATCATATATTTCTATAGATTTTTACTTAGTAACTAAAAAGATCCTCTATATGCATAGGCAATGTGTAACATAAACCAATTTAAAATTAATCTGAGGCATGCTAATAATTTGTTTCATTCAGCAATTAAGAATTATTGTTTTCCTAGAAGAAGACATGCACAAAAACCTAGTAAAACACAATTTAAACATGAATGTACAACTGCTTTACCAAAACCCTAAATTTAAATGCAAACGACATTTAGAACTCTACTGTTCTTAGTTAAGAACCATAAAAATTCGTTCATATGCTAATGCCATACCAAAACTTTAGCCTTTCAACTATACCAAATATTCGATCATCTAACAAAACCATAATCTAAATTAATGCAATCCACATCATCACTTATATATTGAAGATTTTTCTATATTTCAACTAAGACACATTTACATAAGAAAACCCCAATCTAAATTACTGTATATTCTACTTTGTAGCCTATATATAGATTGATCACCTCATAACCCTTACCATCTTCACTCTCATATCCGGTAGCCAAATGGAAGATCACCTCTCACAAATGCAACTTCCTAACCAAAACCAACCACAGAGAAGAACAACCCGAGGCTCCACCGGATACTTAGGCGTCCGCAAACGTAATTGGGGACGATATTCAGCAGAAATCCGAAACCCACACACCAAAAAAAGGCACTGATTAGGCACATTCGACACAGCTGAGGATGCCGCTATAGCTTACGATCTCTATTCGATATCGTTCAGTGGGCCTGAATGGGCAAGGACCAATTTTGTTCATTACTCGGGTTTTTCCAATTCCCATGCTTCTTATTCACCGCCTCCTCCACCGCCGCCATCGGAGAAGTTGATCGTGAATGACAGTCTCTCTTCGATATCGTTCAATGGATCTGAAGGGGCGAGAAACAATTTTCATTATCTGGGTTTTTCCAATGACCGTGTTTCTTATTCACCGCCTCCTCCACCGCCACCATCACCAGAATCAATGGAGATTTATGAAGGTTTAGATGAGAAGAAAGATGATGAATCTATGACCATTGCGGCTATCTTGCAGACCTTTGGACAATCAAAAGATATTTCTTCTTTTTATATATGAATAACTTAATGATTATTGTTTGACAACTTTGTATTGGAGAACCCACACCACTCAATGATTGAGTGTTCTAGTTGTTGGTGGTGTTGCTGATATCTTATCTATAATATAAATTTTCTTTCTATCTCATTTTACTTTTTTGGGGATATTGCAATCATAAGTTTTTAAGTATATTTTATGCGTGGAACATATTTTCAGATCCATTTATTATAAGAACATGATTTGTTTTAAAATGTTAAAATAAATTAGCTTTATTTTAGCGATTACTTAATGGAATCCTAAGTATAAGATAGTTATGCTATTAATGATAATGTATTTTGATGAATTGAGGGGTTCAAGCTAGTAAACTAAGGTTCTAATTTGAACTATAGAAATTTTTTTCAAAAAGTATATTGATAAATACCGAGAAGTTTCCTTCACAGACAAAAGAGGACAACGATCGTTTGGAGATAAGGTAACTTTTAAGGCACAAAAACACACGATATCAAAAATATTGTTTAATGGATTTGTTACAATTTTTTTTCAAATGGAAAATTTAACAGAACAAACACAATCTCAAAATATTTCATGGTTTTCATTAAAAAATGTGTTAGAAGATTTTAGAATAATAAAGGAACTATTAACCATATTTTGTTGTCATACAATTTTATATATTTTTGATTGGAAAAAATGAAATTCCAGAAATACCAATACTTAGATCTATTTACTATATTTATGTTTTTTCAGCGTTTGTTATCTTTACTCTACCTGTAATAATTTCTCTGTGCTGGTCATTGCTTGTAAAATTCTGTTACTTTTTCTTTCCTTATTTAGATAGACTATTGAAACTTTCTAGACTTATAATAATGTAAAGGTTGTTAGTTGTATATAACAACTATTTGGAGATAAGACAACTCTGAAGACACAAAAACACACTTCAAAGATATTGTTTAAGTGGAGATATGGAGTTATGAATTAATTCTAGTTTGCATACGCCACTAGATATCTATTATAACTAATTGTTTAATTGAGGGTTTTGGAATATGATATTGTGTAATTATATTCTCCCATAATCCAGAGTTTTAAATGCATTCTAATAGAACTTTATGCTCATCCGGAAATTAAAAACTCAGAGTCGCATGCTATTATTGATTAAAAAGTATATTATAAATTAACATCACCCTATATACCCGCAATATGAATAAAAGCAAGTATAATTTTGCCCAGACTGCACCATTATACTTCACTTGCATTTAGAATATATATAACATAGTTTATCGAGAAACATGTAAGAAACTGTGGTATTAACTATAAAATCCAGAACCGATATAGAATTATAGAGTTTTTAGTCTTAATTAATTTCCTCTTCACTTTCTTAGCATTTTTTTAACGAAATTGGGAAAGCCCGGTTATTTTATTAAAAAATAATAGATTTTGTGGACCAGGCCCAATACATCAACGCCTAAATATGGGTTATACATACATATGAAAAGAGTTAGGGTTTATTAAATAGATCGAGAGAGGCGGAAGAGAGAGAAAAATATCCGCTCTCTCTCTATTCCTCATTTTTTCTCTTAAATGAAAAAATAACCCAATATCTCAATTTTCTTCTCCTTTCCACCATTTTATTTGTAAATTATTGCAATCTTCACTTTCTTTCTATTAAAAAGATTTTAATCAAAATTTTGATAAATAAAGAAGCTCTTTTTTCTCAAACGGTCTTCCAATTTATATTTTTTAAAAATTAAATCGGGAGTAGACGCAGCTGAATTTTATTAAGAAAAATATTAAGTGGGTTTTAGCCCATACACCATAGCCCTTAAAAGGGATATATATACATCGCAGGAATTAGGTTCCCGTAGAAAAACCTAGAGGCAGAAAATATTTTCATCTATCTTTTTCTTCATGGTCTTCGCCCCATTCCAACTCCAAAGTTTACAAATTTTCACTAGTCTTCAAAAATCTTTTTAGTAGATCTGATCTCTCCACACCGATATCACTCATCTCTCCTTTTCTTCGTATGTTTCACCTCACCCCAACTTCAGATCTTAAAATTTTTCATTATTTTTCAAGAGTATTTTAAGACATCTGAGCTTTTCAATCTTGGGAACTATATAAGTAAGCATAAAATGGGCAAAAACACTTGGGTTGCTAAAAAAATTTCGTCTCTAGTATTGTGATTATCAGATCCAGTCTCTACTCTTAACGATCTCTCTTCTAGGCAACCAAATTACAAATTTCCACCCGTCTTCAAAAATCTTTTTAGTAGATCTGATCCCTCCACACCGATATCATTCATCTCTTCTTTTCTTCGTCCGTTTCGCCTCACCCCAACCTCAGATCTTAAAATTTTTCATTATTTTTCAAGAGTATTTTTAGAGATCTGAGCTTTTCAACCTTGGGAACTATATAGGTAATCATAAAATGAGCAAAAACACTTGGCTTACTAATTTTTTTTGCATCTCGAGTATTGTGATTATCAGATCCAGTCTCTACTCTTAACGATCTCTCTTCTAAGCAACCAAATGTCCAACCTTGAGGCTTTTTGTGATTTCTCCTGTTTTATAAATTATTAGATCTGTACTTTTTCTCAACAATTTTTTGACGCTAAAATCAAAAATGCAAACTTAAATTTCAGAATTTCAGAATCCTCAAAGCTGACATTTTTTACTCTAAGAACTAATTTTTATTCTCCTCGGCTTAATAAAACTTGATTTTTGATTTTTCCAGCATTCTTCGTGCTACCCAGTTTCCTAATCAAAGAAAAAAAACTCTTTGCTTCATTCTTCTCAATCTCGGCAGGTGAGATAAATCCAACTTTATAAATATTTTTATCTCCTCTAGAATAGGTAAGTAATTATTTAGAATTTTCAAATCATGTCTACTCTAGTTTTTTTTATTCTTCATTATTTGTTCCTTTCTTTTATTGTTGGGATACTGATGATACTTGTTTTTGGATTAATCTTTCTTTGGATTACTCATAATAATGGTAAGCGTAGTGATACTCATCGCAAGGATAGTAAAAAAAAAGTTAATAATTATTATTTGCTTGCTAGATGAGAGGATGTGATTTAAAGGATTGGTTTTGATTTCTCACAATTCTTTGATCCAACTTTTTAGAGAATCGAACTTGAATTCGGTCATGGGCAAGATAATCTCATGGGTTTCCAAATTACTTCGTCAATCTGTATTTATATATTTTTCAATGTTTATTGTCTTTATTCTACTTGTAATAATTTCTATGTGTTGAGAATTACTTGTAAATTTCTGTTACTCTTTCTTTCTTTATTGGGATATACCATTGGAACTTTCTAAGCTTATAATAATGCAACAGCTGCTAAATGTGATTGATGACAAAATGTTTCTTATAAACAACCTTATAATAACCACAACTCCACACATAATTATACAATATCATACTGAAATACCGGAAGCAATAATACTTAATTAAACATCATTATATAAATACCCTAATCTTAGTACTAATCTTCACCACCATCTTCTCCAGTTGGCTCCAAAGCTGGGGCTTTATAAAATTGGCGGACAACCCTTTCCAGACTATTGAAGGTAAATCCTCCACTTTGGATAAATTTATGATTATTATTAGTCACTCTTATCTTTATCTTATATGCAATAAATGCACACTTATCAAGATGTTTCTCATAGTCATACGAATCTTTACTCTGCATCAACGAAAAAAGAATTGTTAGACATACATTGATTATTATGTTGCATTTGAAATTATTTTAACAATCTATGTCATACCGATGAATAAAGTTGCATCATATCATCCAATGGATAATGGAGAAGTGTCTGAGCATGCTGATCAAAAGCTACAATATTTGTTTCATCAGTTTTGTCATCAATTCTTGTTTTAATTCGGTACCTACAATATGTATATATTGATCAAATAATATGTATTAATTTTATTCAGTAACCTATAAGGTTTTCTTTAAAAAATACCTTTTCCTAGAATCCGACCCTATATGCCCGCAATCCGAATAAATGCAAGTATAATTTTGCCCAGGCTGAACCTTTACACTTCGCTTGCATTGAGAACATACATCATAGCATGGTTCATCGGGAAAGATGTAAATAATTGTGGCATTAACTATAAAATCCAGAACCTATATAAAAAAATAGAGATAAACAAACCCTTTTAATAAAACAAAAATATAAAAATATAACTTACTTTAGATTATATGCTAAATACATGTTAATATTAAATTATATATCATATATATTACATATAAATTATCATTTCATACCGTATTAGGTGGAGGAAAAATTCTTGTTTCATTGATTAGATATTCAATGGTACACGTTTCTACCATCTGATTTGCATTATTGCTGCTGCTTCCTACTTGTCTCGAATACCCAATTTGCTTTGTTGGCAGATCAAATCGAACCCTAAAAGCATGACACTCTTATCAACATTGCCTTTAACAAATGTAAAAATGTAAACTCGAAATATAATAAATATATGATATACTACCATCTCATCAGCCGTTCTGCTTTGGGGATACCATCGGCTTTAAATCTCATTTTCGTAAAGCCTGTTGTTTCTAACATATAACTTCCTATAATTGTATCATTTACCATATTAATAGTGCTACACTTGTAAAAACTTAATACCTATTGATAACCACTAAATTTTAATTTTATTTTTAAAATAACAAAAATTATATAGGTGCAAGTAAAAAATTTACTTCTGAATTCTTTTGCACGCACACCTATCGCGGCAATTAAGAAACTATCAGTGTATCTTTCCCCCAAAATACTCATGTGCTTTGTCAAAAAATTCTCCCAGATTGTTAAAGTGACCGGTTTCTCGTAACAACCATCATCAATGAGTGATAGTTCAACTAATTTACTTGTACCTCCAGACTTTAAAGAGATTATGCGTTCATGGCTCACATCAACGACATATCCTACTATATCTACAATTCACATAATGAATATAAAAGGTCATGAATATATAAATGTTGTAATGACTTATAGTAAAAATTAAAAAGCTTAACGGTTATGAGTACACATTATCTTACCATAAACACATTCAGGCTTACGCGCAAGATCGCATATTTTGCATAACTTTTTAAAATGGTAAGTACGGCCAGCCGATATTTCTTTCACAGAAACTTCATCAAGCTCTGATTGTCTGGTCAATGATAATTGCCATCTGTTTTCCAAAACTTTAATAGATTTACCGGTTATCAAAGTCACAACATTTTTTATCACGTATACTTTATCAACGAATATTATGTTTTTCCATTTGTTAGCATATAGATCATCAACTAACACCTCTCGTTCAGCGCCCTGCATAAAGTCGTAAAATTAATATTTAAATAATAAATTTTACGTTGAAAAGATAACTGCTGTTGTAAACAACAACTCACTTGTTCGTCTCTAGCCACAAATGTAAGCGAGTTTGATGACTTTGCATACAATCGACCATACCACAATCGCGTGATACGTACCTTAATATTATACAATTTACCTCGTTCTACAATTTTTTCAAAAGCGGTGATCTCTAAAGATGTAGGTAGCATTTTCTTCTTAATTTCTGGATAAGATTCGTCAGAAATCAAAGTCGATAGATTCTTCTCTTTCTTTCTTTTGCTTTCATGTTGGCTACTGGTTTCTTCGTCTTTTAGTATAAGAAAATACGTTAGTAAAATTAGAACGAAGTTTATTTTTACAATAAATAAAACAAATAATCGGTATACACATACCGTTTTTATAATCCTTCTTTAAAGGAGTCACATGAGCAATTTCTTTTTTACTACTTTCACTTTGTCTCCATGATCCTTTTGCTCTCTTACTTGCAAATTTTCCTTTGTTTTCACCTGCACAATGAGCTTGAATATTACCAATATCACAGTCGTCACGATCCTCCAAATCTGAAACTAACATGCACAATAAAATATAAGTAATTTATTAAAATTCAAATATAATAAAATATAAAATTTGAAATAATATTGTAGGAGCTCATACCTTTTTTTGACTTATGAACCGGTTTAATTTTTCCCCACGTTTATTCAATGTTTTCTCTCCTTTCAAAACGTCATGCTCTCTTTTCCGAGATTTCTTATCATTGATACATTTATTTTTTATTTCCCCAATGGTAAGATTAACACCATCACTGTCATCCCCACCTTCATTACTACTGTATTGATAATTGACCTCATCTTCAAAATTTTCAAAAAGAACAGACTCTTCATTTAAGAATATATTTCCATCACAATCATTTGAATTATTCTTTTCCATCCTACACAGAAAATAGAAAAAATAAATCAATAACAATAAACATCACGATATAAAAAAAATCTGACAAAAATGAATAGATCAAGTGCATGCATATATTATATAAAATTTAATGTAAGAACTACATATATACAACAAATGAAATCGAGTATTAATTCAATATTGGAAAGCAACACTCTGATTTAAAAATAAATTTACTGTAAAAGTATTTTTAAATCAAAACGATACTTTCCAATATTGGGATTAATACTCGATTTCATTTGTTGTGTATATAGTTCTTATGTATCTTTATCTTTGTGAGAACGCTCTGTAGAACTTCTTTATAAACAACATTTTGTGTACAAGTTTTTGGAATGTCAATTTGTTCTTCTAGAAAAACTTTTAAGGATGAAGCGGATCTAGCTCTTGAGAATGCAACATACAATTGTCCATGACAAAAAACTAGTGTACGTAGATATAGTCCAACTTTTCCCAAGGTTTGTCCTTGACTTTTGTTTATAGTCATAACATAAGCAACACGAACGGGAAATTGACGCCGTTTAAGGACAAAAGGGAGATCTTCATTATCACTTGACATAATTATTCTTGGGATTGCCACACATTTTCCAATATTTGTACCAGTCATGATTTCTGTTTTTATGACCCTTTCACCTAACTGTTTAATGATAAGACGTGTGCCATTACATAAACCAATACTTTGATCTAAATTACAAAGTAGCATAATCGGTGTATTTACTTTAAGCTCAAGCAAATGAGGAGGCAATCCAGAGCATATCAACGAATTTAAAAATTCCGTTGTATGTAAAAAATCATTGCAAGCAGAATCATCAACAACAGAAAGCTTCGTGTCTGCACTCAAATAAATCCGACTTTCTTCACTAATTTGAGATATGACTTTCCTATTAATTTCATCAACTTCTTCATTTCTACATGCAAGTATTGCTCTTGATTCCAAATACCGCGGATTTTGATAATTATCATTTAAATCTGTATATATTTCATTTATTAATCCACTAATACCCAGTCTGTGATTAGATAACATTGAATCCGGAATCTCTATCCAATTATCATCACAATCGTTGCCCATTTGAATTCCTTTAACATCACCATTACCAATATCGATTAGCCATTATGCAAAATTTTCGTTGTCTTCTTCTGACATCGTATTCGTATGAATACGCATATTTTTTGTCAGTATAAACATCTCACATTGATCCTATAGATATGATTTATGTAATGTAGCGGACACAATTTGTTGTCTCCTACCTTTACGGACGACTGGTAAAATCTGTCGAAAATCACCACCAAGAACAACAGTCTTTCCACTAAATGGTTTATTCTCAAGTTGTGGATTAATATTTGATAGAATATCTTTGAAAGTTCGATCTACAGGTTCAAATGCAAAACGATTTATCATCGGAGCTTCATCCCAAATAATCAGTGTTGCTTCTTTGATTAGAGAAGAAAGATTAGATTGGCGAGATATTGCGCAAGATGAAAACTCATGAAGATCGATAGGAATTTTGAATCTTGAATGTGATGTACGTCCTCCCGGTAGTAACAAAGAAGCAATGCCAGAAGATGCAACTGCAAGAACGATTTGTTTCTTACTACGCAACTTCGCTAAAATTGCATTCCATAAGTATGTTTTGCCAGTTCCACCACCTCCATACACAAAAAATAGCCTTCCAATATTTTTTTCGCACGAATTTATAACCGCATCAAAGATTTTTCTTTGTTCATCATTTAAACCACATTCCAATTCAATAGATTTTTTCGACAACTCAAAAGTATCATAATTTAGCTCCTCAAATATCAATCTATTGTTCTTGTTTAAATTGCTAGGAGAGGGTATCGGTATAAATGGAAAATCTCTTAAGCTTTTATTATTATATAACAAAATCACATCTATATCATGAAGCACAAAATCTCTTAATTGTTCGTTACCGAGTACAATTTTTAAATCAGGATGCAAATTTTCCAAACGTCTTTCATAATCATCACTCATGGCCTCCCAATGTAAATTCCATAGTTCTCGAGGATTCATAACTTCGTTAAAAAGTAACATCGTGCAAAACATGCGACGAAGTTGATTAGCCGTAGCCCACTTAGACGTTTCTTGGAGTGCTAAGTTCCATTCATTATCATCATCAAGAAATCCAAGTGCTATACATGCTGCCTTATAAGTTTCATGTTCAACACCATCAATTGTTCTCATATCAATAAAATTAATCATTCATTTCACTATTGTCAACAACATCCTGAAATAATATCTTTCACCAGCGGCAGGATATGCATAAGGTAATCTACCTATCGCTTTCTTTCTTTTTCGTTGCTTCCAACATAAGTTTTTTTTGTTCCAAACAAAATGATTTGGAAACTCAACATAAGTATAGTTTCTTGCATGAGGAAATTTAAGATTCATGGTAAACCATTCAGTTAACATTGTTTTATTAGCTCGCTCAGACTCCATTATTTCTTGAACGTTTCCATCTTCTCTAAAAAAAAACCATTTGTTCACCAAAAAGATGATACTGCAACCGTTCAACGGCAGGATGACGTGTATTTATTTTAAATTCAAAAAGCCTCCATGAAGTTTCAGATGCTGCAATATATCTAGAATCTAAATATAATTTGAGCCTGTCATATCTTTCGACCACATTTTGATGAATGATAGCTGTTGCAAAATTAGATCCTTTATTTACATATTTAAATAAATATTTTATTGCTCGTCTATGATTGCATATTTCAACATTAATATGTGATTGATATTTCAGCAGCAGATTTGCATTGTAAGGCACAACCCAACTGTTGTCAATATCTTTTCCATCTACCATGTAGGATCTTAATTTGCGTCTCCGGTAAATTGCATATCTCTTTTCATCAATAATAGTATGGTCATTGAACATTTTAGGGAATTTTTTTTAAGCATTTATTATTTTTCATGGAAACACATTTTGGATTATGTGTACTGCATGGTCCATGAATCATATGGGTAACTACCAAATCATGAAGTAAAGGTTCCATTTTAATGTCAGGAAGCTCAGCTCTAATTAAATTATCAATATCCTTTGCGAGTTTTATTTTTTTTTAACTTTCCAATATAATAAGGATATGAGAATGTGGTAATCCTCGTTTTTGAAATTCTACCACAGATAGATCTACAAATGGAAAAATTAAACTTTTAAATAGAAACATATAACAATATACAAAACATATATCAACAAATAATGACAATAACCTACCAGAAATTACTCGTCCAAAATATTTATGTTTAATCAAATCATCAAGAAGCTGCATAAGTTTTAAGTGAAAAACTCTGGCAACAATATCAAACCTATCAGATGCACTTTGACCACCAGCAATCAATAAAAAATCATGTATTTCTTTCTAATTAGGATTGCATGTAAAAGTAATGAATAAATCCGGAGGCCCGGCCCATGCACAAATTGCCATAGCATCTTGATAGTTTTGAACCATGTATCGTGGACCTCCAGTAAAGGATGAAGGCAAAATGATTTTTTTACCAATTGTGTGAGCATCATTATCACCATCGTCAACAGCATCCTGCAAGCCTTGATATAACTCACATCGTAAAGTTTTTTTATTATTATGAATCCATTCAAGACGATTACCTTCAACAGACGCATAAGCATCAACTATATATTGCTGTAATAATTTTCCACCTCTCAACAACGTTGTTCCTTCATGACAACGCTGTTGTAACCTAAATGCGTAGAAGTCCTTCATTGAAACTTTATTCCTTTTTCTTTTCGTATTGTTATCTTCAATATAATTATACCAACTATCTTCTCCATATGCGAATAATAAGGGATATTGCAATGGCATGTATGCTGGATGAATCTCACTAATTCTTTGATATCCTTTTTTCGATCGTTGACAATAACATCTCGAGTAGATGAAGGAAAAAATTCATCATCAATCATCAGAGCGGCTATTTCTGTTGAATTTGGTTTATTATATTGTTGACCCTTATGATTTCTATCCTCAAGAATGCGCAAACTAAACTCTTTATCCTTATTGTTCTCATACCAATCACGTACGCATCGAAATTTCTTAACATATTTGTTGTATTTATCCAACATTTCCTTTAAACTTTTCACAGTTTCTGAATCATATTCCGTAGCATTACAATTATCTCCAATAGATGCAATTCGATTTTCAATTTCATGCTCGGTATCATATATATAAAGCTGTGTATATTTAGATCGACTTCCGATAGCCGGTAGCAATGAACCTATTCTATGATAGTTTTGTCTATGAATTCGAAATGTATATGGTCCCCTTCCTTTCAAAATTTGATAATCTATCTTTGCACCAATAGATATAAAAGCAAATATAGAGTTGAACGAACGAATTTTTTCCCGAAATTGTTTAGTTTGTTCAGAAACATTTTGATAGTTCAATAAAGAGTCCAGCATTTCAGGTGTCTTCTCAAGAAGAGACAGAGAAACTTTTCCACTCTTACAACAAAGTGAATAATTTATTTTTTTCTTATCATTAGTTCTAACCCTTTCTTCTTTTCATACAATTGCATCACATCTAGAACATTTTTCAGTAGGAGGTCCCAAATAATGAAAACGACTACGCCAATCTGTTAAATAATTATCGTTAAAACTTTCTTATCATGTATCATTATAAGACATACATTAGAATTTAATCAGCAATAAGAAAATGTAATATATTATATTATTATATTTATAGAGCGTTTTATTTAAAATAATCTTATATCTTTTAAAACATGTAAAATATTTGTAAATCAAAAAAATCAAAAAAATTTAAGATTTTTGAGTAATATGTTCTTTAAATATAATTAATACCAAACATTCAAGTAAAATTAGATAAAACTTTGTGTTTTATAAGAATATATAATGAGAATGAAGCGTGCTCTTACTATCATTATCGTTTTTTTGACTGCATGACAAATCTTGATGAATTTCTTTATTAACTATATGGTGATTATTCAAAAAGCCCACTTCCATAGAATGATATAAAACGGTATCATCATCCATCAAAGATGTGTTGCATTCAACATTGGTAGAAAAATTAGGAATTTGTTCTAATGGTCTTTTGAAGTGTGGGATACCAAAATCAAATGCTTCTCGCTTTCTCTTAAAAGAAATTTCATCATTTTTAGTATTAGTGTTGGATGACTGTTTTTTTTGATATCTTATTCTTTCACGTTCACGTTTACGTTGTTTTTGTGCTTCTGATAACGGTTTGCGAGTGTGTTTTGATTTATTCCCATGCATAGCTAAATAAAAGACAAAAGATAATATCACAATAGAAACAATTATAGAAATCAACATAAATGATTAACTAATAACAATAAACATGTCACATCATTTATTAATAATTTAAATGGAAAACTGTACAGATACCAATAGGAATTTAAATTTAGAGAACAAATAATTTACTTCTACATATAAGCATAAATAAATAAAAATCTTAAATATTGAATTTTTCGAATAATAGATTTTTTGTTACCTTAGTTTTTACTCCAATTTTGTTGTTGACCAAATCAAACGAACGCTTTCCTGTAAATGGAAAAAAATATCAATTCAAGTCAAGTATTGCATTAATAATGACAACTTTTAAAAATATTTCCATCAGTTAAAAAAATACTAAATGAAGAATGAAAAATAATACGTTGAAAAAGAAAAGTTTAGTTATGGAAAAAAAAGTTTAGAGCAAACCATCCTGATTGATGATCATATATGTTGAAGAAGAAAACAAAGAAAGACATAAAAATGCTTACTGAAAATATGGTGCTTTGAAACGATCCAAGCCAAGGATTTAAGTTTCAAAAGTATTGGAAAATCCAGAATTTGGTAAGAATGGGATCTCTCTTTCTCTATTTTCTCTTTTTTCAATATTTTCCCTTTTTCTTCAAGTGAGAAAGAAGATGAAAAACGCTGGATTAAATAGGGGAAAGAGATGATGAGGCATGACGTCAATAGGAGGTGGAGACAAAAACAAATTCAATTCATTTTTATTTTTTTAAATTTCTGATAAAATATTTTGGTTTTATCATATAAATTTATTTTATTTACTATGTCTCATCACTACTAACGTTTTTATTTTTCTACCGTCTTTTTACATCTGGTAACGTGTCTCTCTTCTTCATTACATCAGCACTATTTTTCTACAGTCGATCGTGACTGATTTCTTTTTCCGTCAAATTATTTTCTGTCAAATCACGGTCAATATTAACGTCGCTGTTGTTTTGCAGTCCGATGTCCTTTTTCTGTCAGATCACGGTCAATATTAACGTCACTGTTGATCTCCAGCCTGTCATGACTGATGTCCTTTTGCTGTCAAATCATGAATAACGTTGACATCACTGTTATTCTGCAGTCCGTCATGGCTGATGTCTCTTTCCTGTCAAATCATGAATAACGTTGACGTCACTGTTCTTCTACAGTCCGTCATGACTAATGTCCTTTTTTGTCAAATCGTTACCAATGTTCAGATTACTATTTTTCTACAGTCCGTCATGACTATTGTCCTTTTTCTGTCGTCAACACTATTTTTCTACAGTCTATCATGACTAATGTATTTTTTCTGTCAAATCACGGTGTCAAATCATGAATAACGTTAACGTCACTGTTGTTCTGCAGTCCGTCATGGCTACCGTTCTTTTTCTGTCAAATCATGAATAACGTTGACGTCACTGTTCTTCTACAGTCCGTCATGACTAATATTCTTTTTTGTCAAATCGTTACCAATATTCAGGTTACTATTTTTCTACGGTCCTTCATGACTATTGTCCTTTTTCTGTCGTCAACACTATTTTTCTACAGTCCGTCATGACTAATGTTCTTTTTTGTCAAATCACGGTGTCAAATCATGAATAACGTTAACGTCACTGTTGTTCTGCGGTTCGTCATGGCTACTGTCTTTTTTCTGTCAAAACATGAATAACGTTGACGTCACTGTTATTCTACAGTCCGTCATGATTAATACCCTTTTTCTGTCAAATCATTACCAATGTTCAGGGGACTATTTTTCTACAGTCCGTCATGACTATTGTCCTTTTCTGTCGTCAACACTATTTATCTACAGTCTATCATGACTAATATACTTTTTCTATCAAATCATGTCAAATGTCAACGTCACTATTTTTCTACAGTCTGTCATGACTATTGTCTTTTTTCTGTCATTGGCACTATTTTTCTACAGTCGATCGTGACTGATATCCTTTTTCTGTCAAATCATTATCAATGTTCAGGTGACTATTTTTCTACAGTCCGTCATGACTATTGTCATTTTTCTGTCATTAGCACTATTTTTCTACAGTCCATCATGACTGATGTCCTTTTTCTGTCAAATCACGGTCAAAGTTAACGTCACTGTTGTTCTGCAGTTTTTCATGACTGATGTCCTTTTTCTGTCCGTCATGACTACTGCCTCTTTTCTGTCAAATCATGAATAACGTTAACGTCACTGTTGTTCTGCAATCCGTCATGACTACTGTCCTTTTTCTGTCAAATCACTACCAATATTCAGGTCACTATTTTTCTACAGTCCGTCATTACTAATGTCATTTTTCTGTCGTTACCTTTTTATGTCAAATCACTATCAATGTTAACGTCACTATTTTCTACAGTCTATCATGACCAATGTTCTTTTTCTGTCAAATCAAGACTAATGTTAAGGTCACTATTTTCGTATCGTTAACACTATTTTTCTTCCATCGTGACCAATGTCCATTTTCTGTCATGTCTGTACCTGATAACATTTTTCCTCATATACGTACTCAACTGGATGCACATGCACGCGAGCCTTTGTCCTTTATCAATTTATGCGCTAGTATTATGCTTCATTGATACACGTCACGTTTAGTTCAATCCGAAAATTCCGAAGTTGGTTTTATGCCTTATTTTTAGTAAATTTTTCTATTTTTAACAGTTCTTCTTTTATTAGAAAATTAGTTGTGGTTTACATTTTGCAATTATAAGAGGGAAATTTTAATTAAATAAAACCCTAGTTTGGTGAAATTGCCATTGTCATCTTTCTATTCTTTCAATTTCTCTTAAATCTGTTTAGAAGCGCTGCATCCCAAAGCAGAGCTGCACCACTTACCAATTAAAAAGAGTATCATGACTAATGTGTTTTTTCTGTTTAATAATACTTAATTATGATTGTTACAAATTATGATTATAACATGCATGTTTTCCAACCAAAGAAGTATCCGTTGAAACCAATTGGTGATATCATTATTCCTTTTTATTTGAGTTTTTCTATACCTGGATGCTGTCACCTTCTCAATTTTTTGTCCTTTGTCAAAATTGATTGCAAAAATACGACCGAGTTAGAAAATTAAGTAATTTATACTACATATCCAAATACATCATATGATCATCATATTAAATATATTAAACCATTGAAAGTATTTGAAAACACAATCAGAACTTGTGAACATTGTCCATCCCTTCTTCGAAACTTACATGCCAAAATAACAGAAATAACAGAAGGTTGCATATATCTTGATATGAAATTTAGCATTTGCTACCTCCACAGCTTCATGGACGAATTTGCTGATCTCCGTTTTAAGATACATGCGATGCTGATCTTGGATGGGGTATTTATGATGCACCACCCAGCCGGCGAAGCTACGACAGTTCTCGGACGAACGTAATTTAGAGGCTACATATTTGCGATGCTTAAAAGATGGCATTTCGTCCAAAATACACTTTGTACCATCACGAGGGCCAACGGGAGAGGGCATGATCACTTGGGCGGAGTCTTCAATGTACCCGTGAGTCCAAACGGAAAGATCAACACCGTCGGCATCCGACGACATGGGCGTCAGTTTTACATGGAGTAAGAGAAACAACGACGGTTTGTTATACTCTTTGACCATTGAGAGAGGTAATGGCTGTCCTGCATCAAGATTTTGTGCCATTAAGAGATACAAAATATTTCTGGCTTACCCTTTTTTTACCCTTTCTCTTTTGTAAGGATCGAAAATGAAGTGCCTTGGTTAAATAGAGTAGAGGTGGGGATAGGTGCCAATAAGAGATGGGACATGTGGCAATAGGAGGTGGACATGACTAATGTCCTTTTTCTGTCAAATCATGACCAATGCTAACGTCATTTTTTTCTACAGTCCGTCATGACCAATGTCCTTTTTCTGTCAAACGATAGCCAATGCCAACGTCACTATTTTTCTACAGTCCATCATGACCAATGTCATTTTCTGTCAAATCATGCCTAATGTCTTTTTTCTGGCCGTCATGATTAATGTCTTTTTCTGTCAAATTATGACTAATATTAACGTCACTATTTTGCGACCGCATGCACTTGCACGTGGGCCTTTGTACTCTCTCAGTATATGCGCTAGTATTATGTCTTATTGACGCAACCCAAGCCTACTTGGAGTTGCTCGACCGATCCAAAACACGTCGGGTCTAGTTCAACCCGAGAATCGCAAACTGTCAAATCTTGTCAGATTCGCGCGTTCCACCAGCCATATCGAAGATCTCGCAAAATCGTCTGGGTCAATGCATTGCCATAGGCATTGCATTGACGTCTCTCGGAATCGCGAAAATCCATCATTTAAGGCCCCGAAATCGCGGTCAAAAATTTGCTCCGAACTTTGACTTTCGAATTAGGAGTGAAATTAGCATCCGAATCAGTTAAGATTCGACAGGAAGTATCCGGAATCGATTTGGGACGCAATCAAATAATTAGTTTTTCGTTCTAACAACTTTTATATTTAGCAGTTTTCTAATTTTAGCAGTTTTTCTTTTAATCTATTCCGTCCGACTTGTCATTTCTGTCCTATTTCTATCTGATAACGTCCCTATTTTTTTACAGTATTTTTGGAAATGGTAACTTCTTTCTCTTTTTTCATGACTACTGTCTTTTTCGGTTTAATAATTCTTACTTATGCTTGTTACGAATTATGATCATAAACCCGTTGTTCCTAACAAAGAAGTACCCATTAAAACCAATAGGAAATCTCATTGTTTTTTTTCATTTGAGTTTTTTCTACACTTGCATGCTTGCATCTTCTCAATTTTTTTTCTTCTTTTCCGTCATTTGCCAAATTTAATTGCAAAAACACGACCGAGTTAGAAAATTAAATGATTTATACCATATATCCATAAAATGTATCATTTGATCATCGTATTAACCATATTAAACCAATTGAAAATATTATAAAACACAATCAGAACTTGTTAACATTGTTTATTCTTCTTCGAATTTTACATGTCAAAATAACAGAAACAACAGACGATCGATCAATAAAGAAAAACTAATAGTGACATCTTAAATTATTTGACGTGGCTTCTCACATCGGCATAGTGGGCATGAGTTTTTCTTGAACAACCAAGAAACAATACACTTCATGTGGAATGTATGATCACAACACAACTGCACTCGTTCGACTAAATCACCGTTGCTATCCATCTCAATTTCTTCAAAACACACAGCACAAATATTGACATTCTCGTCCTTCAACCCTGAATGCAAAATAGGAAAAGAAGATCGGTAAAGTTTTAAAGGTCTTTCTCTCTCCACTCTCTCAACTTTTTTTTATTTTTGGTTTTTCTCTTCTGAGTAGAGAATGAGGATGAAGTGCTCCATCTTAAATAGAGCAGGAGGTAGGCATGTGCACCAATAGGAGATGGGACATGTGGCAACAGGAAGTGGAAATACCAAAATTTGTGAGGGCAAAATTGACATTTTGAAAAGGAGATGGGACAGGCGGCAGTAGAAAGTGGAAATACCAAAATTTATGAAGGCAAAATTGGCATTTTGAAAATTCTGCCACCTCTCTATACCTTTACATCATGTATATAGGATAGGATTGTGCACCAAAATATTCGCAAAGCAACCTCTATATAAACTCTCCAACTCAATCGATGGATCCTAACAGCGACCTCCCATTTGAGTTCCCTCGCCTTTTTTCCGCTTGTACAAGGACGGACACGTTGAGCCATTAGAGTAAAATAAACAAGAAGCGGTCCCCGTGGCCGACGGCGACGACGTCACCCCTAAAGAGGTAACCACTGATCCCATAACCAACGTCAAAGCACGCCTTTACCTTCCTACCCTCTCCAACCCATACGGAACAGAAGCTTCCGGTCCTCATCTACTTTCACGGGGGCGGTTTCGTTACCAGATCAGGAGGAGATGAGATATGGGACAGACATTTAAAAATGCTCGCATGTAAAGCACCACTTCTGGGCATCTATCGAACAGTCGTGTGGCATGATCTTAAGATCCACCTTCCTGTACCTACTGTGACTCTTGGAATGCAATTAAATGGGTCCTGGCACGATCAGGTTGGAGTTTTGGATTCCCTTAATCAAGTCACTAGGAGAGGTTAATGGAGGAAAGAGGTCATAGGAGGGGATTTGCTCCTATGGCGTCGAAAAAATATACCCTCCTTCATTTTTTCCGACAATCGGCACCCACCGCTTTCATCGTTATCATCTAAGATGTGGGTACACCAAATTTCATGTGATTCTACAACCGTTTTACCGTTGATTTAGTGGGTTCAAAATTAACGGTTTACCGAGAATAGAACTTTTTACATTGCTAAATCAACGGTGAAATGGTTGTAGAATCACATGAAATTTGGTGTACCCACATCTTAGATGATAACGATGAAGACGGTGGGTGCCGATCGGCGGAAAAATGAGGAAGCGTGTATTTTCTCGACGCCATGGAAGGAAATTCCCTCTTACGGCATCTTTTCTTCATTATTCTCATATATATATATATATATATATATATATATATATATATATATATATACATTATTCTCATATATATATATATATATATATATATGAGAATAATGGAGAAAAGAGGCCATAGGAGGGGATTTCCTTCTATGGCGTGGAAAAAATACAACCTTCACCATTTTTTTCGACGATCGGCCCCCATCATCTTCATCGTTATCATCAAAGATGTGGGTACACCAAATTTCATGTGATTCTACAACTTTTTCACCGTTGATTTAGCAATGTAAAAAGTTCTATTGTCGGTAAACCGTTAATTTTGAACCCACTAAATCAACGGTGAAAAAGTTATGGAATCACATGAAATTTGGTGTACGCACATCTTAGATGATAACGATGATGATGATGGGTGCCGATCATCGGAAAAAATGGTGGAGGTCGTATTTTTTCCACGCCATAGGAGGAAATCCCCTCCTATGGCCTCTTTCCTCCATTAATCTATATATATATATATATATATATATATATATATATATATATATATATATATATAATATTGGAATCACTAATACCTAACTTACCCTCTCCTACCGAATAGAGACAAATATCATAGGTCCGTGCATGACATTATGACGTGAGGCATATCCGTATGAATTCAAATTACATAGGTTAGGTATTGTTCTATCAGCATGAGCACTAAAGAACATATAGGCTTATGTTTTATATTTATTTAGAAACTATGCATTTAATTGTTGTTTCTCGTTACATAATGATAAGGATCAAATTGGCCGAGGAAAATTGATCATAATTATCTCTTTATTTACAGACCCATGACTTGAGCATGGAGATTTTGAGCGGCTCTTTGTAGCGGGAGACAGCGCGGGAGCGAACATCGCACACCAAATAGCACTTCTCCCAGGCAACCATTCTGAAGAGGTAAAGCTTAGAGGTGTAGCTTTGATGCATCCGTTTTTCTGGGTAAAGAACCGATTTTGTCGGAGGACGAAAATTGTGGGAGCGAATAGGGGTAGCTGGAGCATGGTCGATAGTAATGCCACTGGAAAAAGTGGGAAACTTGGATGACCTGTGGATTAATCCGTTAGCCGAGGATGCGCCGAGTTTGGAAGGGTTGGGATGTAAGAAGGCGATGGTGTGTGTGGCTGGTGAGGATAGGTTTGTGTATAGAGGAAAGGTCTATGCCGAAGCGTTGAGGGGTAGTGAGTGGGGTGGGGAGGTGGAGCTTGTCGAGTCCAAAGGGGTGGGCCACTGCTTTCATCTGCTTGAGCCCGATACCGATAAGGCCCGAGATCGAGGTTATGGACAAGTTGGTTGCTTTCTTCAGCTCATAAGCTTGACTCGCTTTAGACGATGAATATCTCTGTCCGTGTCTGTTTTATTGTGTGCATCTGGCATGTTGAACTTGAATTTGCATCTTGCATCATCTCGTTTGTTTCAGTGTTGTGCTTGTTATGCCATTGGAATCTTGTGTGTGTTCTTTGTTCTCCTCGTTAATAATAAAACTCTTTGTAATTTGCGAACCATTCCAGTTATGATCTAGTTAATTATAGGATAGAAAATTTACAGTTGAACAATTTCAAATATGACAGTATTTCAAGGAGGGTCAAAGTGAAGAATTTCAAGAGGTGGACTTGTATGCAGGGGCAGCTGAGTCAGGATTTTACATTAATTTGGCTGAAGCCTGAAATATAATGTAACAAATGTATAACGATTTTTCTGTATTCAACTTCCAAATCTTTTTTATTTCTTAATAAGACCTCTGAAAATTCATATTTCTAAATATGACAACCAATCTTTTCCGTTATCTGTAAAGAACCCTCTTTAATGTTAAATCTGCTTATAAGAATATAAATTCTTGCAACCAGATTTTCCCCTTGTGTGCACTGGGGAGGGGGATAACCTTATGCAAAGAACTTACAACCCCTTGCTCACTATTTAGCTGTCCTACTTTTCTTGCAAGAATTACTTGAGTTATTAATGATTTTAACTGACACTTTTTGCTTCAGTCTTGTTTCGCTGAGATTACCTCTATATATTGTTGCCTTTATCAAATGTCTCGTCTTCTTTGAATTCCTACTATATATCTTTAGCCCTCTCTTTGATTTGGCTCCCAAGCCTTTTTTTTTTCTTTGCTCTTGTTATTAGGGAGTCTTCCATGTTTTTTTCATAAATAAATTAGACTATTCCAAGTAATTACGTAAGGCAAAAGCTCATCTGATTCAATTTGGTATCAGATAAGAGATCTTCTTTTACTGTGATTATTAGTTTGATACCATTCATTTCTCTTTGAGACTACATTTATAGAGATTTTAACTCTTGAAATGTCTCTGTTTTATTTGTTTATGTCCTTTGTGCTTAATAATCTCTGCTATATCCCTCCCCCCCCCCACCCACCCCTCCACCTCTCTCTGTCTCTCATTTGCATACGGGCACGAATTTAGTGTAATTAACCACTTTGTTTTGTATTTTTCTACTCTTCTGGTTTTTCTTAATAAAATTTCATGGGATGGGTCCTGCTTTTGCTTCAAAAGAAATTTATAATAATACCAAAAAGGTATGCACGAGGTCATTTACCAAGCGATGCACATGTGAGTGAGATCAATTAATCAAACAAATAATAAGGGTCCGGATCCGATATCCTAGTATGACCTTTTTTTGCCAATATGATCGGATGTCTATACAACGAGGGATATATACTTAAATGTTTCTTTGGATACGGATACAGGTTTTGTGAAATTATCTAGATAAAGATAGGGATATTCGAATATATGAATTTGAATTCGGACACAGATACGTCCCTAGTTAAATACAAGAAAATATATCCGGATATATAAATTTAGATATAGATATAGATACAAATATAAGAAAATATATCATTTAATAATAATTTTAGTTAATAAAGCTTATTTAAACCATATGTCTTTTGCTTATTTTAAATCTAATGCATTAAAAAATGTTTTTAATCATATCACCATGTTTGTTTCAAAAATATATATGCAAAACCCACTAGTGGTATATTTTCTTAAAAAGTGCGCACGCGAACGCACACAAGGAAGCTTTTTGCGTTAGGTGGCAGCAAAACTTATGCCCTCCACCATTTTATTCGACGATTGGTACCTTCCAATTTAATATCCATCCACTAATTCATCGATATACCAAATTTCATATGATTATAACACCATTTCACCATTGATTTAATGGGTGCAAAATTAACGGTATACCAATAATAGAACATTTTACATTGCTAAATCAACGGTGAAATGGTGTTGTAATCATATGAAATTTGGTGTATCGACAAATTAGAAGATGGTTAACAAGTAGAAAGATACCGATCGTCGAATAAAATGGCGGAGAGCGTACTTTTTGCCGCCACCTAACGCAAAAAGCATCATACGGCCTCTTTCCTCCATTATTCTCATATATATAATACGACTATGCTTCTATCGGTAGAATTTAAAAACAATTTCTATCAACTTTTAATTATTAGATTTGCTTTGGGATGTATGTAAACAATTAAAAAGAAAATTTCTCATTTATTTAAATAATTTTATAATTGTTTGCACACATCTCAATATTGATCAAAAAATTAAAAAGTTGATAGAATTTGTTTTTAAATTCTACTAATATGATCTGTGTGTGTAACATCCTAGTGCATTTATGCTATATTTTGGGAATATTTTCAAATCTTACGATAAATTCTTGATTATTATTGCTTTTGGGTTGCGGATAGTGCATTTAGCAACTGTAGTCAGTATCCTACCCGACCTACATATTGGAAACCAATCATGCTTCAAGATTATGTCAAATATTTGATAGTACAGAGAATCCATGCACATCTAGATTCTATACACATATATAATATATTTTATTATCTGCATATTTTTTAATAATACTAAATAAAAACAAAACAATATATTCTAGTATCTAGCCTTGCATGTCATCATACCCCATATCATATGGTTGCATCCATATATCATGTTCATATCCAAATTGTTACACTTATTTGGGTTGCTATGTATATTTGCGTAGAACCGTATTTGGGGGTATGCATTTTTATTAACAGGACATCGCACTATGGTTTAAATTTTTACGCATTTTCTCCATATTTAAAAAGTAGATTTTTAGAAGAGATCCGGGTAATATTCGGAATACTCTGAAATTAACTGTAAAATCCCAATATATATTATAATATTTTTCTATATATATAAACTAAATGTTATATATATATATATATAATATATTTATCAAACTAAAAATATATCTCCCCCCCCTCCCCCCCTATATATATATATATATATATATATATATATATATATATAATAATAATAATAATAATAATAATAATAATAATCTATTAATATAACAAACCAACTCTCTCTCTCTCTTCTTCTTCTCATCGCGTCCCTCCCTGCGAGAAACCCAGAAACCCACGCCCACTCTCTTGTCGTCGTTCATCATCGACCTCGCCCATCACCACCATCACCCTCATCGTCGTCACCAACACCACAAGACCTCCTTTCCTCCCCCTCTCTTTCCCGAGCACAACCCAGCTCCTCCCCGCGACGTCAACCCAAGAAACCACACACCCCGCCGAAGCCCTCGTCGTCGCCACCCAGCACCAGCACCGTTTCCCTCGTCTTCACCTCCTTGCCCTCTCATCCTCACCACCTCCTCCCTCCTTCTTCCCGACGGCCTGTGATTGTTAAGGTTTTTTTTTGTATGCTAGTTTTAATTACCGCAAACAAGACGGTTCCGCTTGGTAGCTAGCCGGTTGAGTACGGGTCGATCCACGGAGAGATGGGAATCTTTTTCTTAGTGTTTTAACGAGTTAAGTCCAATTTGTCCGAGTTTGTTCAAAGTTAACTATATGCTTAGATATGTATGATAATAGAGCTTGTTAGGGTTAGGATTAGATTAATTTGAGTTAGGAGTTCGCTCATTTTTTTCGTTTGCCACGCTTGATATCGATATTACGGTAATCGACAACAATGGGGATTAGCACGACTAAAAAGGAAACTTGCAAGTATAAGTTAGGCTTTCCAACACTTATTTCTTTCTTTTGATCCTTGTCCGTCTGTTCTTGGCTCTTAGCCATAACCTCCGGTCAATTCAACCACAACCGGTCTCACTAGGGTGTCACCGTTATCATATAAGATAGGGTGACGTATGGAGCGGATTGTGGTTGCCTTGACGGGAGTTCGAATCAACTTGTTGGGCAAAGAAACAAGTGAGAGAGATTTCCTTCTCTCAAGCTTTCCTTATCCTACCCTAACAAGTGAGAAACTACTCACTTATTATAAAAGAAAAAGAAAATAAAACAAACAAAGAAGATAGAAAGAAATGAGGGAGAAAATTACAACTAGCTATTTGGGACCTCACCTAGGTAAGGATCTCTCTTAAGCATCATGGTTGTAAGGATAAAAGAAAAGAGAACAAAAGAAAAACAAGAAAACCAACAACCACTTAACAAAGAAAATTACAAGCAACATATATAAAAACTACTTAAAAAATTACAAGACATGCATATAAAAGAACTCTTTTATATTTATCATCCACCCAAAAGCTCTCACTTCAATTTTAATGGAGGAAAGATGATGAAGAAAGAGAAGTTACACAAAATTCTAACACAAAACTAGTGAAAATATACATTCTTCATATGGCTCTGATTTGGAGTATTTATAGGCAGTGAAGTGAAATCTTAGAGTCATATTCTGAGGCCATACAAAATTACCAAACTACCCAAGAAATACGAACAATAGATGATGTGACATGGCCGCGGAACCGCTGCACAAAAGGCCTAATAGCCGCGGTTCCGCGGCCATTTGGTGTGTTTGGCATCTCATTTTCTCTAGGATGTCTTTTGTTGCTATATTGTTCTATTTAGTACACTTGTTTTTGCAGAATCATTCCATTTTCTCCCAGATTTTCAACAGTCCAAAATATGAAAGAGTGTGGACTTTTTTGCCTTGATTTTCTCGAGCTCTGCATTGTCAACTTGATTCTCGTACTGTCTCTCTCGTGCTTTGTGCATGAATGACCTTTACTTGACTTTGTCTCTCGAACTAGTAGGCGGCACCTGACGGATGGTGAGAGAAACCCGTATTTTTATCCGTTCTTTGCAGTTGTCTTGAATTTGTCGTGATTGTTCATGATTTTCATTGTTTTGGACTGAGAACCAGTAACTTGCAATTATGTAGCAAACACGGATCAAAAGTACCTATTTATATGCAATGTGATCAAGAATGGGTGGTGTCACGCCCCGCTTTCCGATGTACGGGAAGGAGACACGGCGAGACCGCTACGTATTTACTCAGAAGTAAGCACGCTAAGCATATCTAAGCAATATAAAATAAAGTACACAAGATACAGGAATGTAAATAAATATCAACTTTATTTATTAAACATTCTTTTACACGTATAACTGGAAAGTAAATACATGAATGGAAAGCAATGCCTAAACAATGGAATAACTAAAATGAAAATATGTACAAGTCACTGCTCAGGATCTTCTGTGAACTGCTCCACGTACTCCTGGTTGGTC
Source organism: Agapanthus africanus (assembly GCA_030015575.1). Classification (NCBI taxonomy): domain Eukaryota; kingdom Viridiplantae; phylum Streptophyta; class Magnoliopsida; order Asparagales; family Amaryllidaceae; genus Agapanthus; species Agapanthus africanus. The sequence continues at coordinate 80,042,235 of CM057341.1, forward strand.
TCGAACTCTAGTGCGTCCGATCCACCTGACAACATTCCAAAGATGAAAAGAAATAGGAATGTCGTCAGCGAACAATCGCTCGATCAGTCCCAAAGAAAGGAAGAAGTAGAATAGACAGAAAATGGAGTATATCTATTAGTGTTTGATTATAATGTTAACATAGTTGTTTGTAGCTTGGTACAGAATATTCCAGTGTATGCGAGAGGAGTCCAACTCACACCGTGGACTTTGGTAACCCGTAGTATAAGAATCCGTCGAAAATACCACGGAACAATGGCATGGATGTAATTACGTCTTTAGTGACCACCTCGTTCCACCTTTAACATGTTCCGTACATGTCTACCCCTTTATAAACCCCATAGTGTCTTATAGTATTGATTGTATAGATTGTAGTGTATTGCCTTGTAGTAAATAGAAGACTTGCCGAAACCATGATATCAGTAAATAGAATGGATATAAATGGAGAGTCATGTAGACGGAGTATATCCATGGTTTAGTTCGGTCAATATAGATTGATATAAATTGAATAGACGGATTCATAGATTCATGTAGTTTATACTTGAATCATATTCAAGTCAGATTGATTAGATTGAGACTCGGTCTGAGTCAGACACTTTGAAAAGAAATTGAAATCCTGAATTAGTTTTGATGTTATCAGTAACTGCTGCACATAGACGGCAGGATTTGTGTCTTTTTCAAAAACAATTACCGTGTTGATAACACCGTTTATTAGATTGTTTACCTTAGATAGGAAAGCACCCACATTCTCCGGCTCCCTGAGGCTCAAGAGAATTGGTCCCTATTTACCGCCGAAAGACGCGACCGGGACGTTGGGACGTCTGGCCTGAACTTTGGGGGCAGATGCTATTGGGTGTCATCCGTCCACCTCTCCGAAGATACCAAGTTGATTTATGACTCCGTGTATCGGAGGTTTGGACAAATGCAGCCATTGTAGCAGACTTCTTCAGATTCCCCTCGCTTGCGAGGGGTTTTTGATTGTGGGGACGCTCTTCCCTGCAAGCGCAAGCCCCTGCAGTAAATTACGTTATCGGATTATGATAACCACTTTCTCCTTCTCCAGAAGGTCACTTCGTGTCGTGTGTGTTTGTTTTATTTTTGGTTGCCCGTAATGTATAGGGAAACTAATTTATGTTGTCGCCCGTAGGGCGTGGATTAGTCCAAATCCGTATTTTCTTAGATTTGGATTTTGGTTGGTTTAATGATCGTTAATCTTGTTTTAGATTAAGATCAACTCAAACGTTTGTTGAGGATACGTTAGTCTAATCTTAAACTAAGATCTACTCAACATGATTTGAGGATCATTTAGATCCAACGAAAGAGCATATGAGCTCTGTCGTTTTAGTTTAAGGACGTTGCGGTCCATTGGATTTAAGGACATCGTAGTCCATGGAGTTTAAGAACATCATAGTCCATAGAGTTTAGTTTAGGGACGTTGCGGTCTATTGGGTTTAAGAACATCATAGTCCATGAGTTTAAGAACCTCATAGTCCATGTTTAAAGACAACATAGTCTAGAAGGTTTTTTCAGTTTAAGGACATCATAGTCCATGAAGTTTAGTTTAAGGACGTCACGGTCCGCTGTTAGTTTAAGGACGTTACGGTCCAGAGTTAGTTTAAGGACATTACGGTCAATCATTAGTTTAAGGACGTTGCGGTCCATTGTTTGGATGTAATCATGGGTTTGGAAATGCACCAGATAGTTATTGGTCGTCGGGACCCACCATCTCTGTGAAGACGTTGAAGAATTACAACGACATGTATCAGAGGTGTGAAGAGATTTATCCTTGAACTAAATGCCAGATTGAGAAGTAAAGGGATAAACATTATTGTAAATGCCATCTGAGATGATTAATTTTGGAAGACCTGAGCATAATTAGGGCTCGGTTAAAAACAAAGTTTTGGGTTTGGGAGACTTAGCTAACTTGGGCTAAGGTTGGCCTATCATAGTGTTAAATACTAGCATATGTTCGGCGCTCACGTGCTCCCACGTGAGGTCTTAAAGTCTTGTTTAAGCACTAAAGATTTGAAGCGCTCACGTAGGGTCATGTGAGGTGCTTGAAGTAGTGTTAAAAACTGAAAGTCTGAGGCACTCACATGGGGTCACGTGAGGCGCCTGAGATTTGGCACAGCTTCTTTGTATTTGTTCCCTTTTTCTTTTCTGAGAGCTGAGCACTATTGGGTCACGTGGGATCACGTGAGACCTCCCCAAAGACTGAAAGCTGCCATTGTTTTATTCTCTTTTGAAAAGTGCTAATCACTATTAAAGGGTCATGTGAGGCGCCCTAAGAATGGAATCTATCTTAAGTTTATTTCCCTTTTACAAAGGTTTGTTCAGAGGTCACGTGGGAGCTAATCTCCTTTTACGTGCATGGGGATCTTAAGTTTTCAAGCCCCTTGTTTAATAAGAATTAAATTCTGTTATAGGGTTAAACCCTAGTTTTATTTAGAGGAATTAAATTCCTATATGTTCTGTTATAAGAATTAAATTCTTTGGACTCAATTCTCCCCCAAAGTTTTGAATCTGCATATCAGATTTTCCCGATGAGAATTAAATTCTCAACTTGTGGGGAGATGTGCTTCTGCAGATGTTCAACCAGAGAAAGAACTAAGTTCTTTTTAGAAGAGATAAACTCTTGTGAAGGTGAAGAAGAGGTAAAAGGTTTTGTGTTTAATTCCTTTCCTTACCTAGGGTTTCTTTTTGGAGATCTTCTTCTCTCTGGAGAATTAAATTCTCTTTTCTTTTGGCTTACGAAGGGTTTTTTCTCTCTCTCTTTCTGTATCTTTTTCTTCTTTACTTCTTTGCTCTTAATTATAGTAGAAGAAGGGAATCAATTTGTTTAGAAAATCTCTCTTTAAGAGATTTTGATTGATTTTATAGTCAACCAAATTGATCTTTTAGATCAATCGGTGAATTTTATTCACCGTTGAATTTTTAATCCAAGGACTTCTGTTTTACAGAAGATGTCTCTTTTGTTGTTCTTAACAAGATTAGGAAGATATTTCCTCGTACAGAAATCATTCTGTAGATTGGTGATTTTTAATCACCATTGGATTTTTAATCCAACGGTGCCCTGTTTTACAGAGCGTAATCTTTCTTGTTTGGAAATATTTAAGGAAACATTTTCCAACTGGGGGTTTTGATTCCTCTTAATTAAAATTTAATTCTATCGGTTCAGAAGCCATAGGAGCGCATCACGTGTAGCACGTGACCCCACCAAATTAAGCCTACCAAAGAGCATCGCGTGCTATCACATGGGTTTTTTGCTCTGGCTAATTGTTTGCTTTATTCAGGCGCCTATATACTTTGTATATAGAGGTCACGTTTCTGCACGTGAGGCCCAGTTTCAGCTTAATTTTGTCAAGCGCGGCGCCTATCACGTATGGGCACGTGATACTCCATTTGGGGAATTTTTCCTGTTGCTTTTATTTATTTTTCATTTTTTATAAGGGAACAAATGCCCCCACAGCGTTGTTCTCACGTGGTTTGCACGTGGGTGCAGCGCTGTCACCTTTACAGCCGTTGGATTGCCTAGGGGAACGGGAGATGAACCGCCCTTGTCACGTCTTATAAATACGAGGGTTTAGTTTCTTATGCAGCCACTGTTTCCTTCATCTTCTTCCTCCTTCATTTTCTTTGAGAATTTTATTCTCCTCCTCAGAGCTTAGTTCTCTACCATTGCAATCCCAGAGTTAAACTAAAAAAGAAACCCTTTTTAGGTAAAGATCTTGCACATCATAAAAAACTTTTCTTTTTGAACAAAAATTCTCTGGATTTTGAATCCATCATGAGAGCTTTGCTCTCTTCTGAAACCCATCCACTTAGGGATCAAAAGATGTGATCTTTGAGTAGTAAACCTCCGTATCTTGAACATTCACCCCTGTTTTTTGAGGATTCATGGAATTTTATTTCTCATATATGTTTTTTGTGAGTTTCTGGAATTTAATTCCATCATATAAAAGGAATTTAATTCCTCAGGCGAAGAGCTTAGCTCTGAAAGATCAAAAGGACCCTTTGGGAATTTTATTTCCTGGTGCTCTTGAAAATCTTTGCATAGGGTTTTACCCTTATTCACGCAAATTTTAAATTTGTTGTGTGCCTTAGCAGAGGTTGTTTTCCCAAGAGTTGTTTGGAATTCCAATGTCTGTTTAATGATAATCTTTTCAATTCTCATAATGATTGCCCTATCTCATCATTGGTACGCCGCCACATTGATTTTGTGGGGTCCATGTGTTTTGTAGGCATTGGTCGCACAAAACAGACATCCTGTTATATATGTGTGTGTGTGTGCGCGCGCGCGCGCATGGGTTTCACTAATGTTTTCTCTTTTCCTTATTTCAGGAACAATGGCCTCTCTCACCTATTTCCCTTATACTCGCACAGACGCCGCTTTTTCACAATCGTCGTCGGATGAGGAGGCAATGGTGATGATCAGAGCTCATGATAAAAACCAGACAAGTCTGTTCTTATAGGGCGTTTGGTACGGCCACATCATCCGGGGGCACCGAAGTTTTATTTGCGAAGAGTCAGCGGAGCCTCTTCGCCCTATATTGCCGATGAAGCGTCCACAGACAGCTTACGCAGTGGAGATGACCAATTTGACTCCTTCGGGCCGGCTTGAGCCCTCTACATCTGGGATACCCAACCATCCCTTACCGGCTATAGACATCTTGGGGCATCGGATTTGCCAAGGTGAAGCTCGACCTTGGGGATAAGTTTATAAAGTAAGTGTCACCCCCGGCATCCAGTGGGCTATCTTATTTGGGCTCGCTACATTCTATCTGCCCACCGCTCAAGGTTACAGAAGGTTGGGCTATATCAGGCAGTATATGCGTCGCTATTCCATTATCATGCTCCTCACCTCTAGTGGATCAAATCCTTCTTAAACCAATGAAATATGCCAACCAACACCTTTCTGCTAGGGGACCGAGAGGTGTCTATTTCATTGGATGAATTCCGTGAGATTTCAGGATTGCCCATCAGGAGGGAGCATTACGAGGAGTTGCTGCCTCCCGATGAATATATTTTCTCCACTGTGCCAGCTACACTTGATGGCCTGACGGCCGAAACTTCCGTCCGTCATAAATACCCCAGCCTAATCAAGGCTCTAGGTATTTTCGACAGATTGTTTGCGAAGTCAGAGAGGCAGGGCGTCGCTTTCGAGAGCTTCATTGCCTGCTTTATCCGGGAGGATGTTCTATCCAAGGAAGCCCTGAAGTTTGCGAGCATCGACGACCCTTTTGGGTTTGGGTTGGACAAACTGCCGACCAAAGAAGAAGATTTGCCGCAGTTTTATATTCTAACCGCGTCGGCCGTGTCTTTTAATGCAATTGCGGCTCTCGGCATAGACGAAGAGATCTTCTTCATCGGCTTTATTAGCCTCTGGCTTATTTGGTTTTCGATACCGTCGCACCGACGCTTCATGAGAGCTTCCGCCTTCTACCCCACCCATCGTGCAGCTGAAGGGGCAAAGTTGGCCGTTGGTATCGCAGCACTATCGCACCTTTATCATGGGTTAAGTGTTGCGGCCAACACTTCGACTCCAGGTGTAGATGTTGTGAATCTCCCCCTCCATTACTTCACATCTTAGATCGAAATGCATGTGCTGGAGGCGTTCGTAGCACATCGACGGCCGAATTGCTATGACTCCCACACCTTCCCGCGAGTTATGAGATTGGTGGATGCCTCCGCTTCCGATCCGACTCAACTAGGGGCCCTCCGTGTTCTGCTCAATACATATGCTACTGAGGGTGGGATGGTGTTTACTGATCGCGTTCTTTCTGCTCCGGCGGGGCCCATCCAATAGCTATTCGACTTGTCGAAAGGGGGAGCATCATCCTTAAAGCTTAAGGAGATCATGCATTTGTATTCAATTAAGCCAGGCTACTTAGTGTTCTGCCGGAATGATACGGCCCTCCTTATGCGGTATAATCCGCACCGCTTCGCTCGGCAATTGGGTTACAATCAGGACGTCCCCTTCGAAGCGTTCTTGGTTGAGCCTACTTCGTCTCTGGGAGTTATTCGCAACGTCATTCATCACTTCATGTGGCTGAACACTGGCTCTCTGTTTATGATCCCGGAGCCAGACTATCTCCCAAGGTCTGTGGGATCCTTTGTGGGTTGGTATCGCCACCGGGTTGGTCCTGTCATTGCTAAGGAGAGGCGGGTACTCTTCGAGTATAGGGCTCCCGCTCCAACCCAAGCTGCCAATGCTCCATTGCGACCGCGGTCAATCATTCGCCCTCTCTTGAGGGATGGCAGCGTGGTCCTTATCCCGCAAGTCGCAGAAACAAAATCGATTCCTCCTATTGCAGGGATGCCAATGCGCACTAGGGCTCAAGCAAGCTGAAGCGCCATCGGCCGTGCCATTAGTGGCGACGCTATCGGCAGTGGTGTCACCAAAAAAGGATAGTGGAGGCGAAGTGGGCCAACGCTGCGCCAAAGTGCCGAAGGGAAGGAAGCGAACTTCTTCCAGCGTTAGTTCCGGGTCGAAGAGAAGAAAGAAGACGGTCACTGGTTTGCTTGACCTTTTGCTGGAATCCGAGCCTATTGTTCAAGACGAGCCAATATCCATGCAAGAGCCGGATGATGGTCTTCTCTTTCCGGGTTCATCTGCCGAGGAAGCCGCACAATTGGCTGAGGCTATAAGGCGTTCACAGGATGAGACCGAGAATATGTGTATCCCGAAGAAGCCTTACCCCCCGGTTATCTTTTACAAAGATCCTCCTCACTATGGAGGGTACATATGGGTCCCCTGCGACCGGAAGACGAGATAGCCCTCAAGCAGCCCATCTCAGTCACCTCCGAAGATGAGCAAGCAGCGAAGACCGGTAGGCATGAGTCTACGTTTGACGCCCGGCGAGCACAATTCCTAAGGAAGGAACGACGGCTTGAAAAAGCTATACTAAAGGCACCCTGGCGTATCGGTATGCATTTTTTCTGTATTTTTCTTTGGCAAGTAATTTGTTTCGCTTTTTTTATGTCTTCTTATCTTCGTGAAAAACTTTGCAGGGACTTCGGCGATGACAGAGGATTTGAGTCCAAGTCGTGCTCCGCCTGTGGATTTTACAAATGTCTCCGATGAGGCACCGGCAGGTGTGGAAGAGATTGTTATAGCTGTTATTCCTACTACGGAGCTTCCGATGATAGCCTATGTTCCTTCAGTGTCAATTCCTTCAGCGGAGGTAGCCCCATTGGCCACGGATTATATGGATGTCTCTGATGACGCACCGAAACGTGTAGAAGAGATTGTCGAGGCGGTCAGTACTATCTTGGAGCTCCCGGTGATGACCTCCACTTCTTCATTGCCCACACCTTTAACAGAGGTGACCTTGTCGGTCATAGACCCGATGGATCTTTCTGGTGGCGCCTCGAAGATTGTAGAAAGCACCGCCATGGCCACTGTTCCCTTTTTGGAGCCTGAAATGGCAGATGTCGTTTCGCGACTGGAAGCTGCTACGCTAGCCCACGTCCTCGGTGATGTGCCTGAGGGTACAGAGGAGGCTGCCAAAGCTGCTATCCCTCCAGTTCAAAGCGGGAGGAGCATCGAAGGTAGTCTTCTATATTTTGTTTTGATAGTCTCTCTATTATCTGAATCTTTCTGTCTTTTCAGAATTATAAGGGTTGGAGGTGTCCATCGTGGATCTATCCCCCAGAAAGTCTTTTCAGCGTCTGCTCGAGATAGTCGCCCCACAGGCAATATCCCCGCAAAGCATCGTCCTCTCTTCTGTGCAAGGTTGGTGTTATTTGACCCCTTCATTGTATTATCATTATTTCGTATAACGATGCTAATATGTCTTCTGTAGTTCTAGAAGCTGACGACGAAGTTGAGATTCTCAACGGGCCTGGGGATCTTTTAAACCCTCCTTGCATGACTGTGGGTAAGTAAGGTTTTGACGTTGTTCCATCTATTCTTTGTTTGCAAACCTCGCTGATTGTTCATGAATCTTGACAGCTTTGCCCGCTCTTACCCCGCTGGAGTCTCGCATCATTATACCACTAGGCCCTTATGCCCGGCGTGCATCTGAACAGATGGCGAAACAAAGCATCTACTCCTTGTCGGCTCTTATCGAAGATCTTCGTGTTGGTAGTTCGATCACAGCCGAAGAATTTACTGCCGAAGCCAACATCTCTTTGCCCTTTCTCGCCACTTACCACGATGAAACCTTGGTGCATGTCTGGGTCGAGTATTGTCGTTGAGTGGAGGCTTGCTTACATGGTCTTGAGTGCGTACGCCTTCCCTCAGAAGTCCTTGCTGCAAAGACGAACTTGCGGGGGCTGATTGAACGGTGCGCCGCGAATCTGCAGTCACGTGAGAAGAGACTCAACCGAAAATTTTCGGAGAGGGAACTAGCCTCGAATGCTTTGGGAGGACTCCAAGCTCAACTTACTACCAAGACCACTCATGCCTATGAAATCTAGCGATTACTTCAAGAAGCTATCATTGAAGTGGTCGCTCTCGACAAAGCCGTCATCTTTACCCGCGAGATGGTTGAAGCTTATAAGGCCACCGAAAGGGAGCTCGAGAACCAGTTCGCGTCGTATCAGACCCAACAGTCTCAAGCGAAGACCCATTTTGTGGCAATAACCAAGCTTGAATCTGAGCCCTAACGGAAGAGCGATGAATTGAGGAGCTTATTGTGCCATCCGCCGGCTTAAAGAATTTTTGTTTATTGTATTTTTTATTATATATTTTTTTATCCATTTATGAATAAAAATATTTTGTATTCATTTTGATTCTTTTATGAGATGTACCTTGTATTCACTTGGATTCATGAATAAAAGAAATATTTCATTTCATTCTGGCGCTTTTTCTTCTTTGTTGTGTCATTGGCGTATTACTTTAGTGAATGTAACTTGTAGATGTTAAATAACAATCCATCTTGATTTATTTGTAAGGTAGCGATGGCTTAGGAAACAAGTTCAGGTCTACTGCCCAAGACTTTCCAACTTTATGAGCCGTGAGGGTCTCATAAAGACTTTTCTCCCTACGAGTCGAGAGGATCTCGTAGGTGCAATTTCTCTTTAGGGGTCGTGAGGACTCCTAAGTGTGTTTTCTCTTGAGAATCATAAGGATCTCACAAGAGAAATTTCTTTTTATGGGTTGATAGGTTCGTATATTGACTTATTTCCGAGTTGAAGCATTGCTCCGACAGGGAGGTTAGGGGTTGATATGTTTCCGAGTCGAAGCGTTGCTTTACGAAAAGGAGGTCAAGGGTTGACATGTTTCCGAGTCGAAGCGTTGCTTTACGACAAGGAGGTCAGGGGTTGACATGTTTCCGAGTCGAAGCGTTGCTTTACGACAAGGAGGTCTACGACAAGGAGGTCAGGGGTTGACATGTTTCCGCGACGGGGTCATTGGATGACGTATTTCCGAGATGGGGTCATTTGCTGACGTATTTCCGCGACGGGGTTATTGGATGACGTATTTCCGAGATGGGGTCATTGGATTACGTATTTCCGCGACGGGGTCATTGGATGACGTATTTCCGAGACGGAGGTCATTGGCTGACGTGTTTCCACGACGGGGTCATTGGATGACGTATTTCCCGAGACGAGGTCATTTGCTGACGTATTTCCGTGACGGGGTCATTGGATGACGTATTTCCGAGACGGGGTCATTGGATGACGTATTTCCGCGACGGGGTCATTTGCTGACGTATTTTCACGACGGGGTAATTAGATGACGTATTTCCTAGACGGGGTCATTGGATGACGTATTTCCGCGACGGGGTCATTGGATGACGTATTTCCGAGACGGAGGTCATTGGCTGACGTGTTTCCGCGATAGGGCCATTGGATGACGTATTTCCGAGACTGGATCATTTGCTGACGTATTTCCGCGACGGGGTCATTGGATGGCGTATTTCCGAGACGGGGTCATTGGATGATGTATTTCCACAACGGGGTCATTGGATGACGTATTTCCGAGACGGAGGTCATTGGTTGACGTGTTTCCGCGACAGGGTCATTGGATGAAGTATTTTCGAGACGGGGTCATTGGTTGACTTTAGCTTGTCTGTGAACCGTAGAGTCTTGGAACTGGGGACTTTGTCGTGGCCCCGATTGGTGGTGTCGCGTCCGTATCCTGCTGGAATGAGGAGGAACGCCGTTGCTGATTTTTAGGCTGTAGATGTTGCTGTTGAGATTGGGAACTAGGGACTTTGCCATGGCTCTATTTCGTTGTGTCGCGTCCATGCCCTGCTGGCATGAGGAGGAACGCCGTTGTTGGTCTTCTGGGATGCAGATGTTGCTGTCGAAATCTAACTTTCTCTTTGACAGAGTTTGTTAGGACATGTGGTTCCCTTTTCGTTTATGCTTATGGATTATATACTGGGGTCAGTATGGATTTACCTGCAGGGCAAAAGTTTCATTATTTCATCATTTATTTTATTTCTTTCCACGATGCTCTATCATTTCAGCTTTTTATATCGCGAAAGTCGCGATTGCCTAATCATTTCGGCTATTTTTCGCGGTGCCCAATTATTTCGGCTATTTTTCGCGATGCCCAATTATTTCGGCTATTCTTCTTTTTCTTTACTCGCTGCTTTTTTATTGCGAGTTGCCCAAACATTTCGGCTATTTTTATATGCATATATTTTACTCGCTGATTTTTATTGCAAGTTTCCCAAACATTTCGGCTATTTCATATGCATTTTTTTTGCGAGTAAGGAACTCAAGATCTGATACCAATCTTAGCATCAGTATCACTGCGACCGGAATATTGCCAGGAGCGAAGCATCATTTGCCATGAAAAGACTTGGAATTTGATACCGATTTAGGCATCAGTATCGCTACAACTGGGATATTGCCAGGAGCGAATCATCATTTGCCTTTGTCGATTTAAACAAAGATGGCTTAGCAAACAGGGTTGGAATCCTGTTGACTAAGTCTTTTGACTTCATGAGCCGTAAGGGTCTCATAAAGATGTTTCTCCCTATGAGTCGTGAGGATCTCGTAGGTGCGTTTTCTCCTTAAGAATCGTGAGGATTCTTAAGTGTGTGTTCTCTTATAAGTCGTAAGGATCTTACAAGAGTGTTTTCTCCTTATAAGTCGAGTTGACTTACAAGTGTCATTCACCACATGAGGAAATTTCGCGCCATTGGTGGAACCGGGTGGGGGAAACATTTATTTGTGCCCGTGGATTGTATACAAGAGTCAACATTGAACCGTTTGTAGGGCAGTCTGGAAAATGTGATGGCTTAAGAACATGCTCAAATCCCTATAGCTTAAGGCTTTCGAATCTTATGAGCCGTGAGGGTCTCATAAGAGGATTCTCCTTACGAGTCGTGAGGATCTCGTAAGTGTAATTTCTCCTCAGGAATCATGGGGATCCTTAAGTGTGTTGCTCCATTGTGAGTCGTAAGGATCTCACGCAGGTATTTTCTCCTTACAAGGTCGAGAGGACCTTGCCAGTGTGCATGAATTTTTACGAGTCTATGCCCTTTAGGTTTTTCACAGACTCGCCGGTAGCCCTGCTATTTTTACTCACGGAGCCCTTTCGGATTTTCATCCGTGCCCATCTTGCTTATGGACGTACCGTTTTTTTCTTACGAATCTGCGCCCTTTCGGGTTCTCACAAATATCGCCGGTAGCCTTGCTGTTTTTACTTACGGAGCCCTTTTGGGTTTTCATCCGTGCCCATCTTGCTTATGGACGTACCATTTTTTTTTTGGGTCAGCCCTAAGATACTGCGGTTTGTGGTAGTTTAAAGACGTTTCGGTCCGTAGTTAGTTTCAGGGCATTGCGGTCCATTGTTAGTTTAAGGACATTTCGGTCCGCTTTTAGTTTAGGGGCATTCCAGTGCACTGTTAGTTTAGGGACATTTCGGTCCGAAATAGTTTAAGGACGTTACGGTCCGCTGTTGTCAAAGTTTTGTATGGTACTACTTTCAGAATTTTGACTCAAGAAGATAGCGAGCGGACACAAGCGTCATCATCTATCATTGACCTGAGTTGCGACTCGTCAAGCGTAGTATTTCTTAAGGAATCAGTCATTTATTGGCCGAAAGGGTCTTTCGCCATGCATGTCTATGAGCAAGTAAGCCCCACCTTGGTAGACCTTGTCTATGATGAACGGGCCCTCATAGTTTGGCTCGAATTTCCCTCGTTTGGCACGATTGGGGATCATAGGCCTTTTAACGACTAGCACGAGTTTGCCTTGGTGGAATGATCTCAGCCTAATCAATCTTTCATATGAGTGCATCATCCTTACTTTGTAAGCTTCCAGGTTTTGCTGCGCTATGAGACGAGTTTCATCGAGGGCGCCGAGCTCCTCAAGCCGAAGATGAGCGTTCTCTTTGTCTGTTAGCTCGTAATGAACCGCCACTCTTAGAGAGGGTAGCTCTATTTCCAAAGGGAGTACCGCTTCTGTGCCGAACACCAGTGCGTATGGCGTTGTATTCGTGGCCGTTTTGAATGTTGTCCGATACGCCCAAAGAGCTTCTTGTAGTCTCTCGTGCCAGTCCTTTTTATTCTTGGACACCATCTTCTTGATGATCTTCGTCAAGATCTTGTTGAAAGCCTCAACTAGACCGTTAGCTCGGGGATTATAGACCGAAGAGTATCTCCAGTCTATGTTATGCTGTTGTGCGAAGCGGCTGATTTTATGACTTCTGTGGGCCGGCCCGTTATCGGAGATAATCCGTCGCGGAGTGCCGAACCGATATATGACGTGCGTTTTGAAGAAATGGAGGATATTCTCCGTCTTCACTTCTCTTAGCGGTACTGCTTCTGCCCACTTAGAGAAGTAATCAGTTGTCGCCAGTATAAACCGATGTCCTTTGGACGACGTTGGTTCGATGGGCCCGATTATATCGGTTCCCCACATTTTGAACGGCCAGCTAGCCACTGTTGGGTGTAGCGGATTTGGATGCTGGTGGATGAAGTCCCCGTGAATTTGGCACAAGCGGCATTGCTTCGCGTATTTTAGGCAGTCCTGGATCATCATGGGTCAATAGTAGCCCATTCTTTTGATCTTCAGCTTCATCTTTGGCCTGGCTTGATGAGAACCGTAAAGTCCGTCGTGAGTTTCTTGGACGACACCTTTTGCTTCTTCCGTTCCTAGGCATCTTAGCCATAGAGAGTCGAATGATCTCTTATACAGAGTATCATTGACGAAGGCGAAAGACAGAGCTCGTTTCATGAGCTGATGTCTTGAGGATGCATTTTCAGGCGTTCGACGGGATTTGAAGTAGTCTATGAATACTTCCCTCCAATCCTTAGCCCTTTCTTGGTCCTCTATTTATAGGGATGTCTGCTTGGTCGCTTCCTTTTCTTCAGACGACTCCGGAGTTATTTCTGCCGATGCGAGAACCCGACGGCTTTGCACGACGATTCTTACGTCATCGAGATTTTAGTCAGCCAATTCTTTAGCGAGCTTGGCTAGTGCATCAGCTTTGTTATTTTCCGTGCGCGATATGCTCTCCAACATGTAGGAGGGGATTTGGGTCAGCAGTTGCTGCACTCTCTCGCCATACTTTACCAACTCTGCTTTGCACGTTTGATAATCGACGTTTACTTGACTAACGACCAACTGGGAGTCTCCGTATATGAGAAGGTTTTCGATCCCCATGTCGATAGCGATATCAAGACCGGCTATCAAAGCTTCATATTCCGCTTCGTTATTTGTTCTGGGCTCTTTCAAGGAAAGGGCAAAGCGCATTATCCCTCCTTGTGAAATCACAAAGATGAGGCATACCCCAGATTTGAGTATGGGGGTGCTGTTCTTTTGCTTCTTCGCGGAAGATGCCCCGTCGAAATAAAGTTCCCATCGGGTATCACTCTTTCCTTTCTCCCTGTCGATCGTGTCGAAAGTGTGCTCGTCTAGCAGTTCGCAATTTAGGGGCGAGTTAGCAGGTATCGGATGCTCAGCGAGGAAGTCGGCGATGGCCTGGCCTTTCACTGTCCTGAGAGGTCGATATGTTATCTAGAACTCCATTAAGAGTAGGGCCCATTTAGCGAGCCGTCCCGTTAGAATGTCTCTTGACATTAAATATTTGATAGGATCCACTTTTGATATAAGATGGACCTCATGTGCCAAAGCATAATGTCTGAGCTTCGTTATCGCGAAGATTAACGCCAGGCAGTGCTTTTCGATAAGGGAGTAGCTATTTTCTGCCCCCAGTAAAACACGGCTCAGGTAATAGAGAGCTCTCTCCTTCCCTTGATCGTTCTCCTGTACCCATAGCGCACCTAAGGAACCTTCAATGGCGGTTTTATATAGGATGAAGGGCTTTCCCTTGACCGGAGTGGCCAATACCGGCGGATTCTGCAAATACTGCTTGATTTCGTCCAGTGCGTTCTGGCATTTACGATCCCAAACGAACGGGGTTCCCTTCTTCATCAGGTGACTATAGGGACGGCATTTTCTGGAAAGGTTAGCTATAAACCGTCGGATGTACACGAGCTTTCCTTGGAGAGACCGTAGTTGTTTGAGAGTTCTTGGCGAAGTCATTTCCATAATCGCCTTGATCTTTGACGGGTCTATTTCGATGCCCCGGTGTCGGATGATGAACCCCAGGAATTTGCCCGAGGAAACTCCAAACGCGCATTTGATGTTAGTGTATATGCCCTAGAGGCCATTACTGTATCATACTAGTTTGTATATTACTTAATGGATGCTTGGGATATTCACCTTGTATATACAATCTTGCTCAAAATAGTAGTATGCTACTTGGTTTGTTTCTACTTCAATGTGTACTTGTGTTTATTTCAGTATATCACTTATACGCATTAGTGGAGCCCTTAGGATCTTTGCTTGATTACCAGCGTTGTGATGGCAGTCACACTAGTGGGGGCTGGGTAATCTATAAGCACATCCTTATTCAGGTCCCTGGTCGCAGGACTATCGAGACAGGGCATCGATACTCCGGAGTAGACCAGCGCATGCGCTTCTCATCCCAGTGTGGGAGACGGTCTGTCCCACAGCCGTCAGTACGTCGTACTTGAGATAGTATGCGGGTGCTCGTTAGGTTACGGGTACACTGGACAGGACTTGTCGGGAACTGACTAGTTGGTATTATACCTATCGTCAGTTATCAGTTCCCAGGTGACATGAGTACAGCTTAGTCCGCTGACTTGACACTGTCACTCCGCCTCGAGTGTGTTCCCACTGTACTTTGATCACTACCCTACCACGGCTCAAAGGAGTCGTGCAAACAGGTGGTGGTTGGGTGCAGTCCCGAAGCACTTGGAGGCAGTGACGGTTAGACAGGATTCGTCTCTCCCGGTATTGGGGGTTGACATCGCGCTGTGTCTAGGAGAGCCATTACACGAGTAGTCCCTGGCCAGGGCAAACGAGATATACTGGTAGGTTTCCAGTGTTATCTCAGGGTGTATTGGGCTTCACTCCGGCACGACTTGTACCGCTATTGGGGGACTGACGTTTACCGCCCCCTAGGCCCGCCATGCGATGTATCAGACGAACAGACCGGACTGTACGGAGAATGTCACACTCAGGCTCAGTAGGAGTTCAGATGGGTTTCGCCTCGTCCGTCTTCTTGTCGGCATTACCTGGGGACCGTTACGCACAGCTAGTGCCGCTTGCGGTCTGTGGTTAAACCCACTGCCAGCGTAGTGTCGAGTCTTTAGAGTCCCACACAGAAAGCTTTTCGCCTTTAGGCAAAAGAGTAGAGGTCGCATGGTATTGCGACAGGTCGCATGGTTTTGCGACAGGGTTCGGTCACATCCGTGCACTTGTGCACGTACAGTGTCCGGACAGTTTACACTAGCGGGCTTTGGTTTAAGCCAGATCCTAGTGTACCTTATGGGATTGGATTTATCCAGTTTGCATTCGTGTTCCTCGGAACGCGGATGCGGGTGTGTATGCACAGTTGACAGGGAGGCAGAGGCAGCGGATTCTCATTAGGGTTGTTGACAGTTGACCGTTGACTATTTGACTTTATGCTCAACCCTAATGAGAATATGATATGTGATTAACTATTATATTAATTAAGTATTATGGTGATATGGTTGTTGACTTGTTGACTTTTGTTGACTTGTTGACTTTGTTGACTTGTTGACTTTTGTTGACTTGTTGACCGGTTGACTAGGCTTGACTAGTTGACCATCATGATAACCATAGCCATCATTTCATGGCAAAGACTTTTGTTTACTTGCTCATTTGTGTAAAATGAGTGCATGAAATGATATGGTTGTGGTTGCTTCTAACCATCACATAAGACTTTTGTTAATATGATGAGTTATCATTGCTTTGGATTATGAGAGGGTGAGAGACAAAATACTTGCTCATTTCTTTCTTGCTCATTCTCTCTCTTGTTCTTGAGCTCTCCTCTTGCTCTCACCCTCAACCTCTTGCTCCCTCTCTTGATCTATGGTTCTCTTGTCTCATGAGTTGAGAATCAAGAACCATAGATAAAATCCCATTCTATTTCTTCTCTACTCATTCTAGTTCACTAGGTTTAGCAAACCAAGTGAACTAGTTTCTTCAAAGAACGAAGAAGGAGCTAAAGGTTGGAGCTTTCAGGTGGATCTATCTTCGGCGTACGGAGACGACGAGAAGAAGCCATCGGACCACCATCGGAGCTTTGAAGACGAAGGAGTTCAAGACAAGCAAGGTATAACCCCCTAACCGAGTAGCTAAAACTCATAGTTAGGTTGTTAGATAGATGTTTAACCAAGATCCGGGTTTTAGGTCCATGTTACCATCTTTAAGAAAATCGTTTTCTACCAAATTCCGCATTCCCGAAAGTACCGGGAGAGGTAGCATGGACTTACAGTGGTATCAGAGACTAGTTAAACTCTATCTAACATGTTAGCAAGTAACTAGAAGATCGATCAACGAAAAAGTCCCGAAACGAACCCCGGAATTTTAAACTTTCTGTCGATTTTAAAAGTGCTGGAAAACTTTTTTAATATACACCAAAAATCGACTCAGGCTTTTTTAAAGAAACTGCAAAAATTTGGGCCCATGACTCGATCAAAGCGCCGCGGTTCCGCGGCGGGAGCACGCTCCCGCCGCGGAACCGCGGCCGAGTTGACTCGGTCATGGGTTTTATTTTTTGCAGTTTGCTAATTGGGGTATTTTGGGATTTTTAGTATATGTATTTTCAACCCAGATTTTCCAGAACGAAAATTTTATTTTGGGGTCCCGAAAATCCGTATTTTTGATCGAACTTCTAAAAGACTTGAGCTAACGGGTTTTTCTGTAATGTGATATTTGTATTGAACGTCTACTAATCGCTATATGTCGATTAGTGAGGGTTATACAAATCTGTGATCTGTAATGTGCTGGAATGTGTATATAAATATGTTGGATTGTCGCAGGTGAATAGCCGGGGGTTGTGAGACGAGAGTTTTCTTTTCTTGCAATTCATGTAAATTTGTAAATTGATGTAATAATTATTTGTATGGCCGCACAACCGGGAAGGGGTTGTAGCCGTCATTGTATAATTTCTTTTTACTGTTTTTGCTCCTAGGATAGACCCATGGAGGGGGTACACAAACTACCGGGTATGCCGAAGTGTCGAGTGGCCTACTCATGGAGATGAAGGAGGTTGCTACGCTTCGGGTACTTGGCGGGTAGTTTGCCGCACCCGTAGGGGTCTTGGGTGGGGTTTTGGCTATTCACCGCGACCGTGTTATCTGTTTTTGTTACAGGCTCGTACAAATTACAGATTGCTAGTATATCCAATGTATTTATCTGTGATCTGAAATGTTTATCATTGCAGTATATCTATATATGATATTATTTAGGCGTTGCTTATGTTTTACAGACGCGCTAGCCCAGCCCCCGCTCTGTCGTTAGTTAAGTAACCTAACGGGTAATGACGGGGCCCCGTGGCGAATGCGAATGGCATAAGCGTACGTCATATTTTGGTTGTTTTCTGCAATGGTAGGATTAAATGATGGGACGCATTAAAAGAACTAATGCAAGAATATCACGCATTAAAAGAACTAATGCAAGATAATAAACCAAGTTAAAGTCGTTGGAACACTTTCGAAAAACCACTCGGTTCTTTTCAAAAACAACTTTTAAATGCGGAGCTTGAGCCACTCCTTTTAAAAGCTATCTCGTTCCATCGACCAAATCAAGTTCACTACGTTCACGGTTTTGCCAAAACCATCCGTAGCCCTCCGTCGTTTCGCATGAATAGTCAATAGTATTCAAGCTGTGTATGTTGGCCAAAGTCAAGGCACAGTGATTGGTAGCTATTGGGTGTTCATGTGTAGCATAGATAGATGCGTTGGTTTGGGACAGTCGTACTGCCATTTTGGCCAAAGTCAAGGGTAGGTACGGATGGATCCAAATTAACCTGGATAATGACGGGTAGAACTTGACATGTGACTTATGATATTTTGGCCAAAGTCAAGGTCATAAGAGCATGGGGCAAAAATCCACATCGGGAGTTTCATAAGTACTGAAACTTGCTAGATTTGCATACCATTTGGAGTGTGATAATTCTGGTAGGATTCCTTCAGTTTCGTCACGCAATGATATTTGGATCCCGATCCTACTGTGAGTATATGCTACTCCTCGGGAAATTTCTCACTTAACGATCAATGCTATAAACCTAGTAGGTGCCTAGAAAGGTGTTAGCGGGGCTACGCCCCCAGGGAAAAGAGGTTCTTTAATTAAGGAACTTCGCGAAAGCGTTGGAAAACCTCCCTCGAAGTACCGACACCGGCCTGGCTGAACGGTTAAGCAAGTATTGTACGGTGGGATTGATCCTGACTAATTCTTCCTTTATGGTTTGAGGAGGGATTCGAGAAACAGTGGGAGCCATCCTGTTTAGACAAACTAAAAACCACTCTAAACTTGCAAGAGCATCATGCTGAGTGTTTCTTCTTCTCTCTCCTAATTGCAGCGACCAATCAACATGACTGGACTTAAGTTACTCCTAGATAAAAACAAACTGACAGGGCCAAACTACAAAGATTGGCTCAGGAATGTCAAGATAGCAATCACTTATGACAAGCTGGGGTATCTTCTTACCACCAAAGCTCCCCCTGTCCCTGGTCCAACTTCCAGCGTCGCGGATAAGGAAATCCGTAAGACTTGGGAGATTGATAGCGCGAAGGCCAAATGCCTCCTGCTTGCCTCAATGGACAACGAACATCAGAGGAGGCATGAGAATATGGACATGGAGTCCATATTGCTCCATACAAAAGAACTGTATGGAGAGCAATCACGTATCGCAAGATACGAAGCGTCGAAAAAGTTATTTTCGACAAGAATGGCCGTCGGATCATCAGTAGCCGAGCACGTGCTAAAGATGATCGGCTACATTGAGGAGCTCGCTGACCTAGGGATCACATTGGAGAGTGAGCTATATACGGATATAGTTCTCCAGTCCCTTCCTTCCACTTACGCCCAGTTTATACTGAACTTCAACCTACAAGAAAAAGAGGTTGAACTATCAGAGCTCCTCAACATGCTGAGGAGCGCAGAGGGCACCCTACAGAAAGGTAGGGAAACATCCACTTTGTTTGTAGGAGGATCATCTTCTTCTAGGTCCAAGGCGAAAGCCAAGGGAAAGAAGAAGAAGGCCCCCGCCAAACCAAGGGGCGGTGTTAGTAAAGTGGATACGAAGGGAAAAGGTAAAGCAACAAAGATAGCGGGGAAGCTTGTGGATAAGGAAGAATGCTTCTATTGTCATAAGAGAGGACACTGGAAGAATGATTGCAGGGCCTGGAAGGCCAGAACACAGGAATTGAAGCAGGTTGCAGCTTCAGCTTCAGGTGTGTATGTTATTGAAAACTGTCTTTCAATAAACTCTACTTCCTGGGTATTGGATACCGGATCAGGATCTCATATCTGTAATTCTTTGCAGGCGTTGAGAAACCGTAGGGTTTTGAAGGCAGGTGATATGACCCTCAGAGTTGCGAACGGAGCTAGCATGGATGCTAAAGCCGTGGGGGACTATCACCTGGGAATGTCAGATGGACATGTTTTGGTTTTGCGTAATTGCTTTTTTGTACCCAACGCAACTTGTAATATCATTTCTGTATCTTTAGTTTCTAAAGAAGGTTATGAATTTGCGTTTGTAAGCAATGTTGTAAACATTCACCTTAATCAAGTTTTGATTGGGTCAGGTACTTTGAGTAATGGTATATACGTGTTAAACCAACCACAGATTTTTAATGTCCAGAATACACACAAAAGAAAGTCTCCAGAAATAAATCAGACTTTCTTATGGCATTGTAGATTGGGTCACATCAATGAGAGAAGGTTGACGAAGTTACATACAGAAGGGTATTTGAATGCGTTCGAATATCAGTCGTATGCCACTTGTCAATCCTGTCTCAAAGGAAAGATGACAAAGACTCCGTTTACTGGACATGGAGTAAGAGCGAGCGAGCTCTTAGGACTCGTACACAGTGACGTGTGCGGTCCAATGTCTACACATGCCCGAAGCGGACATTCTTACTTCATTACTTTTACGGATGACTTCTCAAGGTACGGTTATGTCTTCTTAATGAAACATAAGTCCGAGGCCTTTGGAAAATTCCAGGAGTATAAGAATGAAGTGGAGAAACAGACCGGCAAAAGTATTAAGATTCTAAGATCGGATCGAGGTGGAGAATACTTAAGTGCCGAGTTCCTGGACTATTTAAAAGAGAATGGAATTCTCTCTCAGCTTACTCCTCCATACACCCCGCAACATAACGGTGTATCGGAGAGACGGAACCGCACCCTATTGGATATGGTGCGGTCCATGATGAGTAACGCTGAGTTGCCGCGATCATTCTGGGGATATGCGCTAGAATCAGCCGCATACCTTTTGAACCGTGTTCGCACTAAGACTGTGCCTACTACGCCATTTGAGATGTGGTGTGGGAAGAGACCCCATCTTAATCACATTAAGATATGGGAAAGTCCAGCTTTTGTCAAAAAGCAGCATGCGGACAAGCTCGAGGCACGCTCAGTACTGTGCAAGTTTGTGGGATATCCAAAGAATTCCAAGGGATATTTCTTCTACTGTGAAGAGGAACAAAAAGTTCTTGTTTCTCGTCATGCCCATTTTCTAGAACACCAGTTCATAGAAAAAGAAATAAGTGGGAGCGCAGTAGAACTGGAAGAAATTCCAGAACCACGGACTATTACTGAAAGTTTAGTGGAACCAGAGGGTTCGGAAGAACAGGACATTCCTACGCCGCTCCGCAGGAGTAGTAGGCAGACTCATCCGCCCGAGAGATACTACGGTTTTCTCGTAGACGGGGATAGAGAGGATTGCATCATAGATTATGATGAGCCTACTAGCTTCCAGCAGGCCGTTCAGAGCGTTGACTCAGTGAAATGGCTGGATGCAATGCGGACCGAAATGGAGTCCATGTACACCAACAAGGTATGGACGTTGGACATTGCTCCAGACGGGGTAAAACCCGTAGGATGCAAGTGGATCTTCAAAAGGAAGATTGGTGTAGATGGACAGGTTGAGACCTATAAAGCTAGGCTGGTAGCAAAGGGTTTTCGTCAAAGACCTGGCTTGGACTACGACGAAACCTTTTCTCCAGTAGCCATGCTGAAATCCATTCGGATCCTTCTTGCCATTGCTGCCTTCCACGATTATGAGATCTGGCAAATGGACGTAAAGACAGCTTTTCTAAATGGAAATTTAGAGGAGTGTGTCTATATGGACCAGCCAGAGGGTTTCATTCAGAGTGGGAGCAGCGGAAAGGTGTGCAAGTTGCTTAAGTCCATCTATGGACTAAAGCAGGCATCGCGGAGTTGGAACATCTGCTTTGATGAGACGGTCAAAGAATTTGGCTTTATCAAAAATCCAGATGAACCATGCATCTATAGTAGATTTGTAGCGAGAACTGTAGTATTCCTCGTTTTATACGTGGATGACATTCTCTTAATAGGAAATGACATTCCTATGCTACAATCTGTCAAGGGGTTCTTGTCACACAGGTTCTCCATGAAAGACCTGGGTGATGCCTCGTACATTCTGGGTATCCGGATCTACCGTGACAGATCCAAGAGGATATTAGGACTTTCGCAGTCCAGGTACATCGACACCATACTGAAGAGGTTCAGTATGGAAGATTCCAAGCGCGGTAACCTACCGGCTTGTCACGGGATCACCCTCTCCAAAGAGATGTCTCCCAAGACTGATTTAGAGAGGGATCGCATGTCTATTATACCCTACGCTTCTGCGGTAGGCTCTATAATGTATGCGATGTTGTGTACCAGACCGGATGTAGCTTATGCACTGAGTGTGGTAAGCCGGTATCAGTCAAACCCTGGGGAGAAACACTGGATAGCGGTAAAGAACATTCTCAAGTACCTGAGAAGGACTAAGGAGATGTTCTTGGTGTATGGCGGAAAAGACCTCCAGATCGAGGCCTTTGCTGACTCCAGCTTCCAGAGTGACAAGGATGATTCCAAGTCCATGTCGGGTTTTGTCTTTACCCTCAATGGAGGGGCGGTGTGTTGGAAGAGTTCCAAACAAGAAACCGTTGCAGACTCGACGATGGGAGCGGAATACATCGCTGCATCTGATGCCGCAAAAGAAGCTGTCTGGATGAGGAAGTTCTTGAAAGAACTTCAGGTGGTTCCGTCCATTGTTGATCCAATACCTCTGTATTGCGACAATAATGGGGCTATAGCTTTAGCGAAGGAACCCAGGTCCCATCAGAGATCCAGGCACATCTTGAGGCGGTATCACCTGATCAGGGAGATCGTAGATCGCCAGGAGATCGAGGTTCGGCGAGTCGCTTCAGAAGATAACACTGCTGATCCATTCACCAAGGCCCTGCCCCAGACTCAGTTCGAGCGGCTGATCGAGATGATAGGTCTTCGATACGCCAGTACATGGCCTTAGTGCAAGTGGGAGATTGTTAGTGTATATGCCCTAGAGGCCATTACTGTATCATACTAGTTTGTATATTACTTAATGGATGCTTGGGATATTCACCTTGTATATACAATCTTGCTCAAAATAGTAGTATGCTACTTGGTTTGTTTCTACTTCAATGTGTACTTGTGTTTATTTCAGTATATCACTTATACGCATTAGTGGAGCCCTTAGGATCTTTGCTTGATTACCAGCGTTGTGATGGCAGTCACACTAGTGGGGGCTGGGTAATCTATAAGCACATCCTTATTCAGGTCCCTGGTCGCAGGACTATCGAGACAGGGCATCGATACTCCGGAGTAGACCAGCGCATGCGCTTCTCATCCCAGTGTGGGAGACGGTCTGTCCCACAGCCGTCAGTACGTCGTACTTGAGATAGTATGCGGGTGCTCGTTAGGTTACGGGTACACTGGACAGGACTCGTCGGGAACTGACTAGTTGGTATTATACCTATCGTCAGTTATCAGTTCCCAGGTGACATGAGTACAGCTTAGTCCGCTGACTTGACACTGTCACTCCGCCTCGAGTGTGTTCCCACTGTACTTTGATCACTACCCTACCACGGCTCAAAGGAGTCGTGCAAACAGGTGGTGGTTGGGTGCAGTCCCGAAGCACTTGGAGGCAGTGACGGTTAGACAGGATTCGTCTCTCCCGGTATTGGGGGTTGACATCGCGCTGTGTCTAGGAGAGCCATTACACGAGTAGTCCCTGGCCAGGGCAAACGAGATATACTGGTAGGTTTCCAGTGTTATCTCAGGGTGTATTGGGCTTCACTCCGGCACGACTTGTACCGCTATTGGGGGACTGACGTTTACCGTCCCCTAGGCCCGCCATGCGATGTATCAGACGAACAGACCGGACTGTACGGAGAATGTCACACTCAGGCTCAGTAGGAGTTCAGATGGGTTTCGCCTCGTCCGTCTTCTTGTCGGCATTACCTGGGGACCGTTACGCACAGCTAGTGCCGCTTGCGGTCTGTGGTTAAACCCACTGCCAGCGTAGTGTCGAGTCTTTAGAGTCCCACACAGAAAGCTTTTCGCCTTTAGGCAAAAGAGTAGAGGTCGCATGGTATTGCGACAGGTCGCATGGTTTTGCGACAGGGTTCGGTCACATCCGTGCACTTGTGCACGTACAGTGTCCGGACAGTTTACACTAGCGGGCTTTGGTTTAAGCCAGATCCTAGTGTACCTTATGGGATTGGATTTATCCAGTTTGCATTCGTGTTCCTCGGAACGCGGATGCGGGTGTGTATGCACAGTTGACAGGGAGGCAGAGGCAGCGGATTCTCATTAGGGTTGTTGACAGTTGACCGTTGACTATTTGACTTTATGCTCAACCCTAATGAGAATATGATATGTGATTAACTATTATATTAATTAAGTATTATGGTGATATGGTTGTTGACTTGTTGACTTTTGTTGACTTGTTGACTTTGTTGACTTGTTGACTTTTGTTGACTTGTTGACCGGTTGACTAGGCTTGACTAGTTGACCATCATGATAACCATAGCCATCATTTCATGGCAAAGACTTTTGTTTACTTGCTCATTTGTGTAAAATGAGTGCATGAAATGATATGGTTGTGGTTGCTTCTAACCATCACATAAGACTTTTGTTAATATGATGAGTTATCATTGCTTTGGATTATGAGAGGGTGAGAGACAAAATACTTGCTCATTTCTTTCTTGCTCATTCTCTCTCTTGTTCTTGAGCTCTCCTCTTGCTCTCACCCTCAACCTCTTGCTCCCTCTCTTGATCTATGGTTCTCTTGTCTCATGAGTTGAGAATCAAGAACCATAGATAAAATCCCATTCTATTTCTTCTCTACTCATTCTAGTTCACTAGGTTTAGCAAACCAAGTGAACTAGTTTCTTCAAAGAACGAAGAAGGAGCTAAAGGTTGGAGCTTTCAGGTGGATCTATCTTCGGCGTACGGAGACGACGAGAAGAAGCCATCGGACCACCATCGGAGCTTTGAAGACGAAGGAGTTCAAGACAAGCAAGGTATAACCCCCTAACCGAGTAGCTAAAACTCATAGTTAGGTTGTTAGATAGATGTTTAACCAAGATCCGGGTTTTAGGTCCATGTTACCATATTTAAGAAAATCGTTTTCTACCAAATTCCGCATTCCCGAAAGTACCGGGAGAGGTAGCATGGACTTACATTTGAGAGGGTTCATCTTTAGATTGTATTTCTGAAGACGCTGGAACACTATTTTCAAATGCTCCCAGTGTTCCTCATATGATTTGCTTTTTACCACGAGGTCATCGATATAGGATTCGACGATTTCATGTATGAGGTTATCGAAAATCTTCGTCATGACCCTCTGATAGGTAGCGCCGGCGTTCTTCAGACTGAAAGGCATCACTTTGTAGCAGAATATGCCCAGAGGAGTCCGGAAAGCGGTATGCTTCTGGTCTTCGGGATGCATCTTTATTTGATTGTATCCTGATGACCCGTCCATAAAGGAGAAAACTTCGTGAATGGACGTGTTGTCTATCATCAGCTCGGTAACTGGTACGGGAAAATCATCTTTCAGGCAGGCTTTGTTGAGGTTCCGAAAGTCCACGCAGATGCGCACCGTCCCATTTTTCTTCATCACTAAGACAATGTTGCCGATCCAGTCGGGGTATTGAACTTCTTGGATGAAGCCGGGATCGATTAGCTTCTTAACTTCGGCGTTGATGTTTATTTCAAGTTCGAGCCGCATTCTTCTTGGTGCTTGTTTAACTGGCTAGACGTCCGGAGATATCGCCAATTTATGCACAGCTATTTCCGGATCTAGCCCCGGCATCTCAGAATAGTTCCATACGAAGCAGTCCTTATACTGCATGAGCACGTCTTTTAGCATAGCCACCTGTTCTTTAGACAGCAACTCGCTGATGAACATGGGTCGCGGGTCGTTTGCCGTCCCCAAGTCGATTTTCCTCAGGTTGTCCGCAGTAGTATGTACTCCATCTTCTAACTCTTTTGGCGCTGGTGGAAATTCTGAGATCAATTACTCTTCATCCTCGTTTTCAAAGCACCAAGAGAGGTCATCCATATTTTCGGGCACTCCTTCTTCTGACAGCGTTATCACGTGACAGGTACGGGATCGTTTCCAAGACCGATGTTGATCTGGTTCTACTCTCGCCATATACGTTGTTTTTGGTACATGCTTTTGCGGTGAGGCTACCCTCCAACTGTTGGATAAAGCAAATCTGCTGAGTTGATATTGGTCTTCGACCCAGTTTTTGTAGGTGAAGCAGTCTTCAAGAGGATGTCCTATCACTCGGTGATAGGAGCAATAATCCGGGTGATGAAGCCCGTTTGCTTGTTCGGGGTGCTTGGACTCCGGGAGCATAATCATCTGATTTTTCATGACGGCGTCGAATATCTTCATTGTCTTGTCTTGAGGGAAGGAATATGCTCGACCCATATTTTTCATTAGAGACGGATTTCGGCTGACCTTTTCTTGATCACGTGGCCTTTTGGATTCGTTTTGCCGCTGTCGAACGTTCTTTGACTTGTTTTTTCCTCTGCGTCGGGCCTTTTCTTATCTTGGGAATGCATGGCGGGCTGACGATGAAGGGCATCGTCGTCCTCCGTAGCCTGCTGAAAGAGGCGTTGCGGCTTGGCTTTCTCGTAAATGGACATTTCACGGCTGTAGTCGTTCCGAACCTTTTGACTCGCTTCCCTTATTAACTTGTCCATTTGTTCTTCAAATGACGGACTCGGCACTTTTATAGCAGGACCTCGTTCTGGTTCAACGTCAGCGTGTTTTAAAAGAGCATCCTTTTCTTCATCAAGGTCCTTTATGACATGGCAGCCATGGAACTGCTCCCGTTTCTTGGACTGGGTATATCCAAGCCCGATCATTTCCATTTTTCCGTTGGGCAATTTTCGCTGAGTTCCGGAGATATTCCACATCCTTTTTTAGAATTGGGCCTGTCGCGCGGTTTGCTTGAAAGGTACACCTTGGCGCCTTAACATCCTTTTTAATCTTTCTGTATAGTATTTGGGAAGACGGATGGGCTGAAGCCTGTCAAGTGCAGAGTCAGCACCATGCCAAATTTCTTTCTCCACCTTGGTTTTCGTGGATCAATAAAAGAGGATTACCTTTTCATCTCTTCGCTTGGGAAGGACGTACAGCTCTTGTACACTATAGGTATCAAGTGTGTCGAGTTCTTTGTAATACTTTTGCGGAACCATGGTGATTTGCAAACTCTGATCATCTCCAATGAGGGCCTGCATTGATGGATGGACCGAGAACACAACGTTGACTTCGTCTTCAGAGTCAATGCCAAAGACCAGGATAGGGGTAGAGAGTCCCGGCTTGCTGCATTGGGACGGCCCCGAATAGACTATTTCCTCGTCCTCTTCGGTATCACTCCCGAAGACCGGAATAGTGGTGATAGCTTTTTGTTTGTTCTCCGGTTTGCGATATCTTTCTGTGTCTTCGAAGTCTGGTAGGAAATACTTGGCATCTTCATATTTGCGGATTTTGTTCACAGAGAATAGGTTTAGTTCCCCCGTCACAGTGTACTCGAGACCATCTTTGAAGTACTTCATACACTGATGTTGTGTAGAAGGGATGATATTGTACTCGTGTAACCACGGCCTGCCGAGCAAAGCGTTGTAGCAAGTCTTGGCGTCAATGACGTGAAACTTGATGTCGGTGAGGAGCGACCCGAAGCATAACGTCAGTATTACGGACCCGAACGTCCGTGATGACTGGGAGTCAAAACCGGAGATGGTAATTTTATCCCGAGCTAGGTGTTGAACGCTCATGCAAATTTCTTTTAGCACTCTGACATTTAGGAGGTTGACAGAGGACCCGTTGTCGACTAGAATCTTCCCTATCTTAATGTCGTGGCAATACCCGGTGACATATAGGGGACGGTTGTGCTCGCATGTCCCGAGGAGGAGGTCTTCATCACTGAAGATAATGTCGGCCGTGTGATCTTCTTCCAGCTCATCCTTCATTTTTTCTTCGGTAAGGAAGGCTTGAAACTGTCCGGGGTCTTGTAATGCCTCGATTAGAGAATCTCGTGCCTCTTTAGACAAGAGAAGGGCATCCAAAATGCTTAATTGCGAGGGTATCTTTCTCAGATGGGCCAGGACATTGTAATCCACTCTGCTCTTCTTAGGTGGGTCCTTGGCTGCAAGCTCTTCGACGACTCGATCATCAAGGGCGATATCCTCAGGGACCTTTCCCTTCCCTTTATCTTTTTTGTTTGATCCCTTGTTCATGGGTCTGAGATTCTTTTCAGGCAACGTGCGGTTACGCAGCTGAATATTCTCACAGTTCTTTATCTCTTCTTCTTTTCCTGAGGTGGATTCTTTGAAGAGAGGGCCGAGAGATACTTCTTCGTCAGAATCACTTCCGAAGGTGAGAACCTGCGATCCCCCGGTATCAACCATGTGACAGTTGCCGGCAGCTCTTTTATGCTCATCTGTCGTGATTCTCCGTTCCCGACGAGCTTTGAGCTTTATCCACTTGAAATGTTGTCGGTGAGCGACGTACCCTTGCCATCACTTTTTAAAGGCCACGCACTCTTCAGTAGGGTGTGCAATCCTTTGGTGGTATAAGCAATAGTTAGGATGTACATCTGCTTCGTCAAGGTGCGTATCCTCTGGGATATTCTCTTTGGGCGATGGCAGCTTCATTCCCATAGACAAGGCTTTGGCAAACCGTTTCCTCGTCTTAAGATTGCTTTTGTTTGCCACGGGTGCACTTTGATCTGGTTGGAGTGTTTTGTGACCCATCTCTACCACGACTTCTTCAAATTGACACCGATGCCCGGCCCTTTCGAATATGGCCATTTCACGTTGCTGATCAGCCTTGCTCTTCTGACGGGCTTCATTCAGCAGCATGTCGATCATCTCGTCAGACGGTTCGAAGGATTTTGGCACCGCTCCTGCCCCCAGCTCCTCTATGTGAGCTTCTTTATCATTTACGGGCGAATGAGAGATCATGTGACAACTTGCCACATAATCCTCGAATTCTTCTGACGAGTTGTCTCCGTCGTCATTGTCGTTTTCTCCGCTCTCAAAGATGTTGTTGAGAAATTCTTGGAGCGTGACTGGGCGCACATATTCGATCGAAGAGATCATCACCTTTGACGACGTCTCCTTGTATGACCAATCCCTAGCTGAGGATGGGTACCGGGGAGTGGTTCAGCGCCTCGAGGGTCACATCGGCCGGCTTTTCCCTTGGCGGTCGTCCCTGCTTCAGATGCTGATGTACGCAATTTGGAGGAGGTCCCCAGGGTTAGACAACCCCTTCACCGAGGAGCTTGTGGACGAGGCACTCGATAAGGTGCGTCCGATCTTCCTGCTCGGCCTCATCTCGAAAGCCAGGCGCGACCGATTCTTGGCCCTCATTCTGGAGTGCTTCAAAATGAGGTACATCGTGAGCCAAGGTTCAGAGGGCGGAACGTCGGGTGCTTCTATGGCGTCCCGGGTTCGCGTGCAGCATTGGCAGGAGCGGGCTGCAGAGGCTAGGGCTCGGCTATCGGAAATCTACTCCGAGTATCACCAGGAGTACTTCCTCGATCCCGTTCCACCTCTGTTGTAACTTTTTTCCCTTTTGTAAGGCTGAGGAGCCCATAATACCTTTTGAATAAATAGAATTCTTCTTTTTGCGATGCCCCATTGTTCTCTTTTTATTACTAAAAATAGAAAGAACTTAGAAAAGTTTTGACGAAGTCGTTCGGAAGCTCCGAATACCATTCAAAGGCCATCTCCACTAGGCTACCGACGAATTGGCGAAGCAGTGGCTTATCATCACCTCCAGTATTGCCGCACAGAGCCATGAATTGAGTGACATGTTGATGGGGATTGCCTGTCCCCTTGTACACGTGGAACTTAGGAATTGTGTATCCTGGCCGGTACTTGATTTGATCGTACCAGCTGGGATATGGTCGCCCCGTTCTGACGACTTGGCCAGCAGTTTCGTTCGCTTGATGAGCTCGTCTCTGTTGAGCTATATAATCATCGAGAGTGGCCTTCGAGATTGTTTTCTCCTTGGCGGCTGAAAAGGCCGGAAGAAGGTTCGATGTCTCCCCTCTGTCGTCCTTAACGATTATTGGGGGATCTTCAGCTGGAGGGTCCGGCTGGATCATCATCCCGACCATGTCTTGATATGGGAGCGCCATCTGTTTTATTTTAGCCGCTTGTTCCGCAGCCTCCTTATCGTTTTTCTCGAGCATTCTTCGGAGGAACTCGGCGTCAGTTTCCTGCTCTTGGCATTTATCCGATGACGCTTCCGGGCTTTCTTTCGCCCAGTGAGTACGGCCATCTTTGTTGACATCTCCTGGAGTTTCTGCTGTTGCTCCTGAACCTTTGTTACCGATTAGGTGAGTGGTCTGTGACCCCCAGAAGCACGACTTTCTTCTTTTCCAGAAGCCATATAGATGGTATGCACCACCATGCCCCCAAACCTGGGGCGTTTGGGCTTAGTGCTCTTGTGATTTGTCATAGGCGTGGGGAACTTCTCCGGTCTTCTCTTCTCTTGAACGTTCGAAGTTAAGGGCGTTGCCGCAATAGGCATCCAGGCAGATGATACCTTGCGTGGCATGGCATAGGGATGGTCCTCCTCTTGTTGAATCTTCATTTTCTTCTGTCGGCGGGAGTAGTCCTTGTCGAGTACAGAGTCTTGGACTCTCCGCCAGACCTTGTGAATTTTGGAAGACAGCCACTGAGGGGGCTGCTCCTGCTTCGCCTTCGCAACGTTCTCCATAGGTGGAAGGGACCTTTTCAATACGGCGGTCGGAGAGTTCTTATGGACCCTCTTGAGTGGTTCAAAACCGTTCTCAGTTGGAACAGCAGCATCAACTTCCACCGTTGGAGCTGGTGGAGTAAGTCCAGAGGGGGAACTGCCCCCAGCTTTCCTCACTCGGCACCAGTGGCAACGTCGAGAATGTCGTGTAACCGGGACCACCTCTGTTGTGGGAGTAACATTGTCATGCCCCATGCTCTGATGAGAGGCTGTTATTGGCGCCAGCCTGTTAAAGACTGACATCCGCTGGGAAGGAATGGTCAAGCTGTCGAAGGCCGACTTTCGAGTAGGGGAAGTTGTTTGGACGACTTCGCCTGTAGCAGGAGTTGGGATAGCCTTCTCTGGTATTGCGAGCCTCTTCGTGGGCCCATTTGAGCTTAGGCTCAGCCTGTCGAAGACTGAGGCAGTAGACTTGGACGACCCGTTGAGAGGGGCCGCGACAGTTGCAAGCCGATCGAAGACCGACTTCTTTGGAGCTTCCTGTGACGGAACTGGAGCGTTGAAGCTTGTTAGCGGGATCATGGTCCTAAAGAACAACCCAGTGGTGGCCTGTGTCACCTGTTCCACCGGCATTGCGAAGATGGGGGCCGCTTGGGGCCTATAAGTTACTCTTCCAGACAGGACGGAGCGGGAGTTGTTGCAGTTGGTGCAGCTGGAAGCCATGGATCATCTTTTCTCTGCACGGAAGAAAGACACCAAATCTTAGTACCTCCAATCCGCAAGCAACCATAGCAGACCGCGATTTTTTCACGGAATACAACACACAAAGTGTGGAGTGGAAAGAGGAAAAGGTCCCACCGGGCGTGCCAGAATTTGTTTAACGCCGAAAAACGCGACCGGAACGTTAGGACATCTGGCCTGAACTTTGGGGGCAGATGCTATTGGGTGTCATCCGTCCACCTCTCCGATGATGCCAAGATGATTTATGGCTCCGTGATCGGAGGTTTGGACAGATGCGGCCATTGTAGCAGATTTCGTCAGATTCCCCCTCGCTTGCGAGAGGTTTTGGATTGTGGGGACGCTCTTCCCTGCCGGCGCAAGCCCCAGCAGTTAATTACGTTATCGAGTTACGATAACCACTTTCTCCTTCTCCAGAAGCTCACTTCGTATCGTATGTGTTTGTTTTATTTTTGGTTGCCCGTGGATTGTATACGAAGACTAATTTATGTTGTCGTCTGTAGGGCGTGGATTTGTCCAAATCCGTATTTTCTTAGATTTGGGTTTAGGTTGGTTTAAGGATCGTTAATCTTGTTTTAGATTAAGATCAACTCAAACGTTTGTTGAGAATACATTAGTCTAATCTTAAACTAAGATCTACTTAACATGATTTGAGGATCATTTAGATCCAACGAAAGAGCATTTGGGCTATATCGTTTTAGTTTAAGGACGTTGCGGTCCATTGGGTTTAAGGACATCGTAGTCCATGGAGTTTAAGGAAATCATAGTCCATAGAGTTTAGTTTAGGGACGTTGCGGTCCATTGGGTTTACGGACACCATAGTCCATGAGTTTAAGAACCTCATAGTCCATGTTTAAAAACATCATAGTCTGTAAGGTTTTTTCAGTTTAAGGACATCATAGTCTATGAAGTTTAGTTTAAGGACGTCACGGTTCGTTGTTAGTTTAAGAGCGTTACGGTCCAGAATTAGTTTAAGAACATTACAGTCCATCATTAGTTTAAGGACGTTGCGGTCCATTGTTTGGATGTAATCATGGGTTAGGAAATGCACTAGATAATTATTGGTCGCCGGGACCCACCACCTCTCTGAAGACGTTGAAGAATTATAACGACATGTATCAGAAGTGTGAAGAGATGTACTCTTGAACCAAATGCCAGATTGAGAAGCAATGGGATAAATATTATTGTAAATGCCATCTGAGATAATTAATTTTGGAAGACCTGAGCATAATTAGGGCTCGGTTAAAAACAAGGCTATGGGTTTGGGAGACTTAGCTAACTTGGGCTAAGATTGGTCTATCATAGTGTTAAACACCAGCATATGTTCGACGCTCACGTGCTCCCACATGAGGTCTTCAAGTATTGGTTAAGCACTGAAGATTTGAAGCGCTCACGTGGGGTCACGTGAGGCGCTTGAAATAGTGTTAAACACTGAAAGTCTGAGGGGCTCATGTGGGGTCACGTGAGGCGCCTGAGATTTGGCACGGCTTCTTTGAATTTGTTCCCTTTTTCTTTTCTGAAAGCTGAGCACTATTGGGTCACGTGGGATCACGTGAGGCGTCCCCAAAGACTGAAAGCTGCCTTTGTTTTATTCTCTTTTGAAAAGTGCTAAGCACTATTAAGGGGTCACGTGAGACGCCTTAAGAATGGAATCTGTCTTTAGTTTATTCCCCTTTTACAAAGGTTTGTTCAGGGGTCACGTGGGAGCTAATCTCCTTTTACGTGGATGGGGATCTTAAGTTGTCACGCCCCGCTTCCCAAAATACGGAATACGAGGGGTAGACAAGGCCAGCCATGCTCCTACGGTCAAGGAAATGTCCCACCGTAGTCACACTTCGGCTTCTAGTTTATCATGGTAAACAGTAAATAATGCGCAGGTAATGAGAAATGCAGTAACTGGAATAAAACAGTAAAATGAACTGACCTGATGGGAAACAAAAGATATAACTCTGGATAGCTATCAAGATGTCCGTGAAGTGCGTCTAGTCCTGGTCCAGGCTAAATCTTCTCCTCACACTGAGCATGCATACTCAGGTCGTCAGAGCGACACAATAGCAATATAATATATATAAAATCATGTGACAATTCTAACAGTGGTAACAGATATGTGAAACAGTAAATCAATGACAACATGAATATGAATGTGCAGTAATCAATGCAGCGGAGCAGTAAAGCAGTAGAACGATATGTCACGTATGTTAACACAGTATATAAGGTATATAAATGCCCGTATCCCTATCAGTCTCTAAGTCTCACTGTACAGGTCACTAAGCCTATCGTCAGTCCAAGTGTGAGAGTCAACCACTCGCGAGTGTCCTCCACCCAAGGGTAGAACCCAAGGCAAGGGACCACGGGCCCAACATGTAACATGTAAATCACGGTGAATATCACATACCCTGTAAATCTCCATATATCTCCCTAAATATATAAGCCGGCATGGGACTCCCGAGATTCTGTTGAACTCATACTTAAACTACCCCACACCCCGTGGTCTACATCAAACGCTAACTATAACCCTAAATACTAATCGATCCGTGACAAGTCTGCACGAGAACTGGAGGCAGGACCTCCATCAAGCACGTCCCGACTAATACCTAAGATAAATGGCAGTGTCTGATGCCTTATCTGTGACACCCGTGCAAGAGCTTCCATAAGTGTCCCATACCACTTATAGTCACACGTACACGCATCCCACAGACGTCGACAGTGCAATAGAATAATAGGGTCACTGATTGTGTACAAGTACGTATCACTTTCACTTATTCACGGATACACGAACACTGACGTACTTGCCACAATCATCACTAACATCTAACACTGGGTAAATGCACGATATCACTAGGTTATCACTGCAATGATATGGGTATGATATGATACGTAAACAGTATATGAA
Source organism: Agapanthus africanus (assembly GCA_030015575.1). Classification (NCBI taxonomy): domain Eukaryota; kingdom Viridiplantae; phylum Streptophyta; class Magnoliopsida; order Asparagales; family Amaryllidaceae; genus Agapanthus; species Agapanthus africanus. The sequence goes on from CM057341.1 coordinate 80,076,407, forward strand.
GTATGATTAAGGTGTCATAAAGTAGTATTCTATCACTTGCACGATTTATCATGAAACGTACGTGTATAGTTTAGTGAAACGATAAACAGGTAATAATTAGTATGTTCAGTTGTCCATCCATCAAATTTAGTTTCAAGCAAATCGGTTTCGAGGATCATTAATTATAACCATTTCATTATAAGCGCTCGCGGCTAGAAATCCGATTTCAGAATCAGAAGTCCGTTTCGCAATGCATTTTAATCCCAGTTGGGATCAGATTTTAGCGATGCTACAGTTGGATGAAACCTAGGGTTTTCAGTAAGGTTTTCAACGTAACAGACAGATCGTCAATCGCATCTGTATGTCAGGAGTTATACACTGTTTAACACTAATATATCAGTTCTGATTCTGTTGGGACTGTTATGCGTCCCGATCTATTAAATTACAGATTAAATATCAAACGGTAACGAAACAGAATGAAACCAATTGTGTTGTTTAGCTAACAGATCCACCTACAATAAACAGTAGAGTTCCGCAACCTACGAGTCATGGAAAATCTTGTGGTACCCAATACGGAACAGCAACCAACAATTGGAGTCGCTCTGGACTGCAGTCCAGAGTCGCACTCCAATCCAAATATCATCACAATTTGAGTACAGGAATACCAGGAAAACAGTATAGGGTTAAAGTTTGTCGAGTCGGCTTCGATTTGAGCCCTCGAACGCACCATTCTAGTATGTATATGATTTATGGTGAATTTAACGATTTTCAGGTACAATAAAATTACAGTTTTACGATTAAACTTGGGGTAGTCGTTTTAGTCGTTAACGGTCATATTTTTTTCAGCGAAATTTGCACACGTTATCAATCCCTACAAGGGCCAAAGTAATTTATCCAGTTCCGTCAAATTTGATGGGTATTCTCATTGGGAACACACGTCGAACAGGTATGGCACACAATTGAATCTAAACTTGTAACTTTATAATCCATGTAATTATAAATTGTAACTTAAGTAAATAGCATGTAAGCAAGTAAAGTACTTGCCTAGAGGCATCTTGGCGATACACGGCAGTGGTAACGGCGTGAACGCGCGATGAATGACGCGTGTAAGGTTCGCGGTCTTGGCTCGTGCTCGGGCTCTTGGATTCGACAGCTCGGTGGGTGCGACGGCGATTACTACAGTGACGGTGATGATCACAGAGTAGGCAAAGACAACAGCACCGCTGATAGAATCGTCAACGGTGGTTGTTGCGGTGATGGTAACTAAGTGTTCGACGGGGCTTGAGCTCGACTTCGAGGAGTTCGAGAGGGATGAGGCTGTTGGCGAGGCAGGGGCTGTGACAAGAGAGACGACGCTGTGGTGGGGACGACGACGATGATTGCGGCGTCGAGAGCAAGGAGATGGTGCGGCAGTAACGGTTCTGTGTCGCGGGAGCTCAGGGAGTTTGGGCTGGTGGTTGCAGTGGTGAGGGGAAAATCGACGACGGCGAGGAGGTGGCTCCGGCGGCAAGGGTTGGCCTCGACGTTGGTATGAAGGTGTCAGGCAAGGAGTGGATGCAGTGGGTGGATCGGGAAGGAGGTGACCGGAGTAGGCGAGCTTGGTAGGTGATGGGGCCGGCAAAGTTCGTCGGAGGTGGATGTGGAGGTTGCAGCTGATAAAGTCGGGGAGATGGGGACTCGGGTGATCGGAGAAGGAGAGGGTCGGGGTTCCGGTGATGCGGGACGTCGAGGTGCAGTGAGGTGTTGGGTGCGACGGAGCTGGGGACGAGGGTGAAGGCGGTGAGGTGGGGGCGTTGGAGGCGAGCGACGTGAGTCGGGTGCGTTGGAGGCGAGCGACGTGAGGGGGCGGAGGCGTGACGTGCTGGTCATGGGCGCGTTCGATGGAGAAGCGGGAAAAAGTGGAAGAGAAGGAGACGCGCGTGTGTGAGGGAGAGAGAAGAGAGAGAGAGAGAAAAGAGAACGAGAGGAGAGAGAGAGTAACGTACGTATTAATATAATTTAAGATGAGAGAGAGAGAGGGATTAACGTGGGAATTTAAAGGATAATAATCAGAATGAGTAATAGAATTAATGTGGGGTTTTAGTATGAGGGAAAAAAATAAAAGGGGAATATTTAGAGGGAAATTAAATGGGAATTATATTAGAAATAAATGTGACTTAAGAGGGAATAATATAAGGAGATTTGAAATGAAGAAAGGAAAAGGAGAAGTTTGGGCCGGGCTCTTGACGGTTTGCTGGGCTGGGCTAAGGGGAAAGAGTTAATTAAATGGAGAATATAAGGGAGTGGGCCGGCTCAGTGGGCCGGCTCAGTGGGCTCGGGAGAATTAGGGAAAAGATTATAAATATTTGAAGAGGGCTGGGCCGGAATTTATTAGAAATAAATGGGAAATTAGATTTGGGCTGAGGAAAAATATGGGTAATATGAGAAGAAAAGGGAGAATGGGCCTGGGAGAAATTAGTTAGGCGTTAGGATTGGGTTTTAATTAAATAAAAGAAATGGGACTTTAAAATAAATAAAGAATTATATAAGAATTAAGTAAAATTATGAACAAAATAATTAAAATTATAAATGAGAATAAATAAAATATAGGTTTTGGTATAAGAGGGGCTGGGAATTAAATCATACCACCCTTACAAAAATTTCGTCCTCGAAATTTAAAAGAAATGACAAGTTATAAAATAATAAGTGAAAGCTACTACGTCGCAAACTCGCATAATGATTTACTAGAAATCCGTGGACGAAGAAATTTGAAGATATAAATACGTAAGAACAAATATAAATACGGAAATATAAATAACAACAATAACGAACAATATTATTCGAGGCGCACTCGATAAAAGTCGAAACCCAAGTATGTGCTCATCTAAGCCTGTTAAAAACAAGCAGAAAAATAGGTATAAGGCTCAACTATTTATATAGTAATCATAAGTACAAAACCCGAAAATAAGGTAACGACAATAATGTAGTGAAAACTAGTCGGTAGGTTAAAACATTTTAGGAAAACGTAGCGGTCAAATAGTTTTAAAATGGCTTAGGATACTCATTTAGTGAGAATAAGAAACATGGAACAAAATAGGCGCGGTGCAAGGTTGCGCTATTGAAAATAAAGATAATAGTAGGGTGCTTTGAAATACAATAAAGCTAAGTAGTCAATAATACGCACTTTTCGACAAATACAAGATAATGGAAACCAAATTTTCGAATGATAAAGTCCCTAAATATATTTAGGGTAATAAGAAAACATATAAAAATGTATAGGGCTAGCTAGGGTAAGGATTACAAGGAAGTGTGGATCATTCAAAGGTTGAGGTATGGTGGCTTTAGGCTGAGGATCAAGGAGATTGGGATCGGGTCAGCACATGGAGTAAGGGTGAGCAACAAAGGGCTACAAGGTGAAGGTATGGGGAGGACAACGGTTGGTACAGCCCATGAATCAAGATTTGAAGGGTTAGCGAACTCGAAATTTCACAAGATATGTTCTCCTCCCAGAAGGATCTTAAAGGGCACAGACGAATGATGAAGGGTGGACCTCTAAAGATCGGGGTGTGGTACTGGTTATTCTGAGTGAGGGTTAAGGCAATGTAAGGAGTAGGGGTGGACAGATCTCAGTAGGAAGAATAATTGTATAGAAGAAATATCAAACATCAAGGGAACTAAGAAGATCGATGAATTAGCGAACTCAACAATTTATTTCATTCTAGAAAATTTTAAACAAAGTATCATCAAAACAAAATGTGGCCCTAAACTATACGCAGTTTTATTTGGCCAGAAAGAAAGCATCAAAGAAATCTCGTCATTCGCGGTTGTGGAGATTCAGTAGGTTGCGGTAGGTTTGCGCACTCAGGTAGGGGCGTTCATTTCCATAGCACCTCGCGGGGACCGCCATTCGGAGTTCTTCCACAGCAGGGTCTTGTCCTTCTGGTCCTTCTTCCTCGGCTGGAGCTTTTTCATCGAGATCTGATTCCATGTGATTCTCATCTCCTGGATTTTCTTCAACGGGATTTTCCTCAACTGGATTTTCTTCTATCGGGTCTTCTTCGGGATTTTCCTCTGTCGGGTTCTCTTCGGGTTCCCCTTCCTCTTCATCGAAATCGCCTATCATGCCAAACTCTGGGGCGACTGCTCTTTCGTCTTCGGAATCGCTGTTTCCGAAAATGTCCTGGGGATCGTTGATCTCATCGTCAGAATTCATCGGCGTGTGGTCTAAGGAAACGCATGACTGTGCATCCTCATCTAGATGCGGCGCTGCTCCAGGGTGGGCCATGGTCTGAAAAGAAAAGTCATGATTAGACAGTGGGATACATCAAGGAAAAACTCAGGGTACGAAGTATAAGTAAATATGCGGTTGCAGGAACTGAAAAATCAGGATAGAAACGCTGTGATAACGAATAATATAATTAAGGAGAAAACAAGAGAATGATGCATATATTACGATTCAAATTTTTATTGCATTCAATCAAAAGTTCAGCGGATACAAGATTTCAAACTGAAAGAAATATTCATAAGAAGATGACAACATTATTACTGAGAGTAGAAAACATAAAATTCTTCTTTGATTGCTAGACCGCTGCATTCTCGTCACGCGAGTTGAAACCTGTGTTGGGTCCGCTTTATCCTCGGAATTCGAACTACGCAGTAATCCTCACTTGGCAGAAGTGGGGAGTGTACACAGGTCTCCTCCTTGTAGTTCTTTCCTTTCTGGGCAACCGTTGATGAGATGTTCGCTGGATCCACAAATCAGACATTTCCCTTGGGCGCGGCGACAATCTCTCTGAAGATGTCCTGGCCTCCTACAGTACCCACAACATGGGATCTTCTGCTGCTTCTGCCGCGGAGAAACAAATTGGCGCTTCATCTTCCTCTCTTTTCCTCGTCTAACGGGGATCCCTTTATGATTTGAGACTCCCGCTGGTGCCTGATTCACCTGTCTTCTCAGGCCTTCAGCCAACAAGTCGTTTGTTCGCTCCTGGGCTTCCTTTAGACCTTGCAATACACTCAGAATCTCGATGGTCTGATCCTGGGGAGCGGATATGGATGAAGAGTCGTTGGAAGACATGATCCTGAGACAACAATTTTGTGAATGATATAAGTCACAAGCTAAACGAATCAAAATATAATATGGATAGGACAAAGATTCGAGAATATCAGAGGTGATGAATTTATTACAAGTGGGGAATCAACTGTATGACTTTAAGTCACTTGAATAGAGTACGGTAGTGCAATTGCAACCACGTAACCTTGTCAAGTCACCCGAAACCATAGAGAAAGGATAGCTGAACACACGATGTGAATATGGATCGAGAATGACAAGTTTACAACCTAAACCGAGGGATGTCTTAGATTGCCAAACTATACACGGAAAACTGCAATCCCAATCGATGCAAAACCCGGGCTCTGATACCAACTAAACCATGTTACGCCCCGCTTCCTAAAATACGGAATACGAGGGGTAGACAAGGCCAGCCATGCTCCTACGGTCAAGGAAATGTCCCACCGTAGTCACACTTCGGCTTCTAGTTTATCATGGTAAACAGTAAATAATGCGCAGGTAATGAGAAATGCAGTAACTGGAATAAAACAGTAAAATGAACTGACCTGATGGGAAACAAAAGATATAACTCTGGATAGCTATCAAGATGTCCGTGAAGTGCGTCTAGTCCTGGTCCAGGCTAAATCTTCTCCTCACACTGAGCATGCATACTCAGGTCGTCAGAGCGACACAATAGCAATATAATATATATAAAATCATGTGACAATTCTAACAGTGGTAACAGATATGTGAAACAGTAAATCAATGACAGCATGAATATGAATGTGCAGTAATCAATGCAGCGGAGCAGTAAAGCAGTAGAACGATATGTCACGTATGTCAACACAGTATATAAGGTATATAAATGCCCGTTTCCCTATCAGTCTCTAAGTCTCACTGTACAGGTCACTAAGCCTATCGTCAGTCCAAGTGTGAGAGTCAACCACTCGCGAGTGTCCTCCACCCAAGGGTAGAACCCAAGGCAAGGGACCACGGGCCCAACATGTAACATGTATATCACGGTGAATATCACATGCCCTGTAAATCTCCATATATCTCCCTAAATATATAAGCCGGCATGGGACTCCCGAGATTCTGTTGAACTCACACCTAAACTACCCCACACCCCGTGGTCTACATCAAACGCTAACCATAACCCTAAATACTAATCGATCCGTGACAAGTCTGTGCGAGAACTGGAGGCAGGACCTCCATCAAGCACGTCCCGACTAATACCTAAGATAAATGGCAGTGTCTGATGCCTTATCTGTAACACCCATGCAAGAGCTTCCATAAGTGTCCCATACCACTTATAGTCACACGTACACGCATCCCACAGACGTCGACAGTGCAATAGAATAATAGGGTCACTGATTGTGTACAAGTACGTATCACTTTCACTTATTCACGGATACACGAACACTGACGTACTTGCTACAATCATCACTAACATCTAACACTGGGTAAATGCATGATATCACTAGGTTATCACTGCAATGATATGGGTATGATATGATACGTAAACAGTATATGAAGTATGATTAAGGTGTCATAAAGTAGTATTCTATCACTTGCACGATTTATCATGAAACGTACGTGTATAGTTTAGTGAAACGATAAACAGGTAATAATTAGTATGTTCAGTTGTCCATCCATCAAATTTAGTTTCAAGCAAATCGGTTTCGAGGATCATTAATTATAACCATTTCATTATAAGCGCTCGCGGCTAGAAATCCGATTTCAGAATCAGAAGTCCGTTTCGCAATGCATTTTAATCCCAGTTGAGATCAGATTTTAGCGATACTACAGTTGGATGAAACCTAGGGTTTTCAGTAAGGTTTTCAACTTAACAGACAGATCGTCAATCGCATCTGTATGTCAGGAGTTATACACTGTTTAACACTAATATATCAGTTCTGATTCTGTTGGGACTGTTATGCGTCCCGATCTATTAAATTACAGATTAAATATCAAACGGTAACGAAACAGAATGAAACCAATTGTGTTGTTTAGATAACAGATCCACCTACAATAAACAGTAGAGTTCCGCAACCTACGAGTCATGGAAAATCTTGTGGTACCCAATACGGAACAGCAACCAACAATTGGAGTCGCTCTGGACTGCAGTCCAGAGTCGCACTCCAATCCAAATATCATCACAATTTGAGTACAGGAATACCAGGAAAACAGTATAGAGTTAAAGTTTGTCGAGTTGGCTTCGATTTGAGCCCTCGAACGCACCATTCTGGTATGTATATGATTTATGGTGAATTTAACGATTTTCAGGTACAATAAAATTACAGTTTTACGATTAAACTTGGGGTAGTCGTTTTAGTCGTTAACGGTCATATTTTTTTCAGCGAAATTTGCACACGTTATCAATCCCTACAAGGGCCAAAGTAATTTATCCAGTTCCGTCAAATTTGATGGGTATTCTCATTGGGAACACACGTCGAACAGGTATGGCACACAATTGAATCTAAACTTGTAACTTTATAATCCATGTAATTATAAATTGTAACTTAAGTAAATAGCATGTAAGCAAGTAAAGTACTTGCCTAGAGGCATCTTGGCGATGCACGGCAGTGGTAACGGCGTGAACGCGCGATGAATGACGCGTGTAAGGTTCGCGGTCTTGGCTCGTGCTCGGGCTCTTGGATTCGACAGCTCGGTGGGTGCGACGGCGATTACTACGGTGACGGTGATGATCACAGAGTAGGCAAAGACAACAGCACCGCTGATAGAATCGTCAACGGTGGTTGTTACGGTGATGGTAACTAAGTGTTCGACGGGGCTTGAGCTCGACTTCGAGGAGTTCGAGAGGGATGAGGCTGTTGGCGAGGCAGGGGCTATGACAAGAGAGACGACGCTGTGGTGGGGACGACGACGATGATTCCGGCGTCGAGAGCAAGGAGATGGTGCGGCAGTAACGGTTCTGTGTCGCGGGAGCTCAGGGAGTTTGGGCTGGTGGTTGCAGTTGTGAGGGGAAAATCGACGACGGCGAGGAGGTGGCTCCGGCGGCAAGGGTTGGCCTCGACGTTGGTATGAAGGTGTAAGGCAAGGAGTGGATGCAGTGGGTGGATCGGGAAGGAGGTGACCGGAGTAGGCGAGCTTGGTAGGTGATGGGGCCGGCAAAGTTCGTCGGAGGTGGCTGTGGGGGTTGCAGCTGATAAAGTCGGGGAGATGGCGACTCGGGTGATCGGAGAAGGAGAGGGTCAGGGTTCCGGTGATGCGGGACGTTGAGGTGCAGCGAGGTGTTGGGTGCGACGGAGCTGGGGACGAGGGTGAAGGCGGTGAGGTGGGGGCGTTGGAGGCGAGCGACGTGAGTCGGGTGCGTTGGAGGTGAGCGACGTGAGGGGGCGGAGGCGTGACGTGCTGGTCGTGGGCGCGTTCGATGGAGAAGCGGGAAAAAGTGGAAGAGAAAGAGACGCGCGTGTGTGAGGGAGAGAGAAGAGAGAGAGAAGAGAGAGAGAGAGAAAAGAGAACGAGAGGAGAGAGAGAGTAACGTACGTATTAATATAATTTAAGATGAGAGAGAGAGAGGGATTAACGTGGGAATTAAAAGGATAATAATCAGAATGAGTAATAGAATTAATGTGGGGTTTTAGTATGAGGGAAAAAAATAAAAGGGGAATATCTAGAGGGAAATTAAATGGGAATTATATTAGAAATAAATGTGACTTAAGAGGGAATAATATAAGGAGATTTGAAATGAAGAAAGGAAAAGGAGAAGTTTGGGCCGGGCTCTTGACGGTTTGCTGGGCTGGGCTAAGAGGAAAGAGTTAATTAAATGGAGAATATAAGGGAGTGGGCCGGCTCAGTGGGCTCGGGAGAATTAGGGAAAAGATTATAAATATTTGAAGAGGGCTGGGCCGGAATTTATTAGAAATAAAAGGGAAATTAGATTTGGGCTGAGGAAAAAATGGGTAATATGAGAAGAAAAGGGAGAATGGGCCTGGGAGAAATTAGTTAGGCGTTAGGATTGGGTTTTAATTAAATAAAAGAAATGGGACTTTAAAATAAATAAATAATTATATAAGAATTAAGTAAAATTATGAACAAAATAATTAAAATTATAAATGAGAATAAATAAAATTCTAGAGTAACAAAATATAGGTTTTGGTATAAGAGGGGCTGGGTATTACATAAGTTTTCGAGCCCCTTAGTTAATAAGAATTAAATTCTGTTATATGGTTAAACCCTAGTTTTATTTAGAGAAATTAAATTCCTATATGTTCTGTTGTAAGAATTAAATTCTTTGGACTCAATTCTCCCTCTAAGTTTTGAATCTGCATAACAGATCTCCCCGATGAGAATTAAATTCTCAACTTATGGGGAGATCTGCTTCTGCAGATCTTCAACCAGAGGAAGAACTAAGTTCTTTTTAGAAGAGTTAAACTCTTGTGAAGGTGAAGAAGAGGTGATTTTTATGAAATTTCTCGATTGGGAGTAAAAGCAAGTATCGAATCAATTGTTTCCCGATAACGGTTTCATTTGATCGATAACAGTATCTTGTATCAGTATTTAGAAAATTGTATAAAGAAATCACAACCAAAGAATTATATTTGACCGCAATCAATTACGGTGTCAGTTGTAGATCGTAAGCGAGTGCGGATCGTCCACAGGGATTGTGCAGTTCGTTTCAATGTTTGATTTGTTTGATTTGAAAAGTTAATCGAAAAGAAAAGAAAGCATGATTCAAGATTTATCAAATGTTTCAAGTGTCACTATTCTATTCAAGAATCAAGAAAATGATAAACAATCAAGAATCGGGTTTCGATGATATTTCCAACCAAATGTCAAGAATCTAAATGAGGCTCGTAGGAATCGATCGGATCTATAGACGTGATGTAGTCTCAAGATATCGTGTTCTTGTCCTTCGAAGAATTGATACTAGATCGATGATGATCGACGAGAGTTAGGGCTTTCTCGTGAAACTAGGGTTTCAGCTTTTAACCCTTATTCTTTCGTCGATATCATTCACTTTCTAGCCTCTACCAAATTCAAGAAACGATCGTAACTCCCCAATTTCGAGCGATATCAATCAAGAAAGTATCGTCACGAAATTAGGTCGTCGATTATTTAAATTGCTAGTGTTTACAAAACTCGTAGGACTCAAGAATCGTTTTAAGATATGTTACATCATCATTCTATTGATCGTCTCGACTCCTCAACGAGCGGAGTTTATTCACACATCATCACACAGAAAGCATTCAAGAATTGAAAAGATATCATGATGCAAGAATTTAAAGAAAACAAGATAAAAGAATTTCACCTTTTATTTATATCAACAATTTCATTACAGTCGCTCAAGAACTACAAGAGGAAGAACTCGATTGTTGAATTGGCTTCGCTTTTCTTCGTGAGTCGTGGATCGTCTTGGACCACTTGCTCTGTTGAAGATCGGTTCCGCTCATAAAAGGTTGACGGGCTTCTTGCTTGATTTGGTACTCGGGATCTTGGCTTTTGATTGGAATTAGGGTTAGGGTTTCACACAAGTCTTCTCACTAGACTTATGGAAGAAGATGAAGAATGAGATAGAATGGCTCTAAATTGGCTACTAAAATGAACTAATGGAGGGATCCTTTTACAAGTGAGCTTAGGGTCTTATTTATAGATCCCCCAAACCCTAGGTCTAAGTTTGAAATTACAATTCCCTCCAAAAGTTTGTTGAGGCTTCTAGAAGATAGTTTGTTAGGAGTTTAGCTTAAGCTTTAAGCTAGGATTGTTTAAGCTTAGAAACCCTAGTTTGCTGATCTGGTAGAAGCCTCTGGAACATTCTGGAATTTGACATGTCTTGCTGAAGTGTGGGCCCTGAGAGAAGTGTTTTGGTGCAAAGATGAAGTGGTGACGTCGACAAACCGCCGCGGAACCGCGGCAATAGGCAGCTTAGGCCGCGGTTCCGCGGCCATTTGGGCTCCTTGGGGCTGCATCTTTCTTGTGTTGCTCTGGACCTCTTTTGGGGTATGTATCTGATATGTTGATTCTCTGAATGCTTCTTAGAACAATACCAGATTCCAAATCCTTGAGTTGGCGTATCTTTTAGCGGTGTAAGTTTGAGCAAGCTTCTGATTTTCCTGCACGGACTTCGAAACACGGGTTGCGATATATAGAAATGATGCCATGCTATGAAATGCAGTCAATTTCCCTAGAAATGCCGGTTTTAAGTTCTAACACATGCAATCTGATATTTTACGACTGTTTTGCTAATATGTGAAATATGAATGCCGAACACTTCTATATGAATGCAAATGATGAGGAAATTGCCGGCTAAAAGATGCAATATTTTCGACTAATCAAATTCCCCCAAACTTAATTTCGATCGTCTCGAGCGAACTTTTTATTAAAAATAGATGGAGAAAATAAAGAAAGAGAAAAACTAACTAGCACACTTTCGTAGGCAACACGATTGCACTGAGCATGTGCAACATGCCTTTAAACCTCTAGGTGTCCCTAGTAGGAGGAGTGTTGTCTCCTGAGGGTTTTCAGCGGATTGCACCCACAAAATCCAATAATAAAAGGAAGATCATGAATATTACATTTAAAGAAAAGAATCGTAGAAGAAAAGCCTTGAAAATTATGGTTTCCAACTAAGCTAGCTTTTCAGTTGTCATGAGCCCTATCTTAATAGTCATGAAAAGATGTCAGAAATCACGTCCTCCCTCAATAAAACATCGTCTTATTTTTCATTCCTATCTTTCTTCCAAACATCGATCATATAACCCTGCGTGTATATAAAGACATCCCTACACCCGAAGAATTCAATTCAAGCTATCATACTCTTGCCCATCAGCCTCAGTACTTTTTAATTAATGAATATTTAGACGAATTTGCTCACACACTTTAATGCGACCGTTAATACTTTTTGAGGTACTAACCGACCGATTACTCCTGTGCTTGCTTACTTGGTGTATTTTGCTCGTCTTGCACCACCTAAGGCTTAGCAGTGACTCCCAGACCAGTTGGTCTTAGGGCACTAGGTGAAGAGGCACCCTCGCTATATATTTTTTTATTGCCCTCGGTGATAACAAAACCAGTGTCCATTTTTCTCACCACTTTATATTTTTTTATTCATTTTTTTCTTTTTATTTCCTTCATACATCGGCTTTAAGACAAGAGCATTTCAAGGTATCCTCTACTATCCCAGGCTTCAAGACGTGTGTAAGTGCGAATAGCAGGGTATCAACGTTCAAAATGTTTGGCTTCAAGAATAGAAACTATTTTTCAGAGTTAATTTTATCCTCAGATTAGTGACGTCCTTCATCTTACTAACCCTTGGGACAACGGCTCATAACTACTTATTACTAGTTCGTGTAAGAAAACTTCTAATTTTCTTAGTTTTCTTAAATTTTTCTAATCTCATAGATGTAATTGTTCATTATCTAAACTTTTATTATCTTATTTATGTACAAAAAAAGTTTAAATATTAAAATATTTTTATATTTGAAAATTTTTTAAATTTTTGTGGGTTTTGAAAATTTTTAAATTTTTATAGATTTTTAAAAGAAATGTTTTGTGCTTATGCAGATGATATGCAAATGATGCAAAAATAAGCACAAACCTCCCCCAAACTTGATTTCAACAGTGTCCTCGCTGTTGCCAATCGCTATACCTACAAAAACTGTAAGCCTAGGGGGAATTATTAGTGGGGGAAAAATATATAAGCGAAGAACTTCCCCCAAACTTATTCTTTTCACTTACCTTCATTCAAAACATGATGCAGTGATATACAGGATATGAAGGTGAGACGGAGGAATTTTAATCCAAATAAACCAGCTCTTGTAAGAACAAGAGCTCCTCCGTGGGGTCAGTGGAAAAATACGGCTTTAGTCTATGTCCATTCACTTTAAAAACTGTGCCGTTTTTAACATTTTCTACTTCTACTGCCCCGTGCGGGTATACAGACCGCACAATAAAAGGTCCCTTCCACCGAGATCGGAGCTTACCCGCGTGAAGGTGTAATCGTGAATCATAAAGAAGGACTTGTTGACCAGGTGAAAATGTTTTCCTCAAAATGTTTTTATCGTGAAAAACCTTAGTCCTATTCTTCATGATTACAGCGTTATCATAAGCTTCATCGCGGAGTTCGCTTAGCTCATTTAGTTGCAGCTTCCGAAAGTTGCAGGCTTGGTTTAGATCAAAATTTATTTCCTTTATAGCCCACAATGCTTTATGCTCTATCTCGACGGGTAAGTGACATGCCTTCCCGAACACTATCCTATATGGAGACATCCCTAGGTCGGTTTTATATGCAGTCCTGAATGCCCAAAGAGCATCCGTCAATTTGGTCGACCAGTCTTTTCTATTCTTAGCAACAGTCTTCTCCAGGATAAGTTTGATCTGTCTATTTGAAATTTCAGCATGCCCGCTCGTTTGGGGATGATAGGGTGTAGAAAGTCGGTGGTTGATTGCGTATTTCCGCATCAGAGTCTCGAAAGATCTGTTGCAGAAATGTGTCCCATTATCGCTAATGATAGCGCGTGGGTGTCCAAATCGCAAAAAGATATTCTCTTTTAAGAACTTAATGACAACCTTTTTGTCATTAGTGCGACATGGAATGGCTTCAACCCACTTTGAGACGTAATCAACCGCCAGCAGTATATACAAATTCCCAAAGGAGTTGGGAAAGGGACCCATAAAATCAATGCCCCAAACATCGAATATTTCAACAACCAGAATGGGTTGCTGAGCCATTTCATTCCTCCGGGAGATTCTACCCATGTACTGACATTGTGTACAGGTTTTGCAATAGTCAAATGCGTCCTTGAATAAGGTCGGCCAATAAAAACCACATTGCAAAACCTTTTCTGCCGTCGTTTTAGGACCGAAGTGACCCCCACAGGCCTGATCATGACAAAAAGAATGAACACTCTTGAACTCTTCTTTCGGGACACACCGGCGAATGATCTGATCAGGACAACATTTAAAAAGATAGGGATCATCCCAGTAAAAGTGTTTTACTTGGGATAGAAAACGGTATTTGTCCTGTTTTGACCAATCGCTGGGTATAAGTCCCGTGACAAGATAGTTCACAATATCCTTGAACCAAGGTTCATTGGATACGCTCAAGAGTTGTTCGTCAGGAAACGAATCATTGATCGGCAGGGTCACAGGGGAAGAAGAGATGCGTGAAAGATGGTCGGCTACTACGTTTTCACATCCTTTCTTATCTTTGATAACAAGATCAAATTCTTGTAACAGAAGGATCCAACGTATTAGTCGACCTTTTGCATCTTTCTTCGCCAGAAGATGTTTTAAGGCGGAATGGTCAGTGTACACAACTATAGGAGAGCCAATTAAGTAAAGCCTGAATTTTTCTAATGCAAATACAACCGCTAAAAGTTCTTTCTCGGTGGTTGTATAATTGATTTGTGCATCGTTCAGGGTCTTACTTGTATAGTAGATCACGTGTGGTATCTTTTCAATGTGCTGTCCTAAGACTGCACCTACTGCAAAGTCGGATGCGTCACACATCAGCTCAAAGGGGTAGTCCCAATTTGGAGACGATAGAACGGGGGCTGAAGTGAGTGAGTGTTTAAGTGAGTCGAAAGCTGTCTCACAGTCCGAGTCAAAGTGGAAGGTCGTATCCTTGGCCAGGAGAAGAGTTAAAGGTCTAGCAATATTGCTAAAGTCCTTAATGAATCTCCTATAAAAGCCCGCATGGCCAAGGAAAGATCGAATATCTTTGACGCTTTTGGGATGAGGGAGGTTTTGAATGACATCTATCTTAGCTCTGTCAACCTCAATGCCTTTCTGTGAAATAACATGTCCAAGTACAATTCCTTCTTGGACCATGAAATGGCATTTTTCCCAGTTCAAAGTTAAGTTCTTCTCTTTGCAACGAGTAAGAACTGCGTCAAGATTCGATAGGCAATCAGAAAAAGAGTCTCCAAAAATCGAGAAATCGTCCATAAAGATCTCCAGAAAATTCTCTACCATATCAGAGAATATCCCCATCATACACCGCTAAAAGGTAGCGGGAGTATTGCATAACCCAAAGGGCATGCGACTGTAGGCAAAGGTACCAAAAGGAAAAGTAAAAGTGGTTTTATCTTGATCCTTTTTGGCGATGGGGACCTGATTATAGCCTGAGTATCCGTCCATAAAACAATAATACTCTCGTCCCGCTAAGCGTTCCAGCATTTGATCAATGAATGGTAGAGGAAAGTGGTCTTTCCTCGTGGCAGCATTGAGTTTTCTATAATCAATACATACACGCCACCCAGTTTGGGTACGTGTCTGAATCAACTCATTTGCCTTATTGGTTATAACAGTGATGCCGGATTTCTTAGGGACGACATGTATAGGACTCACCCATTGGCTATCGGAGATGGGGTATATAATACCATTATCTAGGCATTTGACGATCTCTTTCATCACCGCTTCCTTCATGACGGGATTTAACCGTCTCTGTGGTTCTCGGGTTAGTCTGGCATCATCCATCACATGTATATGATGTTCAACAATCAAGAGACTAATCCCTTTGATGTCCGCCATACTCCAACCGAACGCCTCTTTATTAGATCTCAATACCGATAAAAGTGCATTCTCTTGCTCTGATGCTAGAGAAGCGGATATGATAACCAGTAAAGACTCATTCTCACCTAAATAAGCATATTTAAGATGAGAAGGTAAAATTTTGAAATCTAATTCAGGCGGAGAAATGATAGAAGGAGGGATCATCGAGTGATTTTTGGAATTACAAAGAAGCTCAGAGCCTGTGAAAGATACAGACTCGGGTGGAGAAAGGTCAGGAGTGCAGGACTCAAGTGTAGGAAAAGTGTCCTCACTAAGATCATGTGTGAGATCAAGCAGAGATGTGGTAATGTCGTCGAGATCTAGAAAGCAAAGATCCTCAGCTCTACAACTATCGGGAGCGATCTCGTGGACAGAGCACACATCTAGAATATGAGCAGAGGGTTCTGATGGCTGACTTCCAACTTTGTAGATGTTTAGTTCAATGTCATATTTCCAAATGATAAATTCATTGAACCATTTCTACAGTTTATAACAGTATTGGAAGTGGCAAGGAAAGGACGACCCAGAATCACCGGAATTTGGCCCCGGGGGTTTGCTACAGGCTGTGTATCGAGCACAATGAAGTCTACAGGGAAAACAAATTCCCCGACCTTTATCAACATATCCTCTAGTTCACCCCTTGGTTTGGTGATTGAACGGTCTGCCATTTGGAGAGTGCAGTGAGCAGGTTTCAACTCTCCAATCCCTAATTGCTCATATACAGAATATGGAAGTAGGTTAACACTTCCGCCAAGGTCTAAAAGAGCACGATTTATGTTTTTACCCCCAATAGAAATCGATATTGTAGGACATCATGGGTCCTTACGTTTCTTTGGTAGCTGGGGAATAAAAGCAGTGCTAATATTATTAGACATAAAGACCTTCTTCGGCACTTGAGTCTTCCTCTTCCTAGTGCACAAGTCCTTAAGAATTTTCGCATAAGCGGGGACTTGCTAAATCGCATCTAGGAGAGGGATGTTGATGTTAACCTGTTTGAACATTTCTATAATTTTCTCCATATGAGGACTCGTTCTGTTTCCCCTTAACCGATTCGGGTAAGGAGCTTTCGCAATAAGCGCCGGGTCCATCATAGGAGAAGGAAGAGGGGGTAGACGAGATCCCAAAAGAGGTGTGGGGACCGTCTGTGGAGAACTAGAAGGCCTATACTGAGGTGTCGAGCCTAGTGGGAAATGGAGAATAGGCTCGCGAGAAGGTGGTGTGGTAGAAGAACAAGGATCAGAAGGAGAAGTGTGTGTGTGAGGAAAGGTCTCAGCCGGGGTGTTATTGATAGGATTTTCAATATCATCAATTCCTTCCCCGACATGATTGTTCAGCACTCTTCCCGATCATAACGTTGTGACGGCATTTACGTTGTAATGCCCAGGATTCTGTAGGGGTTGAGAGGGAAGTTTCCCTTTTTCTCTCGCACTCATTTCGGCTTTAAGTCGTGCGATTTCAGCTTCCATCGTTCTGATACTCTCAGCTTGGGACGCTGAGTTTTTCTTTATCTCACCGACGGAAGATCTAACCTCAGCCGAAACCTCTATGAAATTTGACAAAAGTGATTTCATGGTTTGAGTGAATTGAGAGAACTCGTCAGAACCGGTCAACTGCATAGGATTAGACTGTGCAGGATTGTTGACCTGGTTTTGGAAATTTTGTGATTGGTAGGGGTGCTGAGTGAGTTGAAGAGGTTGCTGTGGTGGAGGAAGAGCCCTTTGAAATTGATTCGTGTTTGGAACCGTGTTTTGAGATTGGTTTTGGTTCCAAGCAAAATTCGGGTGATTCCTCCAACCCTGATTGTACGTGGAAGAATATGGATCGTTTCGAGGTCTTTGAAATGTGGCATTAGAATGCTCGTGACCTTGAAACGCAGAGTTTAATGGACATTCTTCCGTTAAATGAAACGGATCAGAACAGCACCCACAAACAGTTTTGGGGAGCGACATTGGGTTTAGGGAGGCTGCTGCAAATTTGTGTTCCATAGCGTCGAGCTTCTTTTGCATTGCTGCCATCTCAGCTCGAACACCTATGGACACATCTATTTGGTGTACGCCACCCCTATTCAATGGTTGGGTTCCACTCTCCCACTGTAGTGATTTTTCAGTGAATTCTTCTAAATACTTCCAAGCTTCCCCATCATCTTTGGTCATAAAAGTACCTTGACACATGTTTTCAAGGCTCTGTTTAGTGTTTGGGTTAATGCCCTCATAAATGATTCGGCAAAGCTCCCATCTCGGGATGCCGTGATGAGGACATTGAACCAATAGATCCTTGAAACGTTCAAAGCATTTAGAGAATGGTTCAGTAGGGAGCTGGGCAAATTGATTCAGTTCGCTACGGATTCGAGCTGTCTTTTGTATTGGGTAAAATTTCTTAAGAAATGAAGCGACGAATTCTTCCCAATTCGTAATAGAGTGTGCGGTAGTGTTATATAGCCACTTCTCGGCTATATCGCACAGGGTAAATGGAAGAAGTCGTAGACGCATAGCATCCACTGAAAATTATGACGTACCCATCATTGCACATACGTTTTCAAATTTGGTAATGAAAACGTAAGCGTCCTCAGTCTCGAGTCCGTGGAATTTGGGTAAAAGATTGATATACTGGGGCTTAATCTCAAAGTTATCCCCGTTGGCTGGTGGTGTGGATAAGCAGGTCGAAAGAGGACCTCAAATAGGGTAGCACCTCTCCTGGAAAGAGATGCGGGGTGGATTCTGCGCACCAACGGACGACGGCAGATTAGGGTTAAAGAAGTTTGATGGAGGTGGATCCATCGAAGTGGGTGTGGTAGTGGGTAAAGGAAAGGTAAATGGAGAAATATCGACTTCGGAGTCGATAAGAGGTACGCGGACTAAACGGGCACTAGAATCCTGTGTCCAGCCTATCTTGCACTAAAATGGGTTAGTACAAGTGGCAGCGTTGACTTATAATTAGGGGTATGAATGAATGCGGTGTTTGCTTTGAAAAGGGACGGATTTTTGAAAAAGGGACGGATTTTTGAAAATATGATGCAACACAACAAATGCAACAACAAAAAACCTAGAATCTAGTGGTCACCTAGGTTCGGCTCTAGACCGCTCCTAACTGCCAAAAGACAAGTCGCAGGATAGAATCCTCCACTGCCTCCTTGTCCCCATGTGGCCAGGTAAGTGCCAGGTAAGTGGGAAGGTACTCCACTACGTAAGTAGTGGGCCTAATTAATAACCACTAGCCTTCGACACACTTGCCTAGGCACCACAAGAAAACGCGGATAAGCAATGAATTACCCACGGCCTTCTTCTGTCCTAAGTGAGCGCGACGGTCCTTAGAGTCATCTCTAGATATTTTTTAGTTAATGTGGGTCAATGCGGATGCAAGTTTTGCGATTTTTGGGGCCTAGGAAGGGTAATGAAATCCCCACCTAATTTGGATTTGGCCGTGCCCCTTAATATCCGTATTTAGAATGCAAACAACCAAGAAACAAAATCACGCACAAATTTACTTTTGCAATTTGCAAGCTGCGATTATTTGCAAAGAATCCTGAAGAAAATTATTAGTTGGAGCTAAAAAGAGGAGAGAGGAGAAGGTAAGAAATCACCTGAAGTAAAATTTTCACAGAGACCCCTCAAACTAGCCGCGGTTCCGCCGTAATTGGGCCTTATTGCCGCCCTTCCGCGGTCGAATGATGGAATCACTGCACCAAAATTTTTCAGAGAGGCTCTGTAGACTCCCTCTGCTCTCTGGTATATTCCAAAAATTATTTCACATTCACAGAAAGCTCCAGATCTCCTTGCAATGAACCACAACAAATCGTTTAGGGTTTGCACGAATTTTGATCTCAAAAATCACAATGGAATAAATCTTTCAATTCAAACTTTAATATGAAACGAATTAGCGCGTAATCCCCGGCAACAGCGCCATTTGATTTTTATGAAATTTCTCGATTGGGAGTAAAAGCAAGTATCGAATCAATTGTTTCCCGATAACGGTTTCATTTGATCGATAACAGTATCTTGTATCAGTATTTAGAAAATTGTATAAAGAAATCACAACCAAAGAATTATATTTGACCGCAATCAATTACGGTGTCAGTTGTAGATCGTAAGCGAGTGCGGATCGTCCACAGGGATTGTGCGATTCGTTTCAATGTTTGATTTGTTTGATTTGAAAAGTTAATCGAAAAAAAAAGAAAACATGATTCAAGATTTATCAAATGTTTCAAGTGTCACAATTCTATTCAAGAATCAAGAAAATGATAAACAATCAAGAATCGGGTTTCGATGATATTTCCAACCAAATGTCAAGAATCTAAATGAGGCTCGTAGGAATCGATCGGATCTATAGACGTGATGTAATCTCAAGATATCGTGTTCTTGTCTTTCGAAGAATTGATACTAGATCGATGATGATCGACGAGAGTTAGGGCTTTCTCGTGAAACTAGGGTTTCAGCTTTTAACCCTTGTTCTTTCGTCGATATCATTCACTTTCTAGCCTCTACCAAATTCAAGAAACGATCGTAACTCCCCAATTTCGAGCGATATCAATCAAGAAAGTATTGTCACGAAATTAGGTCGTCGATTCTTTAAATTGCTAGGGTTTACAAAACTCGTAGGACTCAAGAATCGTTTTAAGATATGTTACATCATCATTCTATTGATCGTCTCGAATTCTCGACGAGCGGAGTTTATTCACACATCATCACACAGAAAGCATTCAAGAATTGAAAAGATATCATGATGCAAGAATTTAAAGAAAACAAGATAAAAGAATTTCACCTTTTATTTATATCAACAATTTCATTACAGTCACTCAAGAACTACAAGAGGAAGAACTCGATTGTTGAATTGGCTTCGCTTTTCTTCGTGAGTCATGGATCGTCTTGGACCACTTGCTCTGTTGAAGATCGGTTCCGCTCATAAAAGGTTGACGGGCTTCTTGCTTGATTTGGTACTCGGGATCTTGGCTTTTGATTGGAATTAGGGTTAGGGTTTCACACAAGTCTTCTCACTAGACTTGTGGAAGAAGATAAAGAATGAGATAGAATGGCTCTAAATTGGCTACTAAAATGAACTAATGGAGGGATCCTTTTACAAGTGAGCCTAGGGTCTTATTTATAGATCCCCCAAACCCTAGATCTAAGTTTGAAATTACAATTCCCTCCAAAAGTTTGTTGAGGCTTCTAGAAGATAGTTTGTTAGGAGTTTAGCTTAGGCTTTAAGCTAGGATTGTTTAAGCTTAGAAACCCTAGTTTGCTGATCTGGTAGAAGCCTCTGGAACATTCTGGAATTTGACATGTCTTGCTGAAGTGTGGGCCCTGAGAGAAGTGTTTTGGTGCAAAGATGAAGTGGTGACGTCGACAAACCGCCGCGGAACCGCGGCAATAGGCAGCTTAGGCCGCGGTTCCACGGCCATTTGGGCTCCTTGGGGCTGCATCTTTCTTGTGTTGCTCTGGACCTCTTTTGGGGTATGTATCTGATATGTTGATTCTCTGAATGCTTCTTAGAACAATACCAGATTCCAAATCCTTGAGTAGGCGTATCTTTTAGCGGTGTAAGTTTGAGCAAGCTTCTGATTTTCCTGCACGGACTTCGAAACACGGGTTGCGATATATAGAAATGATGCCATGCTATGAAATGCAGTCAATTTCCCTAGAAATGCCGGTTTTAAGTTCTAACACATGCAATCTGATATTTTACGACTGTTTTGCTAATATGTGAAATATGAATGCCGAACACTTCTATATGAATGCAAATGATGAGGAAATTGCCGGCTAAAAGATGCAATATTTTCGACTAATCAAGAGGTAAAAGGTTCTGTGTTAGATTCATTTCCTTACCTAGGGTTTCTTTTTGGAGATCTTCTTCTCTCTGTAGAATTAAATTCTCTTTTCTTTTGGCTTACGAAGGGGTTTTTTTTCTCTCTTTCTGTATCTTTTTCTCGTTTTCTTCTTTGCTCTTATTTATAGGAGAAGAAGGGAATCAATTTGTTTGGAAAATCTCTCTTTGAGAGATTTTGATTGATTTTATAGTCAACCAAAATTATCGTTTAGATCAATCGGTGAATTTTTTTCACCGTTAGATTTTTAATCCAAGAATTTCTGTTTTACCGAAGATATCTCTTTTGTTGTTCTTAACAAGATTAGGAAGATATTTCCCCGTACAAAAATCTTTCTGTAGATTAGTGATTTTTAATCACCATTGGATTTTTAATCCAACGGCGCCCTATTTTACAAAGCGTAATCTTTCTTGTCTGGAAAGATTTAAGGAAACATTTTCCAACTAGGGGTTTTGATTCCTCTTAATTAGAATTTAATTCTATCGGTTCAGAAGGCATAGAAGATCATCACGTATCGCACGTGACCCCACCAAATTAAGCCTACCAAAGAGCGTCGCGTGCTATCACGTGGGTTTTTTTGCTCTAGCCAATTGTTTGCTTTATTCAGGCGCCTATATACTTTGTATATAGAGGTCACGTGTGTGCACGTGAGGTCCGGTTTCAGCTTAGTTTTGTCAAGCACAGCGCCTATCACGTGTGGGCACGTGATGCTCCATTTGAGGACTTTTTCCTGTTGCTTTTATTTATTATTCATTTTATAAGGGAACAGTCCCGCTTAAACCTATATTTACTAGGGTCCTTATTGTAATTTAGCATAACTTGAGGGGGGTTTATGTAAAAATAGTTTTGATATATATTCAAAATACACCTTAAGTATTTAATTATCGTCTTTAGGGTTTTCATAGGTATATTTTATAAGGTAAAATTTCTAGTGAGTAGAACCTAGTTTTCATAGTATATGGTATTTTATTGAAATATCGGTATTTTGCATTGAATTGTAATAGTATTTTCATGTAATGGTGATTCCTTTGATTTAGAAAACTTGGAATATTTATATAATATAATTAAAATATATATTTTGATAATATTTTTATATATATTTAATAAAAATAAATTTTATTTATTCCTGTAGAAATCTCATTTTCTAAAGAAAAATTCATTAAAATTCCATCGAGATCGAATGCTCCTTTCGGAGGTATGCATCTTGCTTTACTAGGCCCAAGGATGTGCGATAATCCGCACCATCCCGAATGGGGTTCCCCAAAAGTGGGTTGTAGAGACGCAATTGTAAGGAATTGATTAATACACTTTTTAAATAAATGGTTTTGTAAGTTGATAGTATTTATTCGTAATATCGTATTATCCCATAACTGCATTCCCAAAATTTCATCGTGCTATGTCAAAGATGTGTGTTGTGATGAGGTAGGTCATTACCTCATGAGTTATCTAAAGGTAATACAAGTATTATGTTGATTTGTGTCGAAAAGGAAGTA
This sequence comes from Agapanthus africanus, assembly GCA_030015575.1. NCBI lineage: Eukaryota > Viridiplantae > Streptophyta > Magnoliopsida > Asparagales > Amaryllidaceae > Agapanthus > Agapanthus africanus. The sequence goes on from CM057341.1 coordinate 80,099,244, forward strand.
TGAAGTATTTCACCGTAAAAATACAATAAAAATTTCATAAAAGATTATTTTGAGATGAAACTTATTTTAATATGTTTTTTAATGTTTGTTAAATATTATATGAGAGTATGGTATTTTCTTGATTAAGAAAAATAGAATTTTAAGGAAAAACTGAATCGGAAGTTGGATTAACTCCGCTTCCGTCGGGTTTTAAAAATGAAACTTTTTAAGATAGTAGAAGAGAGGGGGAGAGGGGACATACTGGCTACAAGGTTAGAGGGAAGAAGAGGGAAGATAGGGAAGGTGTCGGGGCATCGTTTCGTCGCCGGAATCTCCTCGAAACTTCGCTGGAACTTCACCCTTTGCTAACTCCACTTGCACAACTTAGAAGTTGGAAATTTTATAGAGTTTTTATGAGGAAATTCTGAATGAGGAGGGGTGAAATGTGGTGTGGTATTTATAAGAAAAATTAGGCTTTAGGGTAATGAAGAATAGAATTAAAATGTGCATTAACAATGGATTAAAGAGTGGATTTATCATTCTCTGGATAAATGCAAAGAAATCAAACAATATGGGGGTAATAGGGTAGGCCAATGGGTGCTACGGTTAAATTTTTGGGATCATTTGGTACGGTTTGGACCGATGGTGTCAGCCCAAATCACGATCTCACCGGTCCAATTTAGGTGGGATGGGTCTGGATAATTGCCATGTGTCATGTTCAGTTTATACAACATTTTGCACATGTTTGTTTTTGTTGTGACTTTTTATTTTACGTGTTGTGCTCGTGCAAATCTTTGGGCTTCTAAAAGATTAAAAAAAATTAATTAAAAAGATAATGTGGCTGGGGGGATTCGATCACAGGGGCTACATCACAGCAGTGCAGGGCTTTACCAATGTGCTACAAGTGTTTTCTTGCTGTTCAAAAGCAAATCAAATACTTATAATGTACACAGGATTTTAAATACTCCATTTGTACATTAACTTTTTTAAAAAAATCTGTATATTGAAATTGGAGTTGTTACAGGTGGTTTAAAAGTGCAAAATTCTGATATGAACAAATACCCTCAAATTTATCATTTGCTCGTCCCGAGCAAAACCATTTTATTCCCAAAATGCCCACTTTCGTAGGTATCACAATTGCACTTAGCGTGTGCAACAAGCCGTTGAACCCCTAGGTTGCCCTAAATGAGGAGTTTTGTCTCCTCAGTGTTTTCAGCGGATACTATCCATAAAATCCTGTAAAGTTGGTCGTCGACTCTAATCCTACTGTTCAGTATTCTAAGTAGAAACTCTATCATCCTAAATTAGAAATATCCATCCCTTATTCTTCACACCTCCTATTCATTTAACTTAAGATCCTATACGTTTTGTCAGTTTATAAAGATCTCGGTATCTCTTGAGTTTTCCTTCTAAAGCGCAGTCTCCAATCCAGAATTTTTATCAACTTTATAGAAAACATAAATCTTATTCTTTATCCCTATCTTTCCTCCAAACATCAATCGTATACCCCCACGTGTGTGTAAATTTTTGTAAGTCGATGTCGCGCACCCCACGTGTTCGGGGGGAGGCGGAATTTGCAAAACATGATTTTTACAGGCTTCGCAACACCGACTAGAACCAAGGATCGACCATAAACCCTACCTAGCAAACTACATGAAATTTAACTACTCGTAAAGAATGTTATACCTCATGATACAAGTCCTTCGGGTCTTCTCTGCTATCCTCCTCGTCATTGTAGGTTCCGAGGATCGATCCGGATTGTAGCTTCCTCGTCGGCTTCCTCGAGTCAAAGACGATCCACCCGAGAGTCTATAGTCCGAGCTCCAACCTCAAATCCGAGGTAACTAGGGAAACTAACTTGTTAAACTAAATGGCCTAGGTGATATAGAGAATAAAGATGGATTTATTTGTCTCTTGGAACCCTAGTTACTCAACTCATGAGACCTTAAGGGTTGAAAGTTGAGAGGAAGAAGAAGAGAGTTAATTTGAGGAAAGAGAAATGGTTTTTGATAAAATGATAAAAAATGAGATGGATCCCTTGATATGACTACAAGCATGGAAAGAAAATATCTCACCCAAAATATCTAGTGCCACAACAGTATCTCACAAGAAATATCTAAGTCAAAGAGTCAAACCAAGTCAAGTGGTCAAACCAAGTCAAGTAGTCAAAACAAGTAGCCATGCCACAATTATCATTTACAAATAATAACAAATACTTTCCGCCACCTCATAATTGTTTTAATCAAGTCAATGGTCAAAACCCTAATGAGGTGTCTCCTTCTATGCCCCTCTCATCCGTATATACATACCTGCATCCGTGTTCCAAGAAACACGAATACAAAGAGATGAAACCGATCCATCAATATAATACTAGGATCCGGCTTAAATCAAAGCCCACTAGTATTATCCGCCTGAACATCATACGCGCACAAGTGCACGTACGTGATCGAAGCCCTGTCGTAAAACCATACGACCTCTACATCTTTCGCCCGATGCAGGGAAACTCTCTGTGTGGGACTCTAAAGACTCGACAGTACGCTGGCAGTGGGTTTAACCACAAGCCGCAAGCTGTACTAGCTGCACGTAACGGCTACCCGGGTATCTGTCAATAAGAAAGCCGATGAGGAAACCTATCCGAACTCCTACTAAGCCTGAATGTAACAATCTTTATAAAGTCCGGTCTGTTCATCAAAGAGTATCGCATATCGGGCCTAGGGGGCGGTAATCGTCAGACCCCAAATAGCGCAATAAGTCATGCCGGAGTGTAGCCCAAAACACCCTGAGAAACTGCTGGAATACCTACCAGTAAATCTCGCTTGCCCTGGCCAGGGATTTTGTGTAATGGCTCTCCAAACACAGCGCGATATCAACCCCCAATACCGAAACAGATGAATCCTCTCTAACCGCCACTGCCTCTAAGTGCTTCGGGACTGCACCTAACTAGTACCTGTTTGCATGACTCTTTTGAGCCGTGGTAGGATAGTAATCAAAGTACAGTGGGAACACACTCAAGGCGAAGTAGCAGTGTCAAGTCGATGGACTAAGCTGTACTCATGTCACCTGGGAACTGCTACCTGACGATAGGTATAATACCCACCAACAGTTCCCGACGAATCATGTCCAGTGTACTCATAACCTAATGAGCATGTGCATACTATCTCCAGTACGACGTACTAATGGCTGTGGGATAGACCATCTCCCTTGCTGGGATGAGAAGTGTATACACTAGTCTACTCCGGAGTATCGATGCCCCGTCTCGATAATCCTACGACTAGGGACCTGTATAAGGATGTGCTTGTAGATTACCCAGCCCCCACTAATGTGACTGCCATCACAACGCTGGTAATCAAGCAAAGATCCTAAGGGCTCTACTAATATGTATAAGCGATATGCTAAAAGACACACATGCACATATTGAAGTAGAAACAAACCAAGTAGCATACTACCATTTTGAGCAAGACTGTCAATACAACTGTGAATATCTCAAGCTTCCATTAAGTAATATACAAACCAGTATGATACAATAATGGCCTCTAGGGCATACATCACTAACAATCTCCCACTTGCACTAGGTCCATATGATGGCGTATCGCAGACCTATCATCTCGATCAGCCGCTCGAACTGTGTCTGAGGGATGGCCTTCGTGAGTAGATCTGCAGTGTCATTCTCCGTATCTACTCTCCTCACCTCAATCTCCCGGCGATCTACGATCTCCCTGATCAGGTGGTACCGCCTCAAAATGTGTATGGACTTCTGATAGGACCTGGGTTCCTTCGCTAAAGCTATAGCGCCGTTGTTGTCACAATACAGAGGTATTGGATCAACAATGGTCGGAACCACCTGAAGTTCTGTAAGGAACTTCTTCATCCAGACAGCTTCTTTTGCGGCATCACAAGCAGCTATGTACTCCGCTTCCATCGTCGAGTCAGCAATGGTGTACTGATTGGATCTCTTCCAATAGACCGCTCTTCCATTGAGGGTAAAGACATAACCCGACATGGACTTGGAGTCATCCTTGTCACTCTGGAAGCTGGAGTCAGCAAAGGCCTCGATCTGGAGGTCTTTTCCGCCATACACGAAGAACATCTCCTTAATCCTTCTCAGGTACTTGAGAAAGTTCTTTACTGCTATCCAGTGCTTCTCCCCTAGGTTTAACTGATACCGGCTTACAACACTCAATACGTATACTACATCTGGTCAGGTACACAACATCGCATACATTATAGAGCCTAACGCAGATGCATAGGGTATAGTTGACATGCAAGCCCTTTCCAAATCAGTCTTTGGAGACATCTCTTTGGAGAGAGTGATTCCGTGACAAGCCGGTAGATTACCGCGCATTGAATCTTCCATGCTGAATCTTTTCAGTATGGTGTCGATGTACCTTGACTGTGAAAGTCCCACTATCCGTTTAGATCTATCACGATAGATCTGGATCCCCAGAATGTAGGAGGCATCACCCAGGTCCTTCATGGAGAACCTCTGTCACAAGAATCCTTGACTGATTGTAGTATAGGAATATCATTTCCTATCAAGAGAATGTCATCCATATACAAGACGAGGAATACCACAGTTCTCCCTACAATCTTACTATAAATGCATGGTTCATCTGGATTTTTGATAAATTCGAATTCTTTGACAGTATCATCAAAACAGATGTTCCAACTCCGCGATGCCTGCTTTAGTATATAAATGGACTTGAGCAACTTGCACACTTTCCCGCTGCTCCCACTCTGAATGAAACCCTTTGCCTGATCCATATAGACGCACTCTTCCAAATTTCCATTTAGAAAAGCCGTCTTTACGTCCATCTGCCAGATCTCATAATCGTGGAAAGGAAGCAATGGCAAGAAGGATCCGAATGGATTTGAGCATAGACACTGGAAAAAAGGTTTCATCATAGTCCAAACTAGGTCTTTGACGAAAACCCTTTGCAACAAGTCTAGCCTTATTGGTTTCAACCTGGCCATCTACACCAATCTTCTTTCTGAAGATCCATTTGTAGCCTACGGGTTTTACCCCTTCTGGAGCAATGTCCAAAGTCCAAACTTTGTTGGTGTACATGGACTCCATTTCGGTTCGCATTGCATCCAGCCATTTTACGTAGTCGCCGCTCTGAATGGCTTGCTGGAAGCTAGTAGGCTCATCATTATCAATGATGCAATCCTTTTGATCCCCATCTATGAGAAAACCGTAGTATCTCTCGGGCGGATGAGATTTCCTACTAATTCTGCGGAGTGACACGGGGATATCCGGTTCTTCTGAAATCTCTGGTTCTACCAAGCTTTCAGTAATAGGTTGTGGTTCTGGAATTTCTTCCAGTTCTATTACGCTCCCACTTTTCTGATTTTCTAAAAATTCAGTTTCCAAGAAGTGGGGATGTTGAGAAACAAAAACCTTTTGTTCCTCTGAGTAATAGAAAAGATACCCCTGGAGTTCTTAGCATATCTCACAAACTTACACAGTACTGAGCGTGCCTCGAGTTTGTCCACATGCTGCTTTTTTACAAAAGCTGGACATCCCCATGTCTTAAGGTACTTAAGGCAGGGTTTCTTCCCACTCCACATCTGATATAGTGTGGTAGGCACTGACTTAGTAGGAACCTTGTTCATAAGATATGCAGCTGATTATAGTGCATAACCCCAGAAGGATCGCGGTAACTCAGCCTTACTCATCATGGAATGAACCATATCCAATAGGGTTCGATTCCGCCTTTCCGATACACCGTTGTGTTATAGTGTGTATGGAGGAGTAAGCTGAGAGAGAATTTCATTCTCTTTTAAGTAGTCCAGTAACTCGGCACTTAAGTATTCACCACCTCGATTAGATCTCAGTGTCTTGATACTTTTGCCTGTTTTTTTTTCCACTTCATTCTTGTATTCCCGGAATTTTTCAAAGGCCTCGGATTTATGCTTCATCAAGAAGACATGTCCATACCTAGAGAAATCATCCGTAGAAGTAATGAAATATGAATAACCACTTCGTGCATGTGTAGACATTGGACCACACACATCGCTGTGTATGAGTCTCAAGAGCTCGCTCGCTCTTACTCCGTGTCCAGTGAACGGAGTCTTTGTCATCTTTCCCATGAGACAAGATTGACAAGTTGCATAAGACTGATATTCGAACGGATCCAAATATCCCTCTCTATGTAGCTTCGTCAACCGTGTTTCATTGATATGACCCAGTCTATAATGCCATAAGAAAGCCTGATTTAATTCCGGAGACTTTCATTTAAGTGTGTTCTGGACACTGAAAACCTGAACTTGATTTAATACGTATATACAGTTATCTAATGTACCTGACCCAATCAGAGCTTGATTTAGATGGATGTGGACCACATCGCTTACAAATGTAAAATCATATCCTTCCTTAGAAAGTAAGGATGCAGGTATGATATTACAAGCTAGATTAGGTACATACAAACAGTTACGTAGAATTAATATCTGCTCACTTGTCAATCCTAGGTGATATTCCCCTGCGGATTCAGCATCCACGCTCATTCAGTTAGCAACCCTGAGAGTCATATCTCCTATCTTGATAACTTTACGGTTTCTTAAAGTCTGTAATGAATTACAGATATGAGATCCTAATCCGGTATCTAGTACCCAGGAAGTAGAGTTAATTGACATACAGTTTTCAATTATAAACACACTTGAAGGCGAAGCCACGACGTGCTTCGAATCCTGGCTTCTGGATTTCCAAGCCCTGCAATCCCACTGCCAATGTCATTTCCCATAACAATAGGAACATGCCTCCTTCTCTACTTTTAGCCCAGAAACTTTTGCCCTTCCCTGTCCTTCTACCTTACTGACACCGCATATCAGCTTTGTGGAAGTCTTCTTCTTCTCACCCTTGGCATCCGCCTTAGATCCAGAAGAGGAAGATTCCTCAATAAGCAGAGTGGGTGTCTCCCTGGTTTCCTTCAGGATGCCCTCAACTGGAAGTATAACTTTCTTCCCTTGGGCGTGAATAGGAGGTAGGGACGGTAGAATCAAGTCAGCATATGACTCGTTCTCCAACGTAGTCTCTAGGTCCGTGAGCTTTTTAATATAGCTAGTCATCGTAAGGACGTTGTCCCCTACAGATGACCCGACAGCCAACCTCGCTTGAAGCAATTCCTTCAAAGTCTCATATCTTGCGATACGAGATTGCTCTCCATATAAATCTTTGTTATGGAGGAAGATGGAAGCTAAGTCCATCTTCTCGTGCTGCCTCTGGTTATCATCATCTACTGAGGCCAACACGAGGCACTTGGCATTCGCACCATCATTTTCCCTTGTCTTACGGATATTAATATCCGTGACGGTGGAAACTGGACCTGGGACGGCGGGGCTTGAGTAGTAATGAGGTGGTCCAGCTTGTCACAGGCAATGGATGTCTGGACAAACCCTTACCAGTCAATATAGTCAGATTCAGTCATTTTATTATCTAGATGTAACCTAGTCTTGGTCATTTAGTCGCTGCAATTAAGAGAGAGAGAAGAAAACACTTAGCATGATACTCTTGCATGTTTAGATTGGTTTATAATATATCTAAACAGGATAGCTCCCACTGTCTCTCGAATCCTTCCTCAAACCATAAAAGAAGAATTAGTCAGGATTAATTTCATCGTACAATTCATCCTTAACCGTTCGGCCAGGCTAGTGTTGGTACTTCGAGAGAGGTTTTACGATGCTTTCGCAAAGTTTCTTAATTAAATAACATCTTTTCCCTGGAGGCGTAGCTCCGTTAACACTGTTCTAGACACCTACTTGGTTTATAGCATTGATCGTTAAGTGAAAAATTCTCCCGAAGAGTAGCGGATACTCACAGTAGAATCGGGACCCAAATATCATTGTGTGATAATGCTGAAGGAATCCTACCAACATTATCAAACTCCAAATGGTATAAAACACTAGCAAGTTTCAGTTTCTTTAGAAACTCCCGATGTGGATTTTTGCCCCATGCTCTTATGACCTTGACAAAGGTCAACAAATCATAAGTCACATGTCAAGTTCTACCCATCATTGTCCAGGTTAATTTGAACACACCCCTACATACCCTTGACGAAGGTCAACAAGGTAATACGACTGTCCCAAACCAACGCATCTATCTATGCTACATATGAACACCCAGCAGCTACCAATCACTATGCCTTGACGAAGGTCAACAAACATAACTTGAATACTATTGAATATTCATATGAAATGATGGAAGGCTACGGCTAGTTTTGGCGAAACCGTGAACGTAGTGAACTTGATATAATCGAAGGAACCTGATTGCTTTTAAAAGGAGTGGTTTAAGCTCCGCATTTAAAAGTCTCCTGTTTTAAAATAACCTAGTGGTTTTAAAATTTGTTCCAACGATTCAGCTTTGGTTTGTTTGCTTTGCATTAATCTAACGCAGTCCCATCAATTACACCTATCATCACAGAAAAAGATAAAAATATCATGTCCGCTTATGCCATCCGCATTCGCCACTGGGCCCCGTCATCACCCATTAGGTTACTTAACTAACGACAGAGCGGGGGCTGGACTAGCGCGGATGAAAAACATAAGCAACTCCTACTAGATATCATATATAGATATATACATTCGTCTCACGCAATAATTGGCATTCCAGATCACAGATGGACATATTAGATATATTAGGAATTCCACGTTTCGTTTAAGCCTATAACGAAAGACGGATTCCACGGTCGTGATGAATAGCCAAACCCCACCCCAGACCCCTACGAGTGCAGCAAACTACCCGCCAAATTTCTGAAGTGAAGCAACATCCCTCAACAAAGTGAGTAGGCCACTCGGCACTTTAAGAATCCGGTAGTTTGTGCACCCCACCTTGGGTCTATCCTAAGAGCAGAAAACAGTAAAAGAAATAATACAACGGTGGCTAGAACATCAACTCGGATGTGCCCCACAAAATAATATTACATCACTTTACAATTTTACATCGAATGAAAGAATGAAAATCCTCATCTCACATCACCGGCTATTCATCCACGACGATCCAATAAGTTCATATACACAAACCATCATAATATCATCACAGATATGTGCAACTCCGAATAATCGACGTATAGCAATTAGTCGACATTTCCAAACATATATACACATCACAAATCTTGTAAAGTAACCGCGGCATTAGAATTCCGCACGCAATTAGCAAACTTAACCAATTTTCCGAAACATGAAAATCTAGTGAGCTAAAGTTCCAAAAACAATAATTTTAAGCCAATCCGGGAGTCGAAACGAACTCGAAACCCGCCCGAATCTTCGCAAAGACGAAGATACAAAAATAACTGTTGAACGGGGGGCCTCGAAAGGGTACCCACCCCTGGGGGCCACCACGAAGTGGCCCCCAAGGGGTGGCAGACCCGAGAGCACCAATCCTTCGTGCTCTCAGGTCACCAGCCCCCAAGGCCACCTTATGGTGGTATTGGGGGGTGGTCCCAGCCGTTAATCCCCCGGGGTGTCCCTGGGGTACGCACGCTTCACCCCACGGCTTCTCAGTTCAAACCGTGAGCCCGCGGGGTATGCAAATAACTCAAAACATTATTTCTGGAAACTGTTTTTTCGGTAGTTTTTGCGCAACAAAAACGGCGGATTTCTAACGTTGCTACAAGTTATCTAAGGTTTATGAGAGTCTTTGATACCACTGTAAGTCGATGTCGCACACCCCACGAGTTCGCGGGGAGGCGGAATTTGCAAAAAAATGATTTTTACGGGATTCGCAACACCGACTAGAACCAAGGATCAACCATAAACCCTAGCTTGCAAACTACATGATATTTAACTACTCGGAAAGAATGTTATACCTCATGATAAAAGTCCTACGGGTCTTCTCCACTGTCCTCCTCGTCATCGTAGGCTCCGAGGATCGATCCGGATTGTAACTTCCTCGCCGGCTTCCTCGAGTCAAAGACGATCCACCCGAGAGTCTATAGTCCGAGCTCCAACCTCAAATCCGAGGTAACTAAGGCAACTAGCTTGCTAAACTAGATGGCCTAGGTGATGTAAAGAATGAAGATGGATTTATTTATCTCTTGGAACCCCAGTTTACTCAATTTATGAGACCTTAAGGGTTGAAAGTTGAGAGGAAGAAGAAGAGAGTTAACTTGAGGAAAGAGAAATGGTTTTTGATAAAATGATAAAAAAATGAGACGGATCCCTTGATATGACTACAAGCATGGCAAGAAAATATCTCATCCAAAAATATCTAGTGCCACAAAAATATCTTACAAGAAATATCTAAGTCAAAGAGTCAAACAAGTTAAGTGGTCAAACCAAGTCAAGTAGTCAAAACAAGTAGTCATGCCACAATTATCATTTACAAAAGTAACAAATACTTTCCTCCGCCTCATAATTGTTTTAATCAAGTCAATGGTCAAAACCCTAATGAGGTGTCTCCTTCTATGCCCCTCTCATCCGTATATACATACCCGCATCCGTATTCCGAGAAATACGAATACAAAGAGACGAAACTGATCCATCAATATAATACTAGGATCCGGCTTAAACCAAAGCCCACTAGTATTATCCGCCCGAATATCATACGTGCACAAGTGCACGTACGTAATCGAAGCCCTACCGTAAAACCATACGGCCTCTACATCTTTCGCCCGATGCAGGGAAACTCTCTGTGTGGGACTCTAAAGACTCGACAGTACGCTGGCAGTGGGTTTAACAACAAGCAGCAAGCGGTATTAGCTGCACGTAACGGCTATCCAGGTATCTGTCGATAAGAAGGCCGATGAGGAAATCCATCTGAACTCCTACTGAGCCTGAATGTGACAATCTCTTTACAGTCCGGTCTGTTCGTATAAGAGTATCATATATCGGGTCTATGGGGCAGTAATCGTCAGACCCCTAATAGAGCAATAAGTCATGCTGGAGTGTAGCCCAAAACACCCTGAGAAACTACTGAAATACCTACCAGTAAATCTCGCTTGCCCTGGCCAGGGACTTTGTGTAATGGCTCTCCAAACACAGCGCGATATCAACCCCCAATACCGGAAGAGACGAATCCTCTCTAACCGCCACTACCTTCAAGTGCTTTGGGACTTCACCCAACTACTACCTGTTTGCACGACTCTTTTGAGCCGTGATAGGGTAGTAATCAAAGTACAGTGGGAACACACTCGATGCGAAGTAGCAGTGTCAAGTCGACGGACTAAGTTATACTCATGTCACCTGGGAACTGCTATCCGACGATAGGTATAATACCCACCAACAGTTCCCAACGAGTCCTGTCCAGTGTACTCATAACCTAATGAGCACCTACATACTATCTCCAGTACGACGTACTAATGGCTGTGGGACAGACCATCTCCCTTGCTGGGATGAGAAGCGTATACACTAGTCTACTCTGGAGTATCGATGCCCCGTCTCGATAATCCTACGACTACGGACCTATATTAGGATATTCTTGTAGATTACCCAGCCCCCACTAGTGTGACTGCCATCACAACGCTGGTAATCAAGCAAAGATCCTAAGGGCTCTACTAATATGTATAAGCGATATGCTAAAAGAAACACATGCACATATTGAAGTAGAAACAAACCAAGTAGCATACTAACATTTTAAGCAAGACTGTCAATACAACTGTGAATATCCCAAGTTTCCATTAAGTAATATACAAACCAGTATGATACAATAATGGCCTCTAAGGCATACATCACTAACAGTTTTCACCCCTATACTTAAGAATTCAATTCAAGCTATAGTACCCTTACCCTAATACCTAATACTACTTCTTTTTATTAATGATGGACGGATTCGCCTACACATCTTTCATGCGACTATTACTGCTTCCTGAGGCACTAATCAGCTGATTACTGAATGCGTGAGCTTAAAGCGTAAATAGAAATTTCCATGTCTTGTACCTTATTTTTTTCTTTTTTTTCTTTTTTTTTCTTCCTTTCAAGACTGGATATATTTTTCAATAACGCTCTTTTGATGGTTAGCTTTAAATACCGTTTTTTTCCTTTCAAACTAGGCTTTCAGGAAAGAGTATTTCTAGGTATTCTCTACTATCCAAAGTTTCAAGGTGCGTGTATATGTGATTTGTTGGGTATATACTTTCTGAATTTGGACTCAAGAATAGGAACTATTTTTCAGACTTATTCTTCAATAAAGCTTTCAATACTTTCCCTTCGTTTCAACTTAACTCAAGAACTGAACTCAAGATTATTTACTTCTAAACAAACTGCAAGGACACATATTTACTACGATTATACTTCAAGGAAGGTTATTTTTAGGGTTTTCAATTACTAAGTATAGGATTTAGTTATTTCAAACTAGTCAACCTTCATGTCGAACTCAAGTCTAAATAGCCAACTTTGATAAATTTCTTTTTTTTTTTTTTGGGATAACAATGCAATGCAGAAATATAAATATGATGCAATGCGAAATTTAAACATGCAAATAAAAGAAACAATATCTAAAAAACGTGCAGATGCAGAATGCATGGATAGCTATTTACAACAAACCCCACCCCTAAACTTACTCATAGGAGTGCCCTCACTGCTGCCTACCGCGTCTCATAGAATCAGACACAGTACCGCTCGTATCGGCTCTACTGGTGTCAGCACCACGACCCCTCGATCTTGCTCTCTCTCCCCGTGCCAACAGGGTAAACAACCCTTGCTCAAGACTCATAATACGCTGATCAAAAGTCGTCAGCATCCCTAACACTCTTTACCCCCTATGAGTACGCCACAGCAAGCGTGCTTGCTCCGAGGGGGTCAGCTCATCATCGCTCGCTATAGAACTTGAGCTGGGGTGTCTGCCATCACATCCTCGGCCGGCTCGGTGCGCGACCATAACCTGTGAAGTCTAGTGTTTGACGTGGACACACCCTCAAGCAGGGATCGAATGGGAACCCCAATTTGCATAAAAGCATCGAACTCCTCCACAGGAAGGAAATAGCGACACAATTGTGTCATTAATATTGGGCACGGATAATTGGCTGCCCCTTTACCGGCACCAATCGAGTGTAAAAGTACGGTGCACATGTCATAATTTAGGTTTTTCATCATCAATGTGTGCATAATGTGTAGGGATGGAGTGAAAATGATGGTGTTATGCGAACTACCAAAGATATTATTTTATGCCCAACGGCATACGGTGAATATATTCGCATACAGTGTATGTCCCAGAATTCCTTTTCTGGGTTCCCTAGAACAACTATCGCCCATCAATGGTATGTAATCCTCAAATCGGAAGAGTTGGTCATGAGCGGGGATACGGGGTATCAAAGTTACTTCATGAATGAAGTTCCTATCTATTACAATTTCCCGATCCCCCCAAAACAAGCGTATAAACCCATAATTTGTTAAACATCCCCCCTCCATACTCTCAAAAAATGATCAACGAGATCCGGATGTGCGAATGAGTTTGGATGGTTATACAATAGGTAATTCCATCCGCGTTTCAGGATTTCGTCACCAAAATAACTACCATACACATTGTGGGCGAACAATTCAGAGAAATCCCTCTCAAATTGAAAACTATGAGCCATGAACAGAAAATACAAATTTTACAGTTCTGCAGAGAGGAGATTAAGAAAGCAAACCTCCTCTGAAAATTTCAGAGGGAGCAGCGGCGAATCGGCGGCGGATCCGCAGTCACGGATGCTTTTTGCGGCGGTTACACGGAGGATTTGTTGGATCTCTTGTGGAGCTTGGGGTCGCGGCTAGGGTTTTGGGAAAGAAGGGGGCTGAAGACTTGGGGTTGGAAAAAAAAGAAGAGAAGGAGGGTTTTTAAAGGAAAAGTCAAGATTTGGTCAAAATGGGACCTCTTTTTGCACAAAAACCCTTCTAAGATTTTTTTTCTTTTATCTTTTTTTTATTATTTCCTTTTTTGTTTTTTTTACAAAAGGGAATTTCACCGGGCAAGAAATATCCCGACATACAAAATTGAGCATTTATAAGACAAAAATGCTCGTCAGAAGAATAAAAAAATGGATATCCACCGGACAAGAATATCCATTATATATATACAAGATGGTATATACATACCCCTAAACATATTTGAAACAGTGTTTCCACTGTTTATGGCTGGATAACCAAACTTTGGTGGTAAACAGAGGAAGATTAGTCAATGTAAACTGGCTCCTGCAATATTAGGAGCTCCTCCGATGGTTCTACGGTAAGGAACGGTTTTACTCTGTGCCCGTTCACGTTGAATAGTTAACCGTCCTCTAGATTCTCCAAATCCACCGCGCCATGCCGGTATACTCACCGCACAAGAAAAGGTCCCTTCCAGCGAGATCGAAACTTACCGGGATGGAAATGGAGTCCGGTGTCGTAAAGAAGTACATGTTGTCCATGCGTGAAAGTTTTGCGCGTAAGGTGTTTATCATGAAACGCCTTCATTCGGTTCTTTATAACAACCGTGTTCTCGTAAGCCTCATCCCGAAGCTCATTCAATTCATTAAGTTGCAGCTTCCGATAGCTGCCCGCATCTTTAAGGTTGAAGCTCAGCTCTTTGATTGCCCAAAATGCGCGATGCTCGATTTCCACATGGAGGTGGCAAGTCTTTCCGTACACAAGCCGATAGGGAGACATGCCAAGATCAGTCTTATACGTAATTCGAAATACCCAAAGGCCGTCGGTTAATTTCAAAGCCCAATCTTTACGGTTTCTAGAAACCGTTTTCTCCAATATTTGCTTGATTTACCGATTTGAAACTTCGGCTTGCCCACATGTTTGGGGATGGTAGGGCGTGGATAGCTTGTGATTAATCGAGTATTTCCGCATTAAGGCCTCGAAAGATCTATTGCAGAAATGTGTCCCATTGTCGCTAATAATAGCATGAGAGTGCCCGAACCGGGGAAAGATGTTTTCTTTTAGGAATCTAACAACAACCTTGTTGTCGTTCGTCCGGCTAGGCACTGCCTCAACCCATTTGGATACATAATCAATAACTAAAAGAATGTACCGGTTCCTAAAAGAGTTGGGAAACGAGCCCATGAAATCTATCCCCCAAACATCGAACATCTCAACAACTAAAATTGGTTGGAGTGGCATCTCGTTTCTCCTGGAAATCCGGCCCAAATGTTGGCACCGGTAGCAAGTCTTGCAGTAATTATGGGCATCTTTGAAAAGTTGTGGCCAGTAAAATCCACTCTACAAGACTTTCTCGGCTGTCTTTCTTGGACTAAAATGCCCGCCACACGTTTGATCGTGGCAAAACGACAAAACACTCTTGAATTCATTATCAGGGACACACCGGCGAATGATTTGGTCTGGACAATACTTGAATAGGTATAGTTCGTCCCAGTAAAAGTGTTTTACTTGGGATAAAAATCTAAGTTTGTCCTAACTTGACCATTCGTTTGGTATGAGTCATGTTGCCAAATAGTTCACAATATCTGCGAACCACGGTTTGCAAGATACTGTCAAGATTTGTTCATCAGGAAAAACATCGTTAATTGGGAGAGGAAGCGTTGGAGAAAAAGTAAGTCATGAAAGATGATCGGCCATTACATTTTCATATCCTCTTTTGTCCTTAATGACAAGGTCAAACTCTTGAAATAATAGGATCCAACGTATTAGTCGAGATTTTGCATCCTTTTTCGCAAAAAGATGTCTCAGAGCGGAATGATTGGTGTAGACAACGACTGGGGAGACAATGAGATATGTCATGAATTTCTCCAAAACGAATACAACCGCCAAGAACTCTTTCTCGGTTGTCGTATAGTTCATTTGTTCATCATTCAGGGTTCGGCTCGCGTAGTAGATTACATGCGGCATCTTATCGATGTGCTGTTCTAAGACAACACCGATAGCCAAGTCGGATGCATCGCACATAATCTTGAAAGGATGCGTCCAGTTGGGTGAAGAAAGAACGGGAGCAGTGGTGAGTGAGCTTCTCATTGATTCAAATGCAGTCAAATAGCTCGAGTCGAAGTTGAACGTAGTATTCTTGACCAGAAGAAGAGTCAGGGGTCTAGCAATCTTGCTAAAGTCCTTAATAAACCGTCTATAGAAACTGGCATAGCCAAGAAAAGCTCGGATGTCTCTAACGCGTTTGGGAGGAGGGAGGTTGGAAATGACATCAATCTTTGGTTTGTCAACCTTGATGCCATTTTGCGAAATGATATATCCTAAGACAATTCTTTCGCGCACCATGAAGTGGCATTTTTCCTGGTTTAAAGTGAGATTTTTATCCTTACATTAGGTAAGGACAGCGTCAAGATGTTGCAGGCACTCGTCAAAGGAATCGCCAAAGATGAAGAAATCATCCATGAATATCTCCAGAAATTTCTCAACCATATTAGAGAATATTCCCATCATACACAGCTGAAAAGTAGCGGGAGCATTGCATAGCCCAAAAGGCATGCGGCGATATGCGATCGTGCCGAAAGGACAAGTGAAAGTGGTTTTGTCTTGTTCTTTCTCGACGATGGGAATCTGGTTATAGCTTGAGTAACCATCCAGAAAACAGTAGAACTCAAGTCCAGCTAATCTCTCGAGCATTTGGTCAATGAATGGTAGCGAAAAGTGATCCTTCCGTATTGCGGTGTTGAGTTTTCGATAATCAATGTATACTCACCATCCAGTTTGGGTGCAAGTAGGGATCAACTCATTTTCCTCATTTGTGATGACCGTAATGTCTAACTTTTTAGGGACAACATGTATAGGACCGACCTATTGGCTGTCTGAAATAGGGTAAATGATACCGCTATCTAGGAATTTGACGATCTCCTTTTTCACAGCCTCCTTCAAGACTGGATTCAATCGCCTCTGTGGATCCCTAGCTGGTTTAGTATCATTCATCATATGAATGTGATGTTCAATAAATAGGGGACTAATCCCTTTGATTTCCGCCATCGTCCAGCCGAATGCTTGCCGATTTGATTGCAAGACCGCGAGAAGGGATTTCTCTTGCTCTAGAGTTAGAGAAGCCGAGATGATGACTGGGAGGGTCTCGTTTTCACCTAAGTAAGTATACTTGAGGTGACACGGCAGAGGCTTGAGTTCGAGCGTCGGAGGAGAAACAACTGAAGGAAAGATCGGAGAAAATGTCTCGAACTCAAAGGATTCCAACAGGGGCTCAAACCGAGAGTAAGCAACCGAGTCGGATGGTTCAACTAATGCATCCAAAAATTCAAAAGATTCAAACTCGAGTGGTGACAAGCCAAGATTGTTTAAAAACGTGAAGCACTCGTATTCGTTGTCGGAAGCGGAAGCAGCAAGTTTAAAGAGGAATGCACTAGTGGCGTCAAGATCACTGTGATCAAACAGGAATTCTTCAAATTCACAGTCCTCGGAGGGCGATCTCCTGAATGGAACAGACATCCAGTATATGAGCGTTTAGTTCGAATGGCTGATTCCCTAACCTAAAAATGTTGAGTTCAATTGTTATGTTGCCAAAAGATAGGTTCATGGAACCATTTCGACAATTGAGCGCCGCATTTGAGATTGAAAGGAATGAGCGACCGAGAATCACCGAAATTTGATTCTGGGGGTTGGCTACAGGTTGTGTATCTAAAACAATAAAATTTACGGGGAATATGAAGTCCCCAACCTTGATCAACACATACTCTAGCTCACCCCTAGGATGGGTGATAGATCGGTCAATCATTTGAAGAGTACAATATGTAGGTTTTAGTTCTCCTACACCGAGTTGCTCATATACTAAATAAGAAAGAAGGTTAACACTAGCACTAAGATCCAAAAGAGCGCGATTGATGTTCTTATCCTCAATGGTTATTGAAATCGTAGAATAGCCAAGGTCCTTCTGTTTCTGTGGTAAATCTTGGGTAAGAGCATCACTCACGTTACTAGCCAAGAAAACTTTCTTTGGTACCTGAGATTTTCTCTTCTTAGTGCACAAGTCTTTCAAGATTTTTGTGTAAGACGGGACTTGCTAAATTGTATCTAAGAGGGGAATGTTGATATTAACCTGTTTGAAAAACTCCATAATCTTCTCCATTTATAAATTTTGTTTATTGGATCTCAACCGGTTTGAAAATGGAACATTTTTAAAATTGGTTGAGTCCAATACTTGTGGAGGAGATTGTGGAGATGGAACGAAACCCAAAACTGGAGTTTGAGTGGAATAAGATGTGGATCCGTTCGAAGCAGCAGTTGAAGAAGAAGAGCCTTTTGAAGAATGGAGAATAGGCTCAGAAGAAGAAGAAACAGTCGGGGTGTCATCATCATCAATTCATGCGCCGATAATGTTGTTCAGCATTCTTCCAGATCTCAACGTAGTCATGACACTCACATTATGGTTCTGTTGTTCAAGAGCAACATGTACATTATGTGGGTGACCAGGATTTGGGAGTGGTTGAGATGGATGCCTTCCTTTCTCTCGCTCGCTCAAGGCTGCGTTTAGCTGTGCAATCTGGGCTTCGATGGTCTTGATGCTTTGCCTGTGTGCAGCAGTGTGTTGCACCAAAACTGAATAAAAGACTGGATTTTGGTAGTGAATTGAGTCGATTGCTTTACAAAAACCTCAAGACTCCGTTCTAGCGAGGAAACCTTATCGTTATTTGACGGAACAAAGTTATTTTGAAGACAAGAATTGTTGTAAGGTGCAAAATTGTTCGTCGGATTCTGAAGAGGTTAGGGTTAGAAAGGCTGCTGAAATTGTTGCTGAGCTTGTTGTTGAGGAGGAGGAGGCCTCTGGAAGTTGTTCTAGACTTAGAATTAATGCTGGTTCTGATTCCAGGTGAAATTAGGGTGGTTTATCCAACCGGGATTGTATGTGGAAGAGTATGAATCGTTTCTTGGTCTTTACTGAAATATAGCATTAACCTGATCATGTCCTTGAGATGGTGGATTATAAGGACACTCTTCGGTCAAATGAGATGGATTCGAATAACAAGCGCAAATGGTACGAGGGGGAGAACAGAGGCAGGAGAAGAAGATGAGAATTTGCTCTCAATTGCTTCCAGTTTCCACGTGATTGCAGCCATCTCGGCCTTCATTGCAATTGAGACATCGAGTTGGTGAACTCCTGTCCTAGAGAAACCTGAAGAAGAAGAAGTTGAAGCGTTCGGTCGGGTGCTCTCCCACTGCAGCGTTTTTCCCGCAGGATCGTCAAAGAATTGCTAAGCCTCCTCATCAGATTTGGATAAGAAGTGGCCCTGACAGATGGTCTCCATCAACTGTCTAGTTGCTGGATTCAGGCCCTCGTACAAAGTTTGGAAAAATTGTCATTTCTCTATACCGTGATGAGGACACTGAACAAGGAGGTCCTTGTACCGGTCAAAGCACTTCTAAAAAAGTTCGGTTGGAAGCTGGGTGAATTGGTTTATCTAGTTTCGGATCCGTGCGGTCTTATAATTTGGATAGAATTTCTTTAGAAACCCTTTTATACACTAGTCCCAACTGGTTATCGAATGAGATGTAGTGCTATACAGCCACTTTTCAGTAAGGTCACACAGAGTGAAAGGAATAACTCGTAACCGTATAGCGTCATCAGATAGTTGGGTTATCTTCATTATCGCACATACATTTTGGAATTTATTGATGAAGATGTAGGCATCTTCGGATTCAAGCCCGTGAAATTTGGGCAGTATGTTGATGAAGTGGAGCTTAATTTCGAAATTATCCCCATTGGCCGGTAGAAGAGAAAGACAAGTGGGGAGTGCAGCTCGGGTAAGATAGAAACGTGTATGGTTACTAGGCACTCTAACAAGGTTCAACAAAGTATCAAACAAGCCCGATTAAAATTTTAGCCGTGCCTAACAACCCTAAACAAGATCTTTGCTAGAAAATTAGGGTTTCACATGCAAGAAAATAGCATCTATGACTAAGTGAATACGAAATACAACCTTTGTAGATCGGTCCTTCACTTCTAAAGCTCCTTGTTGTAGTCCCTTCGCTGCGATCATCGAACGCCCAGACTCTCGGACGGCTCCATGAGAAGATTGCAACGGTATTGCTTGAAGTCTTCGAAGCCGAAGATGATCTACGTCAAGGGAATACGAACTTAAGCTTCTACTTCACTAACTAGAGAACTAGTGAAGCAAACACCCTAAACTAAAGTGCTAGTCTAGTAGAGGATGATGAAATAGGAAATGGGTACACTTTAAAATTTCTTTTCTCACTTTGTTTCTCTCTCTTTATCAAACCCTAGAAAGAAATTGAAGGAGGAAGATGATGAGCTCAAAATGAGAATCAAAACTAATCAAGAGAGAGAGCTAACCATGGGTGAGTGAGTATCATATACTAACTCATGTAGAGACATAACCATGGCTAATTATAGTGGTTGGGTTAACTAAATATCATAAGTAAAACAAATTGAGTTGAATTTGTCAAAGCACTAAAAGCTTCTATAAGCTTCATGCACTTAACAAATTCAATCAATTTATATTTACTTTAAATACAAAAACCCCTCCACTAAAATTAGAATGGTGTATGTCTTATACACCCATGTCAAGTGTATCAACAACCATGATACAAATAGAAAACACAAATAAATATATATCACATATATATCAAGTTGTGCACAAGTGAGAAAAATGAATGCTTAAGTGAACCAATGTTAGTTAATGTAAATTAGTATATTACATATACAATTATACACTAAATTATTAAATCAACACTTGACTTAATAATCCGGTTATATCACATATAACCGACTAACATCCAATGTATCGACTTATCGAATCAACCCTTGATTCGATAACCTGATTATATCGCATATAACCAATCGATACAAATATCGCGAGAATAGAATACGGTATCACATACACGCATTATTCTCGGTCCCGCACATATTACATATGCGCTCCTATTTCGTTTTGCCTGAGCCAGTAAAACCTCTATGTAGGACTCTAAAGACTCGTCAATACGCCGGCAGTAGGTGATGATCATATCAAGCACCCACAAGCCGTCAGCGGTACTAGCTGGACGTAACGGCTATCCGGGTATTGAGCGATCAGAAGATCAGCAACCAAGCCCGCTCCAACTCCTGCAAAAAGCCTGACAGTGACACTACCGTACAGTCCGGTCTCCTCGTCTGATATGTCGCATATCATGTCTAGGGGTGGTAAACGTCAGACCCCAATAACCGATAAGTCATGCCGATATGAGGCTCATAACGGGTCAAAAAACTACTGGTAACACTTACCAGTAAATCTCTAAACCATCCCTGGCCAGGGACTTCCCTGTTATGGCCAATCGAGCATGGCGCAACATCAACCCCCAATACCGGGAGAGACGAAACCCCTCCTATCGCTCATTGCCTCCATGTGACTCGGGACTGTACCCAAAAATCACCGTTTTGCACGCCCTCTTGGACGTGGTAAGGTGGAAATCAAAGCACAGTGGGAATCACACAAGACTCTATGACGATCTCGGGTCTACAGACTAACCTGTACCAGTGTCACCAGAGAACTGCCATCTGACGTAAGGTATAATACCATCTGGGAGTTCTCGGCGAGTCCGTCCAGTGTACTCAGTCTCCACTGAGCACCCGTATATCATCTCTGATGTCAAACACCAATGGATATGGGATCATCCATCGCCCATCTATATGGGTCGAGAAGGTATACGCTAGTCTACTCTGGTATATCGATGCCCCGTCTCGATACACCTACGACTAGGGACCTTGAAGGATGCACTTATGGACTACCATGTCCCCACTAGTATGATTCGCATCATAGTCCAGGTAGTCAAGTACTCATCCTAAGGGCTTTACCAACATGTAACAGAGAGACAATCAATGTACACGTTAAGGTAAAGAGTAACCAGATAGCATACTATCATGTCGAGCAAGAAAGTCCTCCCTATATATGTCCAAGCATCCACTACAATATACATCACATGTGTAGTAATGGCCTCTAGGGCATACATATAACTAACAATCTCCCACTTGCACTAGGGCCATCTGATAACAATGGTTGAAGTATCTCATACTCAACCATCCCATAAAAGTCTCTCTCTGGGAAAAGGCCTTTATGAGTGGATCCGCCGTGTTGTCCTCTGAGTCTACTCTCCTAACCTCGATCCCCTGGAGATCAACCATCTCCATGATCAGGTGATACTGCCTTAGAATATGTCTAGATCACTGATGGGACGGGCGTTCCTAGGCATAAGCCACAACTCCATTGTCACACAATGGTAGGATCGAAGTTCATCTCATGAACAAATATACACCCAGACTGCCTCTTTGGTAGTATCTTTGGTAGCGATGTATCCAGCCTTTATCGTCTAGTATGTCACGGTATCTAGCTTGGAACTCTTCCAACATACCGTCCCTTTACTGAGGGTAAAGACAATGCATGTGACTGACTTTCAGTCGTCCTTATCACTCTGGAACCCTTCCAGTGATTCTCCCCAGGATCAATTGATACCATCTCACTACAACTAGTGAGTATCCTAACATCCAATTAGATCTATCTCATAGATCCAAAAACCCAGGATTTAGGAGGTATCACTTTGATCCTATATGGAGAATCATTGTGATAAGCGGAGATTGACCGAGCGTAGCATAGGAAACTCCTTCCCTATCAAGAGTATGTCATCCACGTACTCTACGAGGATCACCACCATACTCCCTACTACCTTTTTGTATATACAAGGTTCATCTACCATTTTGATGATGTCAAACTCTTTGACTACCACATCAAAACAGACGTTCCAACTCCGCGATGCCTGCTTTATCCCATAAAGCAACTTGTACACGCTTCCACTGCTCCCACTGTCTACGAAGCCCTCTGGCTGTGTACTTATAGACGCTCCCTTCCAAATTATCATTTAGAAAAGCAGTCATGACACCCAACCGCTAGATATCATAGTTATGGTATGTAGCCGTGGCAAGTAGGATCTGGATGGACTTAAGCATAGTTACTTAGAAAAGGTTTCATCATAATCCATACCTGGTCAATGATGCAAACCTTTAACAAGTCTAGTTTTGAAAGTCTCAACTTTTCCATGTACACCAAGCATTCTTCTCAAGATATACTTGCTCCTGATGGGGATTTAACCCTTCAGATAAGGCAACCAAAGTCCATACTTTGTTGGTGTATAAGGATTCCATCTCAGATCGTTAGGCATCCAGCCATTCTTACAGAGTCCCCACTCCTGATGGCCTGCTTGAAACTAGTTGGGTCATCATCTCATGATGCAATGCTCGCTCCCACTGTCATAGAGAAACTGAAGTATCTTTCAGGTGGGTGAAGAACCCTACTAGATCGGCGGAGAGGCTGAGGTTCGTTGGTTACTATTGAATCCTTCGGTTCTACCAAATCATCTGTTGTAGTTTGTATAGCTGGAACTCTTTCCAGTTCTACCTTATGACTATTAATTTCTTCACAAGAAATTCCCTTTCACAAAGGTGGCATATTGAGAAACAAAACATCTTTTGTTCCTCGGTTAGGTAAAAGATATTCCCTTGCATATGCTTGGGATATCCAACAAACTTCTACAGAACTGACTTTGCCTCGAGCTTGTCCGGATTATGCTTTTAGACATATGCTAGACAACCCCAAATCTTAACAAACTTAAGATATGGGCTCTTCCCTTTCCATATCTCATATGGAGTGGTAGGCAACTGATTTGGTTGGAACCCTATTCAATAGGTATGCAGCTTCACAAGTGCATAACCCCCAAAAGGAAATAGGTAACTCAGTAGTACTCATCATAGAGCGCACCTTACCACATAGGGTGTGATTTCTCCGCCCCGATACACCGACGTGCTGTGGTGCATACGGAGGAGTAATGCTGAGAGAGAATCTCATTCTCCTTTAGAATAGTCCAGGAATTCCGTGCTCAAGTATTCTCCTCCCTGATCTCATCAAAGGACATAATACTTATACCCGTTGTTGGTTCTCTACTTCTAACTTATATTCTGTGAATATCTCAAAAAGGTTTCGGACTTGTGTTTCAACAGGAACATATGTCTAAATCTTGAGAGATCATCAGTGAATGTAATGAAGTACAAAGAACCGGTCTTGGCATGTGTAGACAGGGGACCTTCATACATCAACATGTATCATCCCAAGAGTTCACTAACTCTTTATCTGTTTCCTATAAACAGAGCTATGGTCATCTTATCTCTGTGACATGACCGGCAAGTTTCATAAGATGTAAATTCAAACTAATTTAAATATGCATCTATATGTAACTTCGGCTAGTCGGGTCACATTGATATGGCCTAGTCTACAATACCTCAAGAAGGATTCGTTCATTTCTGAACTCTTGCTCTTGTGTGTGTTCTGTATACTAAGAACTGTAGTTTGATTTAGAACGTCAATACTTTTAGATAACGTGCCTGAACCGATCAACTCTTGATATAGGAAATGTTCAAAACATTATCCAACAATACAAAATTATATCCTTCTTTACTAGTAAAGAGACTGATATGATGTTGTATATCAGGTTCGGTATCTAATAACATTCGTTCAGAATCAATGTATTCTGGTAATACAGGGTGATAGTGACCAACAGACTTGGCTGCAACACTTGCACCATTTTCTATCTCATGAAACTTATCACCCGTTCTCAGTTCTCTACCTATCTGTAGCCCATGTAACAGATTACATATGCGGGATCCTGATCCGGTATCTCATACCCAGGACGTAAAGGATACTGAGAAACAGTTTTCTGTAATGAACACACCCGAAGATGATGCATCATCATGCACTTTCTTCGTTTGGGCGGCACGAGAATTCTGGTAATCCCCTATTTCCTGCTCTGCCTTATAACAATTATAAGTTGGAGTGGGACCAACGTTCCCCTAGCTCAGTATAACAAGCGGGTTCGATCAATACATCCGTATTATTATCTTGATTAAGGTGTGATATGGTCTCTACCTAGAGAGAGAGAGAGAAGAAACCCCTCCTATCGCTCATTGCCTCCATGTGACTCGGGACTGTACCCAAAAATCACCGTTTTGCACGCCCTCTTGGACGTGGTAAGCTGGAAATCAAAGCACAGTGGGAATCACACAAGACTCTATGACGATCTCGGGTCTACAGACTAACCTGTACCAGTGTCACCAGAGAACTGCCATCTGACGTAAGGTATAATACCATCTGGGAGTTCTCGGCGAGTCCGTCCAGTGTACCCAGTCTCCACTGAGCACCCGTATATCATCTCTGATGTCAAACACCAATGGATATGGGATCATCCATCGCCCATCTATATGGGTCGAGAAGGTATACGCTAGTCTACTCTGGTATATCGATGCCCCGTCTCGATACACCCACGACTAGGGACCTTGAAGGATGTACTTATGGACTACCATGTCCCCACTAGTATGATTCGCATCATAGTCCAGGTAGTCAAGTACTCATCCTAAGGGCTTTACCAACATGTAACAGAGAGACAATCAGTGTACACGTTAAGGTAAAGAGTAACCAGATAGCATACTATCATGTCGAGCAAGAAAGTCCGCCCTATATATGTCCAAGCATCCACTACAATATACATCACATGTATAGTAATGGCCTCTAGGGCATATATATAACTAACAAAACGATCTTGGAGCGTGATTCATTGTGGCACTGCTGGATGTGGTTGCAGGTTATTCGCACCAAGTGGAGGTGGAATTATTCCAGGGGGAGGTAAAGTGATATTAGGAGGAAATCTCGATATCTCGGGAGAAGAATTGAGTGAAGGGGAAGGTGAAGATGTATGAACAGAATCGCGGTCAATGTCGGAATTGGCTGGCAAAGGTAAGAGTGAAAAAGGCGTGGAAGGAGTTTCGACGTCGGAGTTGATCGCGCAATCGGTAGCGACTAACGTAATGTAGACTAGACGGGCACTAGTGTCCCGAGTCCAAACGGACATACACTAACCAAGTTTAGTGTAGTCAAACCGTAGAATGTGAAGCTAAGAAAACATCAATAGATTAAAGTCGGTGAAAGGTAGGTGAAATGGAAATTTGGCGACAAATGGCAAGTTTTTATAAAAGTTTTGGGTTTTTTTTTTCTTTTTTACAGAGTTTTGGAAAATATATACGGATTTATGGATACAACTTCAAACAATCATAGTCACAATATGCACAACCACACCTAGAGCTATGGTCTTCAAAGTCCACTAAACTACACCTAACTGTTCCAAAGTAACAAGTTGTGAGATAACTCTCAAATCGTCTCTTCACTGCCAATTATGGTCAGGTAAGCACAAGTGAAGTATGGAGAATTCCGCTCACGAATCACCGTGAGAGGGGTCTTTTAAAATTACCTTCTCACTTGTCTAGCCTTAGGTACCACAAAGTCAGGTTTAGATAAATGACCGAATACCCACAACCTTCCTCTGCCCTATTGAGCACGACAACTCCTTAATTGGCTGAGTTTAGATATTTTTTAATTAAGCTCAAGGGTAACGCGTATGCTTTTAGTGATTTTTTTGGGTCTTAGAAAGGGTGATGCAATCCCCACCCAATCTGAATTGGTGTTATAGCCCCTTAAAGTCCGTATTATTTATGCAAAACGATAACAAATAAAAATCTAAAACACTTGCAAAAAAATTTATTTGGCGACGGCGCAAAGAATCCTATACAAAAACAGTTTTATAGGAGAGGGAGAGAGAGTTTGTACAAAGAATACTACAGAAAAAATAGTTCGGTGGAGTTCAGAGGGGGTAGACAAAAGAATGGAATACTCACAAAAAATTTTAGGCTCTGAAGCTTCAGGTTGACCATGGTTCCGCGGTCAAACCTACTGTATGGCGGAGGTTCCACGGTGGTTTAAACAATCTAGAGCTTCAAATTTCCTCCCTATGCTAAAGTTGATCTCCTTTTCTAGTTTAGAGCCTCTGAGTCTTGAATTAGTCACTAAATTTGCTCTAGAATTTGTACGGTTAGCCATGGTTTCGTCTTAATCCACCGCGGTGTAGCCGCGGGATGTGGGTCTAACTCCCTACGACTTTGGCACTGACTTGATCTTCTCTCTATTCTGCACACTCGGACAAAAAAGAATAAAAAATAACAAGATGATTTTTACAGTTTTGTTTGTTTGTATTTTATATATATATTCATAAATTAACCCGAAACAACACAAAGAAATAAACTATCGTCTCCCCGGCAACGGCGCCATTTGATTGTTAAGGTTTTTTTTTGTTTTGTATGCTAGTTTTAATTACCGCAATCAAGACGGTTTCGCTTGGTAGCTAGCCGGTTAAGTACGGGTCGATCCACGGAGAGAAGGGAATCTTTTTCTTAGTGTTTTAACGAGTTAAGTCCAATTTGTCCGAGTTTGTTCAAAGTTAACTATATGCTTAGATATGTATGATAATAGATCTTGTTAGGGTTATGATTAGGTTAGTTTGAGTTAGGAGCTCGCTCACTTCTTTCGTTTGCCACTCTTGATATCGATGTTACGGTAATCAGCAACAACGGGGATTAGCACGACTAGGAAGGAAATTTGCGAGTATAAACTAGGCTTTCCAACGCTTAGTTCTTTCCTTTTGGTCCTTGTCCGTCCGTTCTTGGCTCTTAGTCATAACCTCCAGTCAATTCAACCACAATCGGTATCACTAAGGTGTCACCACTATCATATAGAATAGGATGTCGTAGGGAGCGGATTGTGGTTGCCTTGACGGGAGTTCAAATAAAGTTGTTGGGCAAAGAAAAGAGAGAGAGATTTCATTCTCTCAAACTTTTCTTATCCTACCCTAATAAGTGAGAAACTACCCACTCATAATAAAAGAAAATAAAATAAAATAAACAAAGAAGATATAAAGAAATGAGGTAGAAAATTACAACTAGCTATTTGGGACCTCACCTAAGCAAGGATCGCTCTTAAGTATCAAGGTTGTAAGGATAAAAGAAAAGAGAAGAAGAATAAGAACAAGAAAACCAACAACTACTTAACAAAGAAAATTACAAACAACATATATAAAAACTACTTAACAAATTACAAGACATGCATATAAAAAGAACTCTTCTTCATTTATTATCCACTCAAAAACTCTCACTACAATTTTAATGGAGGAAAGATAAAGAAGAAAGAGAAGTTATATAAAATTCTAACACAAAACTAGTGAAAATATACATTCTTCATATGGCTCTGATCTGGAGTATTTATAGGCAGTGAAGTGAAACCCTAGGGTCATATTCTGAGCACATACAAAATTACCAAACTACCGAAGAAATACGAACAATAGATGATGTGACACGGCCGCGGAACCGCCGCAGTTCCACGGCCGTTTGATGTGTTTGGCATCTCGTTTTCTCTGGGATGTCTTGTGTTGCTATATTGCTCTGTTTAGTACACTTGTTTTTGTAGAATCATTTAATTTTTCTACCATATTTTCAACGGTCCAAAAGATGAAAGAGTGTGGATTTTTTTGCCTTTATTTTCTCGAGCTCTGCGTTGTCAACTTGATTCACGTGTTGCCTCTCTCGTGCTTTGTGCATGAATGACCCTTGCTAGACTTTTGTCTCTCGAACTGGTAGGCGGCACCTGACGGATGGTGAGCGAAACTCGTATTTTTATCCGTTGTTGGCAGTTCTCCTGAATTTGTCGTGACTGTTCATGATTTTCATTGTTTTAGACTGAGAACATGTAACATGTAATTTGTAGCAAACACGGATCAAAAGTACCTACCTATATACAATACGATCAAGAATGGATGGTATAAAAGTGCAAAATTCTGGTATGAACAAATAATTTTTATCTTCGGCAACGGCGCCATTTGATTGTTAAGGTTTTTTTTGTTTTGTATGATAGTTTTAATTACCGCAATCAAAATGGTTTCGCTTGGTAGCTAGCCGATTGAGTACGGATCAATCCACAGAGAGATAGGAATATTTTTCTTAGTGTTTTAACGAGTTAAGTCTAATTTGTCCGAGTTTGTTCAAACTTAACTATGTGCTTAGATATGTATGATAATAGAGCTTGTTAGGGTTAGGATTAGGTTAGTTTGAGTTATGAGTTCGTTCACTTCTTTCGTTTACCACTCTTGATATCGATGTTGGATTAGCACGACTAGGAAGGAAATTTGCGAGTATAAGCCAGGCTTTCCAACACTTGGTTCCTTCCTTTTGGTCTTTGTTCATCCGTTCTTGGCTCTTAGCCATAATCTCCGGTCAATTCAACCACAATCGGTCTCACTAGGGTGTCACCGCTATCATATAGGATAGGGTACCGTAGGGAGCGGATTGTGATTGTCTTAACGGGAGTTCGAATCAAATTGTTGGGCAAACAAAAGAGTGAGAGAGATTTCTTTCTCTCAAACTTTTTTTATCCTACCCTAACAAGTGAGAAACTACTCACTCATTATAAAAGAAAAAGAAAATAAAACAAATAAAAAAAGATAGAAAGAAATAAGGTAGAAAATTATAACTAGCTATTTGGGACCTCACCAAGGCAAGGATCACTCTTAAGTATCATGATTGCAAGGATAAAAGAAAAAAGAAGAAAAAGAACAAGAAAACCAACAACTACTTAATAAAGAAAATTACAAGTAACATATATAAAAACTACTTAACAAATTATAAGACATGCATATAAAAAGAACTCTTCTTCATTTATCATCCACTCAAAAGCTCTCACTACAATTTTAATGGAAAAAAGATGAAGAAGAAAGAGCAGTTACACAAAATTCTAACACAAAACTAGTGAAAATATACATCCTTCATATGGCTCTGGTCTGGAATATTTATAGGCAGTGAAGTGAAACCCTAGGGTCATATTCTGAGCCCATACAAAATTACCAAACTACCCAAGAAATACGAACAATAGATGATTTGACATGGCCGCGGAACCGCCGCACAAAAAGCCTATTGGCCGTAGTTCCGTGGCCGTTTGGTGTGTTTGGCATCTTGTTTTCTCTGGGATGTCTTGTGTTGCTTTATTGCTCTGTTTAGTACACTTGTTTTTGCAGAATCATTCCATTTTTCTCCCAGATTTTCAACAGTCCAAAAGATGAAAGAGTGTGGACTATTTTGCCTTGATTTTCTCGAGCTCCGCGTTGTCATCTTGATTCTCGTGATGCATCTCTCGTGGTTTGTGCATGAATGACCCTTGCTTGACTTTTGTCTCTCAAACTGGTAGGTGGCACCTGACGGATGGTGAGCGAAACCCGTATTTTTATCCGTTGTTCACAGTTGTCCTGAATTTTTCATGACTGTTCATGATTTTCATTGTTTTGGACTGAGAACCTGTAACCTGAATTTATGTAGCAAACACGGATCAAAATTACCTACCTATATGCAATGCGATCAAGAATGGATGGTATAAAAGTACAAAATTCTGATATGAACAATTAATTTTTCCCGGCAACGGCGTCATTTGATTGTTAAGGTTTTTTTGTTTTGTATGCTAGTTTTAATTACCGCAACAAGACGGTTTCACTTGGTAGCTAACCGGTTGAGTACGGGTCGATTTACGGAGAGATGGGAATCTTTTTCTTAGTGTTTTAAGGAGTTAAATCCAATTTGTCCGAGTTTGTTCAAAGTTAACTATGTACTTAGATATGTATGATAAAAGAGCTTGTTAGGGTTAGGATTTGGTTAGTTTGAGTTAGGAGTTCGCTCATTTCTTTCGTTTGCCACTCTTGATATCGATGTTACGGTAATAGGCAACAACGGGGATTAGCACGACTAGAAAGGAAATTTGCGAGTATAAGTTAGGCTTTCCAATGCTTAGTTCCTTACTTTTGGTCCTTGTCCGTCCGTTCTTGACTCTTAACCATAACCTCCGGTCAATTCAACCGCAATCGCTCTCACTAGGGTGTCACCGCTATCATATAGGATAGGGTGCCGTAGAGAGCGGATTATGGTTACCTTGATGGGAGTTCAAATCAAGTTGTTAGGCAAAAAAAAGAATGAGAGAGATTTCCTTCTCTCAAACTTTTCTTATCCTACCCTAACAAATGAGAAACTACTCACTCATTATAAAAGAAAAAGAAAATAAAACAAACAAAGAAGATAGAAATAAATGAGGTAGAAAATTACAACTAGCTATTTGGGACCTCACCTAGGTAAGGATTGCTCTTAAGTATCATGGTTGTAAAGATAAAAGAAAAGAGAAGAAGAAAAAGAACAAGAAAACCAACAACTACTTAATAAAGAAAATTACAAGCAATATATATAAAAACTACTTAACAAATTACAAGACATGCATATAAAAAGAACTCTTCTTCATTTATCATCCACTCAAAAGCTCTCACTACAATTTTAATGGAGGAAAGATGAAGAAGAAAGAGAAGTTACACAAAATTCTAACACAAAATTAGTGAAAATATACATCCTTCATATGGCTCTAATCTGGAGTATTTATAAGCAGTGAAGTGAAATTCTATGGTCATGTTCTGAGCCGATACAAAATTACCAAACTACCCAAGAAATATGAACAATAGAAGATGTGACATGGCCGCGGAACCGCCGCACAAAAGGCCTATTGGCCGCGGTTCCGCGGCCGTTTGGTGTGTTTGGCCTCTCGTTTTCTCTGGGATGTCTTGTGCTTCTATATTGCTCTGTTTAGTACACTTGTTTTTGCAGAATCATTCCATTTTTCTCCCAGATTTTCAACAGTTCAAAAGATGAAAGAGTGTGGATTTTTTTGCCTTGATTTTCTCGAGATCCATGTTGTCAACTTGATTCACATGCTGCCTCTCTCGTGTTTTGTGCATGAATGACCCTTACTTGACTTTTGTCTCTCGAACTGGTAGGCGGCACCTGACGGATGGTGAGCGAAACCCGTATTTTTATCCGTTGTTCACAGTTGTCCTGAATTTTTCATGACTGTTCATGATTTTCATTGTTTTGGACTGAGAACCTGTAACCTGAATTTATGTAGCAAACACGGATCAAAATTACCTACCTATATGCAATGCGATCAAGAATGGATGGTATAAAAGTACAAAATTCTGATATGAACAATTAATTTTTCCCGGCAACGGCGTCATTTGATTGTTAAGGTTTTTTTGTTTTGTATGCTAGTTTTAATTACCGCAACAAGACGGTTTCACTTGGTAGCTAACCGGTTGAGTACGGGTCGATTTACGGAGAGATGAGAATCTTTTTCTTAGTGTTTTAAGGAGTTAAATCCAATTTGTCCGAGTTTGTTCAAAGTTAACTATGTACTTAGATATATATGATAAAAGAGCTTGTTAGGGTTAGGATTTGGTTAGTTTGAGTTAGGAGTTCGCTCATTTCTTTCGTTTGCCACTCTTGATATCGATGTTACGGTAATAGGCAACAACGGGGATTAGCACGGCTAGAAAGGAAATTTGCGAGTATAAGTTAGGCTTTCCAATGCTTAGTTCCTTACTTTTGGTCCTTGTCCGTCCGTTCTTGACTCTTAACCATAACCTCCGGTCAATTCAACCACAATCGCTCTCACTAGGGTGTCACCGCTATCATATAGGATAGGGTGCCGTAGAGAGCGGATTATGGTTACCTTGATGGGAGTTCAAATCAAGTTGTTAGGCAAAAAAAAGAATGAGAGAGATTTCCTTCTCTCAAACTTTTCTTATCCTACCCTAACAAATGAGAAACTACTCACTCATTATAAAAGAAAAAGAAAATAAAACAAACAAAGAAGATAGAAATAAATGAGGTAGAAAATTACAACTAGCTATTTGGGACCTCACCTAGGTAAGGATTGCTCTTAAGTATCATGGTTGTAAAGATAAAAGAAAAGAGAAGAAGAAAAAGAACAAGAAAACCAACAACTACTTAATAAAGAAAATTACAAGCAATATATATACAAACTACTTAACAAATTACAAGACATGCATATAAAAAGAACTCTTCTTCATTTATCATCCACTCAAAAGCTCTCACTACAATTTTAATGGAGGAAAGATGAAGAAGAAAGAGAAGTTACACAAAATTCTAACACAAAATTAGTGAAAATATACATCCTTCATATGGCTCTAATCTGGAGTATTTATAAGCAGTGAAGTGAAATTCTATGGTCATGTTCTGAGCCGATACAAAATTACCAAACTACCCAAGAAATATGAACAATAGAAGATGTGACATGGCCGCGGAACCGCCGCACAAAAGGCCTATTGGCCGCGGTTCCGCGGCCGTTTGGTGTGTTTGGCCTCTCGTTTTCTCTGGGATGTCTTGTGCTGCTATATTGCTCTGTTTAGTACACTTGTTTTTGCAGAATCATTCCATTTTTCTCCCAGATTTTCAACAGTTCAAAAGATGAAAGAGTGTGGATTTTTTTGCCTTGATTTTCTCGAGATCCATGTTGTCAACTTGATTCACATGCTGCCTCTCTCGTGTTTTGTGCATGAATGACCCTTACTTGACTTTTGTCTCTCGAACTGGTAGGCGGCACCTGACGGATGGTGAGCGAAACCCGTATTTTTATCCGTTGTTCACAGTTGTCCTGAATTTTTCATGACTGTTCATGATTTTCATTGTTTTGGACTGAGAACCTGTAACCTAAATTTATGTAGCAAACACGGATCAAAATTACCTACCTATATGCAATGCGATCAAGAATGGATGGTATAAAAGTACAAAATTCTGATATGAACAATTAATTTTTCCCGGCAACGGCGTCATTTGATTGTTAAGGTTTTTTTGTTTTGTATGCTAGTTTTAATTACCGCAACAAGACGGTTTCACTTGGTAGCTAACCGGTTGAGTACGGGTCGATTTACGGAGAGATGAGAATCTTTTTCTTAGTGTTTTAAGGAGTTAAATCCAATTTGTCCGAGTTTGTTCAAAGTTAACTATGTACTTAGATATGTATGATAAAAGAGCTTGTTAGGGTTAGGATTTGGTTAGTTTGAGTTAGGAGTTCGCTCATTTCTTTCGTTTGCCACTCTTGATATCGATGTTACGGTAATAGGCAACAACGGGGATTAGCACGACTAGAAAGGAAATTTGCGAGTATAAGTTAGGCTTTCCAATGCTTAGTTCCTTACTTTTGGTCCTTGTCCGTCCGTTCTTGACTCTTAATCATAACCTCCGGTCAATTCAACCGCAATCGCTCTCACTAGGGTGTCACCGCTATCATATAGGATAGGGTGCCGTAGAGAGCGGATTATGGTTACCTTGATGGGAGTTCAAATCAAGTTGTTAGGCAAAAAAAAGAATGAGAGAGATTTCCTTCTCTCAAACTTTTCTTATCCTACCCTAACAAATGAGAAACTACTCACTCATTATAAAAGAAAAAGAAAATAAAACAAACAAAGAAGATAGAAATAAATGAGGTAGAAAATTACAACTAGCTATTTGGGACCTCACCTAGGTAAGGATTGCTCTTAAGTATCATGGTTGTAAAGATAAAAGAAAAGAGAAGAAGAAAAAGAACAAGAAAACCAACAACTACTTAATAAAGAAAATTACAAGCAATATATATAAAAACTACTTAACAAATTACAAGACATGCATATAAAAAGAACTCTTCTTCATTTATCATCCACTCAAAAGCTCTCACTACAATTTTAATGGAGGAAAGATGAAGAAGAAAGAGAAGTTACACAAAATTCTAACACAAAATTAGTGAAAATATACATCCTTCATATGGCTCTAATCTGGAGTATTTATAAGCAGTGAAGTGAAATTCTATGGTCATGTTCTGAGCCGATACAAAATTACCAAACTACCCAAGAAATATGAACAATAGAAGATGTGACATGGCCGCGGAACCGCCGCACAAAAGGCCTATTGGCCGCGGTTCCGCGGCCGTTTGGTGTGTTTGGCCTCTCGTTTTCTCTGGGATGTCTTGTGCTGCTATATTGCTCTGTTTAGTACACTTGTTTTTGCAGAATCATTCCATTTTTCTCCCAGATTTTCAACAGTTCAAAAGATGAAAGAGTGTGGATTTTTTTGCCTTGATTTTCTCGAGATCCATGTTGTCAACTTGATTCACATGCTGCCTCTCTCGTGTTTTGTGCATGAATGACCCTTACTTGACTTTTGTCTCTCGAACTGGTAGGCGGCACCTGACGGATGGTGAGCGAAACCCGTATTTTTATCCGTTGTTGGCTGTTGTCCTAAATTTGCCGTGACTGTTCATGATTTTCATTATTTTGGACTTAGAACCTGTAACCTGCAATTATTTAGCAAACACGGAAAAAAAGTGCCTACCTATATGTAATACGATCAAGAATGGATGGTATAAAAGTGCAAAATTCTGAAATGAACAGCCTGCACTTCCCCTACTCCAAGAAACCCACACCCTAACCCGCCGGCAACCCTCGTCGCCGTTGACCTCGCCCCTCGTCATCACCTTCACCCCCATCATCTCCTCCTCCTCACCTCCCTCTCCTCTCCCTGACACCTGTAACAACCATAAACTTCCTGTACAACTTTATGTACAAATTTTTCAAAAAATCCAGAAATGGGTACTTTTGCATGAGCACAAGTTATAAGTTTGTTTTGCTTTTTAATAGCAAGAAGGAGCTTGTAGCTCATTGGTAATACCTTGCACTGCTGAACCAACCCACCAGAGTTCAAATCACATACCCCATATTATTTTTAATATTGTTTTATTTTAATATTTTTTGAATTCCAAGAGTCTACACGTGCTAAACCCGTAAAACCCCACTACACTAATAAAACAAACTGGCCCAGGGGGTAAATGAAGAGACGAGGAACCCAACGCGCGCCGGACTCGGCCGAATCGGCCGTCGACTCGGCCGACTCGGGCCGCCGCCGCCGGCCGGACTTGGCCGGGCCGCCGCCGTCAACACAAAAGTTTTGCCTATTCACCTCCCCATCACTCCTGCATACTTTATTTCCTTGGATCGGTTTCAGAGACCCTTTAAAACCCTATTTACTCCATTTTATTAAATTTTTAATACTTTTTAAAATATTTTTCAATTCACCATTTCACCTACCCTAAACTCTAGCCTTACCCTATAAATACAACCCCTAAACACACACCCCTCACTCCAAAATTCTGATCAAAACTCTCAAGAAATCCCTAGAAGTTTAGTGTACATTTGGAGTTAGCGAAGGGTGAAACTCCGGCGAAATTCCGACGACAACCCTAGGAGCTCCCGGCGACGAAACGACGCACCGGAGCCTCCTACAGTTCCCTCTTCCTCTCCTCTAATCTGAAAACCCGTAAGTCCCACCTCCCTCTCCTATTCTCTAGTCTTAAAATTTCTCTTAATAAAACCCGACGGAATCGGAGTTAATCCGATTTCCGATTCGGTTCTTCCTAAAAATTCAACTTTTTCTTAAATACAATCATACTAAACCCTTACATATTGACTATTAAATATTAATAAGTCATATTGAATAAGTTCCATATCAAAAGGATTTCTATTTCAATTGTTATCGTACTTTTTCACTAAATTACCATGTAGTTTAATTCCGACTTTTAAAACATCAAAATCTTGCTATACCTTTAAGTAGATCACGAGGTAATGATCTACCTCCTCACAACACTCATATGCAACATAGCACAATACCTTTCGGGAACATAGAATATGGGAAAACGAAACTTTACATATAAATACTAACTATTAAAACCGTTTTCTATAAGAATTCGTATTTTTTATAAATCTTTGCAAAGCGCCGCTACAACCCATTTTGGGGAACCCAACTGGGATGGTGCGGATTATCGCACATCCCTGGACTTAGTAGTGCGAGATGCAGTCCTCCGCAAGAAGCATTCAGTCTCGAAAGATTTAAAATACGAATATCTTAAGAAAATGGGATTTCTAGAAATATAATATATATTAAAATTATTTTTATATAAATATGTATATATATATCATTAAAATATCTATTTTGTGATAATATGAATATTCCAACTTTTTCCTAAAATCATAAGAATCACTTTATATTAAAATACCATGAATTCCATACAAGTTCAATATTACAATTAAATACCATGTATTATGAAAAATAGGTTATTTTCACTAGAAATATCACAAATATAAAATCTACATTTATGACAACTCTAAACACGATAATTAAATATTTAGGGTGTATTTTGAAAATTATACAAAAGTATTTTTACATAAAACCCTCTCAAGTTCTATAAATTATCCTAAGGACCC
This sequence comes from Agapanthus africanus, assembly GCA_030015575.1. Lineage (NCBI taxonomy): Eukaryota > Viridiplantae > Streptophyta > Magnoliopsida > Asparagales > Amaryllidaceae > Agapanthus > Agapanthus africanus. The sequence goes on from CM057341.1 coordinate 80,136,105, forward strand.
TAGTAAATATAGGTTTAAGCGGGACCAATCTTTTGAGCCTCAGGGAGCCGGAGAAGTGGGTTCTTTCCTATTTAAGGTAGACAACTTAACAACAGTGTTATCAACACGGTAATCGTTTTTGAAAAATACACAAATCCTGCCGTCCATGTGCAGCGGTTACCGATAATATCAAAACAATCAGGACTTCAATTTCTTTTCTAATAGTTCTGACTCGGACCGAGTCTCATTATAAATAATCTGACTTGAATATGATTCAAGTATCCAAACTACAATTCAACATGAATCCATATAATCAATCGGATCAAACTATTCAATTTATATTGACTGAACCGAACCATGAATATACTTCCATTTACATGATTCTCCAGTTACATCCATGATTCTCCAGTTACATCCATTTATTGATATCATGGTTTCGGCAAGTCATCCAATTATGCAATCTATATTACAAGACAATACAAGTTGCAATACAATACAATAATACAATCAAGACATTGCGGGGTTTAAGGGGTAGATTGGTACGGAAGGTGTTAGAATTGGCACGAGACTGCAACTATAAGACACCTAAGCTATATTCTATTGCTATTGTACCGTGGCATAAACGGTTCCTTAAGTTCCTGATATCTTAGTCTCCGGGGCAAGTGAGACTCCTCTCGTATACACTGGTATCTTTCTGTACCAAGGTACAAACAACAGCGTTAACACTAAATATAATATTATAACAATATAATATAACTTTAAAAGTTACACACTCTCTCTCTCTTTTTGACTTTTCTATTTCTTCTTTATCTTTGGGACTTACCGAGCGATTTGTTCGCTGACGACATTCCTTCTCTTTCTTCTTTGGAATATTATCAGGTGATCTGGACACTCAGGAGATCGAGCCTACCAGTGAGGACTTGGATCAGCTTGCCTACGACCCAGAGCTCTAGCTTCATTGTACACATTTTTTTCAGAACTTTTCATTTCTGTTATGCCACTGTTTAGGCATTGCTTTTATTCAGTTGTATTTACTTTTTCATGTATTGTAAAAAGAATGTGAATAAATAAAGTTGTTGTTTCATTACATTTGTCTCTTGTGCATTTTCATTTATATTGCTTAGTTACGCTTAGTGTATTTGCTTCTAAGTAAATACGTAGCGGCCAGCCGCGTCCCCTTCGCCGTAAACCAGAAAGCGGGGCGTGACAACACCCCAGTTCACCAGCACCATACCCTGATCACCTTCCCCGATCACCTCAAAACTCGTAGCCACCTCACCGACGCAGCACCTCGTCATCTCATCGCCACTTCTTCTTTGTCCTCGCCATCTTAGAACCCAACACCAGTAGCCACCACATTCTTCTTCTTCCTTTTCTTTCTTTCTTTTCTTTTCTTGATATTCTGGCCGTCTCGTCGGAGTCGCGCACATTGCTGATGATCCGGACGACCCAGTCACCGTCGTCGTCCAGCCCAGTCACCACGTCACGTCACTGCTCAGCCAGGTCCAGTTCTGCACACGTAAATTTGCATCGCAACGTTATTCCGACGTCGAACGTGACATCTGTATCTCAATATGAGATCCGATCAAGCAAGTTTTAAACTTGCAACATGCTATATTATTATATCGATAATTATATGACTAAGAATAGTGCATGTGTTTTATTATTCAGCAAATATTATATATTTACAATTTTACAGTATCCGTCTATATCCATGCTGATAATAGCATATCAAGTTGCATACCGGAATATCATGATATCATTATACTTCTATAATAGTACAGTATATTATCAAGTTTGCATCATATATGGTAATGGACGTGTAATGGCTATTACAGATACATACATATATATCCTGGTATTAGTTATGTTTGGCATGTTTCGATATTAACTATAGTTTTACATTTGTATCTATTTTGGTTAATATATTACATGACATGTTCATGACCCACTACCAGACTTGTTACTTAGATTTTATTACTAATGCCGACAATCCTGATTTATCGTCCTGACGGATGCGACTTGTTGTCTATATAAACAAAACATGTATCTGCTTGATCCTGTATTGGCATTAGATTCATATCATCAATACCTGACTTGAACACATAACCTTGGGGGTAAGGGGAAATCAATAATGAAACCTCACTTGTAACTCAACAGTTCTATACTCCAGATACTGATCAGTCTTTACGGGTTTGGCCAGCCCCGGAATGATGCTGCTGACATCATTCATTTGTACATGTTATCTGTTTACTGCTTAACGGCACGTCTCGGATTCAGCCCGAGAATCTTGACCGTGGTTTCGGGCACGCACGGGATACTATTGATTTACATCGACGATTCCATTAAATTGATTTCAAAGACTTGTAAAATAAATAACCTAGAAGCACAGATTTTAGGTTACACATCACATACAGATACCTCTTTGTTTTATACATGTATTTATTATTTACATTTATATTTAATCATAGCATTATATCCTGATTATCCCTATTATTTTTGATATTATGACGCACTGATATCTGGATTTTGTATAGTCCAGTTCCTCTACCTTTATCGTCGGCTGAACATAAATACTTCAGCAATCAAGCCGAGCAATGAGGAGCTAGCTTTTTAGACTCTTAGTTTATTTATTACCGCAGTTTTATTTCTATTGATATGAGTCCATATTGGGACATGATTCAGATATTGTTATTGGATCTTGATTCGTTTCCGTTTTATGCATTTTCTTAATTTTATTTACTGTGGCAGATGGACATGTGTTAGCTAGATTATATATTTACTGTTCTTGATATCCGATTGACAGCCGTAATGTGACTGTGGAGAGATGATTCCTAACCACGGGTAGCATGGTTGGCTCTATTACAAGCCGTGTTTACGTATTTTGGGAAGCAGAACGTGACAGAGTGTGTGTGTATAGGGAAATGCTCCATTGCAAACCGCTCAGCGTTTTTAAAAAAACAGGAACGCTCGGTCTTCGACATATTTTAACGATCTGAACCGTTCAAGTCAATCACCCTACTCTCAAATGTATGTGTACGAAAAAGCAAAGGATTTGAAGACCTGTAACCTATGTATCGGATGAAGTTTATGCTGCATTATCGAAGACGTTTATTTTTGCACCCATCAATGCATAGGTCAGAAGTCTTCAAATCGTTTGATTTTTCATACACATACATTTTAAAGTAGGATGATCAACTTGAACGGCTCGTGTCTCTCTCTCTCTCTCTCTCTCTCTATATATATATATATATATATATATATATGGTGGTGCTCTATTGCAAACCGGTCCGCATTTTTTAAAAACGGGAACTTCCGATCTACGACATATTTTAACGATCCGAGCTGTTCAAGTTGATTAGCCTGCCTTCAAATGTATGTGTATGAAAAATCAATGGATTAAAAGATCTCTAGCCTATGCATCGATGGGTGTAAAAAATGAACATCTTTCGATAATGCAACATAAATTTCATCTGATGCATAGGTTAGAGATCTGCAAATCCTTTGATTTTTCTTACATATATATTTAAGGATAGGATGATCGAATCGAACGGATCGGATCGTTAAAATATGTCGTAAATCGGGAGTTCCCGTTTTTAAAAAACGCGGACCGGTTTGCAATGGATCACTCCCCTATGTGTGTGTGTGTGTGAGAGAGAGAGAATAATGAAGAAAAGCGGCTCTAGGAGGCTTTTTCGTCAGATGGCGTCAAAAAACTACACCCTCCACCATTTTTTATAACGATCGGCACCTATCATCTTTATCTTTATCATCTAATATATGGATACACCGAATTTCATATGAATCCACCACTTTTTCACAGTTGAATTTGCAATGTAAAAAGTTCTATATATTGTCGATAAACCGTTAATTTTGCAACCACTAAATCAACGGTGAAAAGGTGTTGAAATTAAATGAAATACGCTGTATCCACATCTTAGATGATAAGGATGGAGATGATGGTGCCGATCGTCAGGAAAAATCGTGAGGAATGTAGGGGAAATTCCTTCTTATGGCACCTTTCTTCCATTATATGTGTGTGTAGGGGGTTTGTGATGGTGAGATAGGATTCTTCAAGTGAGATGGAAAAATACGACCATCATTCATCAACATAAATGGCGGTCAGCTTTATATATCTTGTTTTACATATCAATCAACATATGTGTACAAAAATTTAGACAATTTATACATTTCTAAGGTATGGATGTCACGATCGGAAAATAGATGGTTGTTAAAATATCATAAAAGTTGCAGACATTGCATACCTTTGATGCATGACTTGCAAGGTCTCGAAATCGTCTAATTTTTTATATACATATATATTTTAACTTGTAGGATATGATGCAAAAATTTGATCATCGATCCAACGGTCGGATTTTCCATCTCGCTTTAAGAATCTCATCTCACCATCTCACCCTCTCTCTCTCTCTCTCTGTGTCTCTCTGTGTGTGTGTGAATAATAGAGGAAAGGGCTATAGGAGGGAATTTCCTTCTATGGCGTCGAAAAATTACACCCTCCTTAATTTTTTCCGAAAATCGGCACCGATCATCTTCATCATTATCATCTAAGATGTGGATACACCAAATTTCATGTGATTCTACAACATTTTCACCGTTGATTTAGTGGGTTCAAAATTAACGGTTTACCGACATCACTTTTTACATTGTTAAATCAACGATAAAAAAGTTGTAGAATCACATGAAATTTGGTGTCCCCGCATCTTAGATGATAACGATGAAGATGATGGGTACCGATCGTCGGAAAAAATGAGGGACGGTATAATTTTTGGACGCAGAATTTTTGGACGCAGAAGGAAATTCATCTCTTTCTTCCATTATAAATTAGAAAAGGAGAAAAGAAAAGCAATCCAACAAGATGAAATTAATGCTACACATACACAAGTTCAAAGTCAACCGTACGTGCCAAAGTAAGGGCATGTTTGGTTGTAAAGGGGGAAAAATCCTCTTCCTACGTTGTGTGACAAGTCAAGGTTTTCACGTCTCCTTGAACTGTTTGTCCAATATTTATTTGATTTTATGTAAAAATACTTAAATTGAGATGCTTTGAGTTTTATGTTTGTTTTGACAGAAAATCATAACTTCATCTTTTAATTTTTTTAATATTAAAAAATATGATCTGGCTTATCTTAAAATAAGCCTTGTATACTTAGCTTCAACGTTTGCCTTTTAATGAGACGGGATGATGAAAAAGCGAAGTCAATTATCCCAACTCAAGTTTCAAATAAGCACCAAACTAGCAAGTTGGGCTTAACTAATAAGCATGCGACAGTATTTGTTTTCTCAAGTCAAACCATTCAAAGCCCAATTCAATGAAACAAACAGCCCCTAAATGGATATCTTAAGAATGATCTACAACAGAGTAGAAGTGTAAATTTTTGTCTCTCTGTATAAAACAGCATAAATTTTATAGAATTTTGAAACCATCACTTGATTCTGGTTACAACATAATCATATCTGAAAATCAATTTTTTTTCCTTCCCCAGTACAACACAATACATAGATAAATGGCAACATGAACCCACTTTAAAACACAAATACATAGTTTAGTATACTTCAACACTTAGAGGGGAAAAAAGGCACAAATTAGTGATCTCATTCACTCTACCAATCCCTAAGTTTTGAAGAATCATCCATCAAAGGAAGCTAAAATTTTTGTGGAAGCTAAAAATTTTGTGGAAGCTAAATATTTAGACCATCTTCATCATTTGATCAAGGAATGCATCCATGTGTTCCTTCAAAACACATTGAGTCCAAACCCTAACACCTTTGATTACAGGTGAGCTAAGCAAAACACAAGCACCAAAAGGTAAATTAGTATTGTTCAGACTCTATATAAGATTTGTTGGTGATCCAAATCCATAATCAGTTCCATCAAATCCAAGATGCCTCGAATCTGTAACGCACAATGATGAATATGAGAGCTCAAACTCCAAAGGTTCCTCTTTTTTTTTTGCGCAGAATCCGCCCAAGCTGCAGTTAAAATTTTCTTCAAGAACCTTTGTTTTGTATCTCTAATCAAGCTTACGACCTACGAAAATGGCGCGTAACGAATAACATCACTTGTAGCTCTCAATACCGCATTGCAGATGAAGTTCCCATAGTACCCGTCTTCAGAAGGCAACACTTGAGACAATCTTTCTCGCATGCTTATTGGAAACATGAGGGTAACGTTGGTACCTGGATCTATGCGCATTGCCCCTGTCCAGCACTGCCAGACCGGTTAAGTTATCGAAGGCGGAGAAAATTTGTCCCGTCTCGTTCTTGAAATAGTTCATGATCTTGTTGATCTGTTCTGAAGATATATGGAATGCGTGTACCAAGAAATCATTGCTTGATGGCATGAGAGTTGCGTGCTGTTTGGGGATTAAGAATTTAGATTGTTGTGGGTCGTGGATGGATTTTCTGATCCAAAATGGTTTTATTACGGGTTGAGAAACGCCTTGATGAGCGATTGATGCGATGGCGTTTAGGAATTGTACCATACCTGTGCCGTGTGTGATTGAGTTTGATGCCGACGGTGAAACCGCCACATTTGAATTGTGTAACCTACCCATGTTTCAATAATTATTAGACATACTTATTTTGTATAATTTTCATCTGAAAATATTGATAAAAGTTGCTTATCATAAGATACAAGGACAAACAAAAAACCAAGCGAAGATTTTTTTTATTTGTTAGATGTAGTAAATATACCTGCATCAGAAAAGCTAGTTCAAGTGGCTGATCCACATCCGGCGGCGGGGAAGGAAGAAGTTCACCCACTAGATTTATCTTATAATCAACATCGTCGAGGCGACAATCCACGGAAGCCTCGTTGAAATACACACCATCACCTGTACAATCCACTTCCAAATCCTGACTCCATTCCGATCTTCTCAACCTTCCGCCTAACGGAAAGTAATCAACCAAAGTTTTGAAAATCACTTCTTTTATGGCTTTTGCAGGTTGATGGCGGCCACCATGCTCATAGACTTGTAATATTTGCACAAAGAAGCGAAAAAATGACCTTTGGTCGATGGCCAAGAGTGGAAGTGGGCCCGTCGGAGTTGGCTCCGATGGCCTCACTAGTTCCGGGGACTTAATTCTCGGTGATGATAGAGCTCATGGTGAAGGAAGAGGAGAGTAGGGTATAGAGGAATAAATTTGGGGGTTTTGTTACAATGATATGGCTCTCTCTGCATGAGTTTATATATATAGAGAGAGAGAGAATAATGGAGGACTCATATGAGAATAATGGAGCAAAGATGTCATAGGAGGGAATTTCCTCCTATGGCTTCGAAAAAATACAATCTCCATCGTGTTTTCCGACGATTGGCACCCATCATCTTCATCGTTATCATCTAAGACGTGGGTATGCCAAATTTCATGTGATTCTACAACTTTTTCACCGTTGAATTAATGGGTTCAAAATTAACGGTTTACCAACAATAGAACTTTTTACATTGCTAAATCAACGGTGAAAAAGTTGTAGAATCACATGAAATTTGGCATACCCACATCTTAGACGATAACGATAAAAATGATGGATTCCGATCATCGGAAACCATGATGGAGGGTGTATTTTTTCGACGCCATAGGAGAAAATTCCCTCTCCTATGGCCTCTTTCTTCCATTATTCTCATTAGTAAAGAGAATGACGGGCAAATCTAGCAATATGATGTTTAATTGAGTAAACCTACTACAGTTCCAGTAATAAAGTACGCTCAGCTATAGTAAAATACTCAAATACAATAATTACATATTAGATGAGCTCAGATGTTATTTGAAGTGAAAATTTAGTAGACAGTAGCAGAAAAATTTATTAGAAAATTACATTAGATATCTGTGGAAAATAAAAATACACGTAATCTATCTGATGTAGAGGAAAGTTAGAGTCGAAACTATTCACAATCCGGAAAAGGCACGCGTCTGACACCTGAATCAGGTGAAATTTATAGGACTCCACCTAATCCAAGTAAACCAAAATCCCAGAAATCTAAATGTTTTAGGAAAAATAGTGGAGGTACGGTTTTGAAATAAAGATACACTGAAATCAAGTTTATTCCTTATATGCATAAGTAATAGTATATGAAAAACGTCATATTCATATCTAACTCAAAAACCTTTTTGTCATTCGAAATTTTGGCGGCACCTCCTTTGTATATTTTAACCCGAAAACAAATACAAGTGATAATAATAATAGATATCTCCAAACGGGAGTTAGCTCTTCGCCAAATGGCGGAAACAACCACGCAAGATAATAAATATAAAACGCCGAAGGCGATAATCAAAACTCAAAAAGAAAATAAAGAAAACAGGCATCATTAAGAAAACCAAGAATAAGGAATAATACATAACCGCGACTCTAAAGCCGAAAGAATAAACAAACTGTGGTTTCTAAGTCTACTAAGTATACATAGTTTAGTTGATAGAGTTTTAACTAGATACAACGGAATAAATATATACAAGTACAATGGTGGTCACGATGCAAAAATATCTCACCTATCAATGTAATAACCCGAAAGAAGAAGTATGCCAGCAAGCCGCAACGGAACCTGTGCGGTCAAACCTGTAAGAAAACTGTGGCACGATGAGGGTAAGTTGGCAACTCGTGAGTAGAAGACATTACCGAGTAGAAACTGAATGTATGACTATCTCCTAAGTCATATAGTACAATACAATAATGATAATAACATGATAACATCAAGTAATAACAAAGGTAATATCAAGTACTCGTGTATGTGTCATAAGGTAACTTCATGTCATGTATATTATGTATGAATGCAACGTGTGTCCAGCATTGACATACAAAATTATAATAAAACCTGAGTGTCAAGTATCGATATTCGAAAATATCATGAAAATCGTGTCTGTATGCGACACATAATCCTCATATCTCGGGCTCCGTCTGTTCGGATCGGCCCCAAATCATCCAATCTCATGACTGCGGTCGGTATTCTCCGGATTTCCGCCGAGCCAAATATCACCGGTCGGTAGTGCTCTCCTGCCGGGCTCAACGTCTCAATCATCTCTATACGGCCTTCTTGTCCCGGGGCACCGCACCGGGTCCACCATGTACCTGTAGTTGGTGTCGCCTCACTACTCGAGTCAGATAATCATATATCATATATGCTCCAAAACCAAGAAATCTCATGGTGGACGTCACACATCATAACAAGGGAAAACCGCATTTTTCTTTTAAAAAGAGCATAAGTTTTCAATCACACATGCGGTTTCGCAAATCCAGAAAATCTCATGAAATACCGAAATCTCATAATCATGAGTCAATAAGAAACAATGAAAATCGGCATAAAGCCCCTCAACAGCGCATAACAGAATGTATATATGAATGCATGCGGTATCTAAATAAGAAATGCAATATCTAACTAGAAAGTGAGATTATGAATGCTAAACAATACTAGTAAACTACAAATTGTCAGGGTAGACGAATGAAATCACGGTTACTAAAATGTACGTGACATGGTAATTACCGATATTGATGTGTGTGAGCCGGCAAGCAAGTGTACGTGCAACATACGCATCATCGGTAATGGTGCATGTGTCCTAGCAGGCGAGATCATAATAGAAAATAAACAGTAAATGCAACATTATAAGATATATATCTATATACGAGTCATACAGTTATAGTATTGGAAATGGCATGAATCGTTGTTTTGGAAAGGTAGGGGCTACAGTACTTTTGAGAAAAGATATATCATTTTGAAAATCCGTAGTATCTCTCGGGTTATCTTTTGAAAATATCTACTATTCGATAGTTTTGGAAATAGGTATGACTCGAACTCTATTATAACATTTACCTAAGTAATTTAGAAACTAAACTAAAACCGAGTCAAAAGTAAGTAGGAATCTATACGTATCCGAGTCGATATATCTAGAAGTCGGCGATCCAACCTCATAGCTGTTGGGGTCAAAAATAGCACCCCAGTTGACCAAGTCAAAGTCAACTCAAAGTAAGCGGGCCCAACACAGCTCAAGTGGGCCCATGTCCAAGTCGAGCCCCGCGGCCAGCCTCCCCCATGCCAAAATAAAAATCATGTAATAAATAATTTTGATGTAATTTTTTTATGCATGAATGTAAGCAAAATGGGTATAAAACCAAATTTTTGTAAAGCCCGTGGCTCATGTGCAAAAGAATTGAGCACTTGAGGCATGGGATGGGCAAAATGCCATTTTGCAAAGCCCAATGGGCTATATGTAAATGTGTAAGCCTATATAAGGCAACATGATAAAATAAAAAAAGAACTTTTCATTCCCCTCAAAATCTAGGGTTTGTGTGCCTCCTTCCCCTTTCTCAAGAATCTAAAACCCTCTTCCTCTTTTTGAATTAATTCAAGAGTTTAACTCTTCCTTTCTAAAAAAAGAAGTAGTTTTTCCCCCACAAACGGGGAGCTCGGATCTCCCATCAAACCTTTGAAATGGGAGATTTTGAATCTCACTCCCCTTTTCCCCCAAGATCCGGCCAACCGAGAGGAAGGAGAAGGAGACCAATCTCAAAAAATCCCACGTTGGGAGGATCCAAGGCTCAAAAGAAAAGCCAAAAACTCCTAGGAGTTTAACTCCTTTCTAGATCTGTTGGAGTTTAACTCCATAAATTAAATTTCTGTTAGGAGTTCAACTCCAAAACCCCTTGGGAGTTCAACTTCCCAACCTAGGGGCTAAGCCCCTTCTCACTGGTGTTTCCTGTGGTCACGTGCCGCGCATGTGACCTGCAGGCGCCTAGCGGTCGCGTATATGGCACGTGACCCGCGGGCACTAAAGCGCCCAATGGTCACGTGCAGCGAACGTGACCCCCGACACTAAAGCGCCCACGTGCGCGCACGTGACCCGCGGGCACTAAAGCGCCCACGTGCGCGCACGCCCCGTGATTGCGTGCAGCGCACGTGATCCGCGGTCGCGTGCAAGGCATGTGACCCGCGGGCACTATAGCACCCACATGCGCCCCACGCGACCCGCTCAACGCCCAGTAGTCGCGTGCAGCGCACGTGACCCGCGGGTGCCCAGTGCCCACGTGCTGCACAAGTGACCAGCGGGCGCCAAGCGCGCACGCGCCAGGCACGTGACCCGTGGGCACCATGCGCCCACGTGCCACGCACGCATCTTTAAGACGCTCTTCCCCCATTTTTTTATATGCACTCCACACTGAATATACTTCCCCCGTTAGAAAAAATTTCTAACGGGGTGCTGCCCTGCACCCTGCAAGGGGGCTGCTAGCCCTCTTGACCCCCAGCTCGCTATCCAGGTAGCGGGACCCCCGTAAAAACTCTGCGGGACCCCCAATATATCCAAAACCCCTTCAAAACACAACACTGCACATTGAGTTCACATGATATGTTTGACCCGTCAATCGGAGGTTCTCTCGCTCCAAAGGCGATGGGTAATTAACGACAGCTTAGTCCGCGGCTGCCGGAGATTCGGATCCCCACAATCAATAAACCCCAGCCCACCCTAGACAGGGGGAATCTATAGTACGCCTGATAAGCGCGCACGTATTCCCATCTCAATGGGATGATGAAAAACACCCTACAGATTCTGCCACGCCCGGTGGGACTTATCTCTACTCCCATATTTCGGGTTAAATGTTCATGCGAACTCAATCAATATACATATCGATTTCCTGTACTGAAATCATGCTTCTTTGTGCAGGTTAACAAATTTCAAATTGCAATCTCCGGACGCAACAAAATGTTTCTAAGGATCAGCTCAGCTCTCGACACAGCTCCCATCTCCTACACGATGAAGATGGACGCCAGGACGGTCCTCCCGGCCAGTCTCGGACGACAATGGGAGGAGCTGCCGCTACCTTTTGGCTCTATTCTGTTCGTGTCAGCTAACGCCATCCCAGTTCCTCAAGCTACGGTAACCGATAAACCAGCCTCGAAAGGCAAGAGGCCAAATGTGGTGGTCTCGAGGGCGCCCCGACCTAAACGCAAGTCGGTGTTCGAACGGCTCTCCATGACCCCAGCTGGGGGCAAAGCCGTCAGAACAAAAAAAGTTGCCAGACGTCGCGGGCAAGCCCAGGCGATACCTTCAACTGACACGCGAGCGGATGTCTTCTCAAGACTCCCCATCACCCGGCCTATGGCGGCTTCCCGAAGAGCAGAAGCCTGCCAAGCGCTCAAAACAGAAAAGATGAGGAAGAAGCGGCTCAGATACAGAGCCAACAAAAGGGCTAGGGCTCTGGCCATGTTAAAATTTGTGAATTTCCAAAGCCCAGACCGCTCTACAAAATCAGCCGCCAAAAGATAAAGAGATAGCTGGATATGTGGTCCACACTGTCTATATGGTCGGACATGAAGAAACGAACCCTCCTATGCTTCACATCCATGGTGATGATATGGTTGACGCTACCCAGCATCGGCTCGGTCTAAATGATGAAGAGCTCGCTCAGGCCGATAAGCCAAAGGAGCCTGGGGTTCCGGCGGAATTGAGCTCAGGCAATAAGGATGACCCGGTTGTCATATCCAGAACTACAGAACAAGCATTATTCCGATGGCTTCAGAGGCAGCTTCAAGACAGGGATGAGAAGTTAGCCAAGGTCCAGTCTAAGGTCGACGAACTGGCAAACGTCGCGGCAGATCTCGCGACCCAAGTCGCTCGATTGCAATTACAACAACATCAAATTTTGGTTCGTAAGCCAGGGATTGTTATCCGGAAGCAGCCAACCGGTGCTCCTCCAGCCCAAGAGCGGAACACTTTCACGAAAAACGGTCTCGATCAGCTTCCAGTCTCTCCAATACGTATACTGAATGGGCTAAGCGGACAGCAGACGAACCAAAGACTGATCGGCCTCAAGGACCAGCATCAGTAAAGGCACCTACTCCAATGGAGAGAAAGAAGAAAGCAGATGAAGTTCGCAAAATATTCATGGACGCCTTGAACAACGGTCTGCAACTGCCTGTTCCAAAGAGGCCACATGAAATGAACATGACCGGCAATACCATATACTGCCCATATCATAGAATGGTGAGTCATACCATTGAAGACTGCTATATTTTCGAAGATTGTATGAAGAACCAATACAAACTTGGGAAAGCCTCACAGTCGTCAGATGCACCGACAAGCCACAGAGCTGCGGTCATCAACACAACTTGCCAAGATCAAAGTTCGAGGAGCTGGGATAAGCAAACTGACCACCACGTCGTTAAACTGAAAACAGCCGACCACCACGTCGTTAAACTGGGAACAATCGACCTCTAAGTCGTTAAACTGGGGATGTAAAAATGTGTAAATAAAACAAAAAAAAAACCGAAATGATGGGGCAACTCGCAATAAAAATCAGTGAGTAAAAATAAAGATGAAAATAAAGCCGAAATGATGGGGCAACCGCGAATAAATAGCCGAAATGATAGGGCAATCGCGACCTTCGCGATAAGAAAAGCTGAAATGATAGAGCAATCGCGGTAAAAAAACGGCGAATGATGAGTCGCTCCTGGTACCATATTCCAGTACAGCGATGCAGACGCCAACCAAATCTAAAATCCCCGAATATCCCAACGGCGAATGATGAGTCGCTCTTGGTACTATATTCCAATGCAGTGATGCAGACGCCACCCAAACTCTGAATGTCCCAACGGCGAATGATGAGTCGCTCCTGGTACCATATTCCATTGCAGCGATGCAGACGCCAACCAAAATCCAAATTCTCAAATGGCGAATGATGAGTCGCTCCTGATACCATATTCCAGTGCAGCAATGCAAACGCCAACCAAAATCCAACTTCCCAAAATTTTTCCGGCCCTACGGGTGGTCTCCAAACTGACTACCGTATACAATCAACGGGCTCAAATAATTCTCATCATACCCATACCCCACCGCAATCACCAGTCACGCGGCCGGTCTCCGTCCTCGGAATTATGCTCCATTTAGGAAGACCCACTCATGCGTCCTCACGATACATGAGGAGAACAAACTTACGAGATCCTCTCGACTCGTAAGAAAACACCTTCGTGAGATCCTTACGACTCACAAAGGAAAAACACACTTGGGAGTCCTCACGACTTCTAAGGAGAAAATACACCTACGGGATCCATTCGACTCGTAGGGAAAAAATGCTTTTATGGGACCCTTACGGCTCATAAAATTGAAAAAGTCTTAGGTGATAAGGACCTAAACCTGTCTCCTAAGCCATCACTCCCCAAAAAGGAAAAACAAATGATGAATTTCTCCAGCCACCTGTGCTTTAGTATTAGCAACGCTGATGCTGGCCCCTACCCCAAAATTACAAACTTCATATCCAATAGACCCCTATGTCTTTAAACTGGGAACAGATGACCTCTAAGTCGTTAAACTGGAAACAGATGACCCCTAAATCGTTAAACTGGGAACGAGGGAAATCCCCTCACGGCAAATGATGATTCGCTCTTGGTACCACATTCCAGTGTAGCGGTGCTGATGCCAAACCAAAACCAAAATCCCCAAATCCACTCATGGCGAATGATGATTCGCTCCTGGTACCATATTCTAGTGTAGCGATACTGATATCAACCCAAATCAAACCAACAACCTCTGCGGCGGAATCATGCTTCGTCCCAGAATGTACCCCGTGTCGAAATCATGCTTCGCCTCGGGATATCTACCTTCCCTGCCGGAATTATGTTCCGTCACGGAATCAAGTCAACCAGCGACACTCCATGCCGGAGACAAGTCGACCAGCGACACTCCTTGTCGGGGACAAGTCGAACACCCAGCGACACTCCGTGCCGGGGACAAGTCAAACGTCAAGCAAACACTCCGTGCCGGGGACAAGTCGAACATCCAGCGACACTCCGCGCCGGGGACAAGTCGAACATCCAGCGACACTCAGCGCCGGGGACAAGTCGACCAGCGACACTCCGTACCGGGGACAAGTCGAACAGCCAGCGAAATTCCGTGCCGGGGAAAAGTCGACCAACGACACTCCGTGCCGGGGACAAGTCGAACACCCAGCGACACTTCATGCCGGAGACAAGTCGACCGGCGACACTCCGCGCCGGGGACAAGTTGACCAGCGACACTCAGTACCGTCGACCGTCCATGTCGTAAAAAAGACAGTGCAGGCTTCCTACAAAGCAGGAACCAAATCACTCTGGACCAGAGAAATGCCTACCACGGTCACTCCGTCTCGGTGACGCGTCAAGCGTCGACCGTCCATGTCGTAAAAAGGGCAGTGCAGGCTTCCCACAAAGCGGGAACCAAATCACTCCGGGCCAGAGAAACGTCTACTACGGACACTCCATCTCGGAGACGGGTCAAGCGTCGACCGTCCATGTCGTAAAAAGGGCAGTGCAGGCTTCCCACAAAGTGGGAACCAAATCACTCAGGGCCAGGGAAACATCTACCACGGACACTCCGTCTCGGAGACGCGTCAACCGTCGACCGTCCATGTCGTAAAAAGGGCAGTGCATGCTTCTTACAAAGCGGGAACCAAATCACTCCGTGCTGGGAAAACGTCTACCACGGACACTCCGTCTCGGAGACGCGTCAAGCATCGACCATCCATGTCATAGAAAGGGCAGTGCCAGCTTCTCAAAAAGTGGGAACCAAACCAAGTCGCCTCCACGCGAAAGAAGATCCATCAATTTCATGCACACGACTCACATATGTGGTGTGCATTTATTGATGGGGGCACTTTATTGGGGTCAAAAATTGCACCCCGGTTGACCAAGTCAAAGTCAACCCCAAGTAAGCGGGCCCAAGTCCAGCTCAAGTGGGCCCATACCTAAGTCGAGCCCCGCGGCCAGCTCCCCCATACCAAAATAAAAATCATATAATAAATAATTTTGATGTAATTTTTTTATGCATGAATGTAAACAAAATGGGCATAAAACCAAATTTTTGTAAAACTCATGGCTCATGTGCAAAAGAATTGAGCACTTGAAGCATGAGATGGGCAAGATGCCATTTTTCAAAGCCCAAGGGGTTATATGTAAATGTGTAAGCCTATATAAGGAAACATGATGAAATAAAAAAAGAACTTTTCATTCCCCTCAAAACCTATGGTTTGTGTGCCTCCTTCCCCTTTCTCAAGGGTCTAAAACGCTTTTCCTCTTTTTGAATTAATTCAAGAGTTTAACTCTTCCTTTCTGAAAAAAGAAGTAGTTTTTCCCCCACAAAGGGGGAGCTCGGATCTCCCATCAAACCTCTGAAAGGGGAGATTTTGAATCTCACTCCCCTTTTCCCCCAAGATCCGGCCAACCAACAGGAAAGAGAAGGAGATCCATCTCCAAAAATCTCACGTTGGGAGGATCCAAGGCTCAAAAGAAGAGCCAAAGATTCCTACGAGTTTAACTCCTTTCTAGATCTGTTGGAGTTTAACTCCATAAATTAAATTTCTGTTAGGAATTCAACTCCAAAACCCCTTGGGAGTTCAACTCCCCAACCTAAGGGCTAAGCCCCTTCCCGCTGATGTTTTCCATGGTCACATGCCGCACACGTGACCTGCGGCCGTCCAATGGTCGCATGCATGTCACGTGACCCGCGGGCGCTAAAGCGCCCAATGGTCGCGTGCATGTCACGTGACCCGTGGGCGCTAAAGCGCCCAATGGTCGCGTGCAGCGCACGTGACCCCGGGCACTAAAGCGCCCACGTGCGCGCACGTGACCCGCGGGCACTAAAGCGCCCACGTACGCACATGCCCCGCGATCGCGTGTAGTGCACGTGACACGCGGTCGCGTGCAAGGCACGTGACCCGCGGTCGCGTGCAAGGCACGTGACCCGTGGACACTATAGCACCTACATGCGCCCCATGCGACCCGCTCAGCGTCCAGTGGTCGCATGCAGCGCACGCGACCCGCGGGCGCCCCGCGGTCGCGTACTGCGCATGTGACCCGCAGACGCCAAGCACGCACGCGCTGCGCACGTGACCAGCGGACGCCAAGCGCGCATGCGCCAGGCACGTGATCAGCGGGCGCCATGTGCCGACGTGCCACGCACGTGCCTTTAAGACGCCCCTTCCCCCATTTTTTTATATGCACTCCACACTAAATATACTTCCCCCGTTAGAAAAAATTTCTAACGGGACGCTGCCCCGCATCCCGTAAGGGGGCTGCTAGCCTCCTTGACCCCCAGCCCGCTATCCGGGCAGCGGGACCCCCGTAAAAATTCTGGGGGGCGCCCAATATATCCAAAACCCCTTCAAAACACAACACTGCACATTGAGTTCGCATGATATGTTTGACCCGTCAATCGGAGGTTCTCTCGTTCCAAAGGCGAGGGATAATTAACGGCAGCTTAGTCCGCGGCTGCCAAAAATTCGGATCCCCATAATCAATAAACCCCAGCCCACCTTAGGCATGGGGAATCTGTAGTACGCCTGACAAGCGCACACGTATTCTCATCTCAATGGGGTGACGAAAAACACCCTAAAATAGCATCACGTACGATATAACCCATCGTACAGTATCCTCGGCTCAAGAGTGCGGATAAATCATCATATATATATATCTCGTACGATATGGTCCGTCGTACGGCATCCTCAAAATCGATGGTACGGGTCAAATATCATATGTATGTCATCATTCGTACGGTATCATTCATCGTACTATATCATAATCAAGGGTACGGATCTAAGGTCTCGTACATTCTATTATATTATCAATCACATGTTATCGCATGTTCTGTGTATATTGCCCAACGATCCAATAATATATCATATCATATACGAGATCCCACTCGATCAAATATCATTACCTCACGACATCATGTCCGATCATATCGACTCATATCTAATAACATAATATTCTCATCTCACGTGTGTATGTGTGTGTGTGTATGTGTGTTGTTCACACACACACACATATATATATACACACACACACACACACATATATATATACACATATACACACAAATATATGAATCAAGTGTCTGCGTGTGTGTGCATGTGTGTGACAACACATATCCTAAGGTTCACGACTAAGGTAAAAGAGACTAAAGTTATACCTTTCTACGAATACGCTTACTCTAATTCTACGATCTCCTAAAACCCTACTTGCTAAGTATCCAAATCTTGTATCAACATATATATATAAATATACATATAACCTATTCTACGGTTGTGGAGGTGTTATATATCATCCACCCGACTTCTCCCGTAGATATACATCTACTCACCTTCGATTCTTGCCTTGCCGAAGTCAATGACGCCTTTCTCTTCCTTGTCGTCCCGAAGTCCACGCAAGTGTACTTACATATCAAAACATATCGTATCGCATCAAAACCCTATTCGAAAATCGACACAACACGCGAAGTGCTCATAGGTTAGAACTTATAGCCTATGCATGCGAAAACAACCAAATAACTCTCGTCATTGACGTACAAACGTCCAACGACCAAAACCAAATTCAAATACCAAAAACCAATTTTTAGAAATCAGAAAAATATTGCCAAAACCAACTCAAAATACTTCCAGACCTTTGCACAGATATATAGGGACAAAACTAACAATACAGGGGCTAGCTTATAAGATGTGTTAGCTACAGGCCAAACCCCAACACAAATACCCAAAACTTGGCCGGCAAGAAGTGCTACAGTAACGGGTGTCTCCGGCCCAATTTTGGTATTTTGGTTTCGTTTTTCTGTGGTGGTCTTTTAGTGGTCTAACTAGGTCAATGTAGTTGTTTGTTTTTCTCATAAAAACCCCAAATTGCTCCAAAATTCATTTAAGCATAAAAAATTAATGAAAACCGACACGGGAAAATTCTAAGTTCGTATATTGGTTTCTAGTCTTAGGTTTAGTCCAAAATAATAGCACTACAGGGGCTTGTGATCACAATTAAATCTTAATTTCACCTTCACAAGTCATGAAAACTCCTAAATCCCATCTTGGAAATTTCAAGCATCACTAAACCATAATATATTAACTCTAAACTATACTAGGAGGGTAGGAAAACTAATTACTTAACTAAAGATATAGGGATTACCACATTTGGCAACTCAAGAATTTTCTTGAGTTGCCCAAAATGTTCAAAATCTCCACTTGATGCATCCATGGGGTCTGTAGAGGGGTTGTGATCATTTTTAATGAAGGGGGTATAAGGTTTTGACTTAGTTTTTAGGATGATTATAGGGGTGTGGTGGAAGTAGAGGATGAGAAAGCAGAAGATGAAGAAAGGGTGTGAGAGATGAAGAAGGAAGCAAGGGAGCCATCAAAGTATGTAGAAGCTCACCTTTATACTTTTTTTTTTTTCCTTTTTCCTTTTTCCTTTTAAAACAAATTCAAAAACCATATCATTTCAAAAATAAACCATGGTTCAAAAATATGTAACAAGGTTTTGCAACATATTTTGTTACATGTCATATGCATAAACAAGATTAATACATAATTAGTGAAATATTAATTAAGTTTAGTAATAAACTTGTATATAAATAATTATATAAATATTTATAAAATATCCAAATCATATAAATACCTTCAAAATCAATAATTCATATTAATTTTCCAAATATTTTCCAAACTATCGGTATATAATTATACCATTTCATTTACAACCAATCTCCATACTTTTAAAATATCCATAATATTTATTATTTAATTATTTAAATTCTGAAAATAATATTTTATTTTCCTAAAATGTTACAAAACTGAATATAGAATGGCATCTTAGAAAATTTTCTGTGCTCTCACAATAGGATAATAGTCAATCTAGTTTTCTTGAAGTAAAAATTTCTCTCCAAAAGGGTCACCACCAAAATAGAGTCTAAAGGTCTGGGATTGAAATATGAAAATACAAAGCTTTAAAGATAAAATATTAAAACAAAATCCCTTTCCAGTAAAATGTACATATATTATGAAGTATCGAAGGAGGTGTGTATATAGGGAAGTAGCCTCCATCATCTCGCGCTTAACCCGTTTTGCGTTTATTTTATTTATTTGAACTTTTGTACTTTAAAATGGCATATTTTGGATTGAGCTGTATGAAACTATGAATATGAGAACGAACTATAAAATTATGCCGCTTTCTTATGCACAAATATACATGTCTACCTACTAAATGCTAACTGCTGCTTTATTTCATCTGCAAGCATTTCTTCTTAAAAATTAATTTGCAGAAATCATTAGCATGCCAAAGTTTATACGGTGCATGTTGATTTTGCAAAGTTTTGCTGGAGTTTGCAAAATAAAGAGTTCCAACTCTTAATTTTAGGTAAGAGTTCAAACTTTTGTGTTTGTTTTATCAGTAAAATCTACGACTTCGCCTGATTTCCTAACAAGATCGGGAGATT
This sequence comes from Agapanthus africanus, assembly GCA_030015575.1. Lineage (NCBI taxonomy): Eukaryota > Viridiplantae > Streptophyta > Magnoliopsida > Asparagales > Amaryllidaceae > Agapanthus > Agapanthus africanus. The sequence continues at coordinate 80,156,307 of CM057341.1, forward strand.
GAAGTCAGAGGTTTTTTGATAAAGTTGGGCTGGAGTTTGTCACATCAAGTAATTTTTAATTATTTATTTTAATACTTCTTATCTCTTAACCATCCTATTTCCCTCAATTTTGAGTTATAAACATCTAATTTTTTTAAAATGCCCAGCTAAATACAAACTTCAAACTTCTAATTTTAGGTACAAGCAGCTATTCTCAAATAAACACTGGAATCTCAACTCTACACTCATTTTTAATGTAAGACTTAAAACCAGAGACGGAGACAGGGACACGACAGATGCGCCCCCTCCGAAATTTCTTCCGTTCCCATCATAGAATTTTCTTTATCTCAACAATATTCCTAATATATAGGACCCATTATCTTCCAAAATAAGCAATTGATTAATAAATATAAGAAAGTGTATAATATGAAATCTTAACAACAGCTCATTACATCCCTAAAATTTAGCAATATACACATACACACACACACACACACACACACGATATATATATATATATATATATATATATATATATATATATATATATATATATATATATATATATATATATATATATATATATATATATCCTTCAACAAATAAATATATATTTATCATCCCTGTTGCCTTCATAAATAAATAAACCCATAAATAAAACATGAAATCCATAAATCAAATCAATTGGTAACAAAAGAAATAAAATACAAAATAAGTTTTCGAGTCGGCCATGGAAGAAACTAATTTGTTATCGTCATTTGGTATTCTTTGTGGCTTCACAAATCAAGTCGATCTTCATTGCTTTGAGCTTCAGGGTTATGCTTCTCATTACACAGCATATTACGATGTAACTTTCTAATTATTAAACCATCCATCTTCTCTATTCCATGACACTAAGAGTGCGTCTCAATTTTTCAAACATAGCTCCAAATAAAATTATTAATTTCTTTTCTAAGCCTATTTAATTGTTTAGATTGTTCGAGTAAGACTTTCTTTTCTTCCTTTAAATTTTGCATATGTCCTTACTTTGATTAAATTCTGGCTCCGTTCATGCATAGAACTACTTTAAATTTTGCAGCAGTTCTTACTTTGATTAAATTCTGGCTCCGCCCCTACATAAAACTACTAAAAAAATACTCCAGGGAAACAAACCGGCCCAAAGTTGACTAGTTGGCTTGTTGACTATGTTTTAAATCATGCCAATTGTGTTCTGGATTTGGGTGTAGAGCTAAATTTTGGTTATTTACAGGAGAGGGGAAAAAAGGCATATCAAATAAATAAATTCGACCAAATATAATCATAATAGAAATCCAAATTGCAAGGAAAGCCCATGGAGGACTAATTATTACAAGACCCTATTACATTTAAAGATGGCAATCTAGAGTGCTCTTGGCCCATAAGGATTTCCCCCCCCCCCCCCATAACAAGGCTAAATTCATAGATGAGTTTAATTATGTCCCCTTCTTAGATTGGATCACAACTAATTGTTGATGAAGTTGCAAATTGTCTTGTCTTGAGCCAAAGCTTGGTCACTAGTTGGCTTGTACACATGAAACACATGCCCTTCTCCTTGAGCCTCAAACAACTCCAACCTCCCTTTGAATCCACTCTCCTTCAACTTCTCATAATAAGCATTTCCCCTATCTCTCAAAGCATCTCTGCCCCCAACACACACCAACACATTGTCACACCCTATATTCCCCAAGCTCGGCGCGCCTTTAGCCATCGGATTGATACGATAATCGTCGAAACCACTCGTCGTCGGGCACATGATTTTCCACAGCTTCTTAAGTCCCGTACTCATTCGTGTATCAAATCCATCCGATTCGGTCATGTCTTCCTCCAAAAAGTACGGATGGATCAATACCAACCCTTTGATACGAATATTATTGTCTAACCGGTCTGTCCCGGCAAACATAGCCACGTGGTGCGCCACAGTCGCCCCTGCGCTATCGCCCGATAAGTACACACGGGTAAAATCAGCATGTTCGGCAAGCCATGCGTCCGTGCCGGACACAACCCATTTAAGTGCTAGCCATGAGTCATCAAACGCAATAGGGACCCGGGTGCTCAGGGGCGAGCCGGTAGTTTACGGAGGCCAAAACTACGTTGGCTTTTGCGACCAGGGAGTTGAGGTAGTTGTGGAGTGGGGCCATGGATGCATCCCCGATGCAAAAAGCGCCTCCATGGTAGTAAACTATCACCGGGAGCTTTTTAGATGAGTTTTCTATCATCTTTGGGAGATAGATGCGTGCCGACACACCGATTTCTGGAAGAATTACTTCGTCTTTCGAAGAAACACCGGTGGTGGCATCGATGGAGGGCGGGCATGAATCTATGACATGAAACCGATCGATGGTGCGATTTTTGTATATGCGGAAAAGAGGCATTGCATCGTGTATGATATCTTCGTTATGATTCATTGGTAACAAAGAAGAAGAAAGGATGGTTGAAACAAATTGAGATTAGTGATGAATTGCTTTGTTTAGCAACATCATTATATAAGACAACTGCCTTGTAATTGAGGAATCAATTGTAGCCGACATGTCTAAAACAAACCAAGAGTTACTTTCAAAATGATTGTAAGTTATTATAATTATATCATTGAAAAAAAAATGCGGGCTCTGTGTTAAACGTAAAAAGAATCTTGTATGGTGTCCTGATGTGACTGGTGCTTCATCTGTAGAAGAAAAAAAACTATTTACTATCGGCTCAAATTAATGGCATGGCAAGTACGATTTTGAATTGAAATAAAAAATCTATAATGCTCAAATAGTTAAATATGTAACCTAAGCAGCACTCCAAGACGGATATCCGAATGTTTTCAAATATAGATATAATCTTATATCACGTCGGATAAAAATATAGATACAGAGACCAATGTCTTTGTAAACAGAGTTGCATGCATTTTCTGCTGTACAAAAAGGTCCATACATTCCTATTTGATTGCAGATATCTTAGGTAAAAATTGAAAATGATGAATGAAACAAAATCATATATTATTTGTTGCAGCCATTTTGGTTTTTCAAAAGATATGCAAACTTGGGATTTTAATAGATGAGTATGGTAAAAAGTTGATAAGTTTAACAGCAACATAAAAAGAGACGAGACGAATCCTATTCTTAGAGGTGATACAATTTTTCCTAAAGTGCCACTATTTTTATGCGACAACTATATATATATTATTGCAAACCAAACGTCGTCAAATTATATTACAATTTTGAACGATATGTATCAAAAACAGATGTAGGTTTGATCAGACGGCCGAACAATGATTCTAGAACCTGAAAACTAATTAATGAGGCGGAGTCTCCAAAAATAGTTGATTTGTGAAGATAATTTCAAGTTGTCGACTTCTTAACTTTTTATTTTTCTTGTAATGAGAAGCTTCCACATATGGTTGTTTTTTCTAGGGCACTTGCAGTTTTTAGGTGATGGTTGTTTTATATATTTATCAAAGCTCAGCATCCAAGGACAGCAAATGTAGGAAAAATTAAAAGCTTTGGATGCCTTAAGACTTCGATCTCTTCTCAAAAAAATTTCAGCAGTTGTGGTTGTTTGTTTTGGGACTTCGCTGTATTGGTGATTAAATTAATTTGTATCATATGCTGTAGGCATTAATGTATTATGCTTGTCTGGACCATACCATACATGGACAGCAGTTAAAGATCATGCACATTTATGAGCATTCTGTTGAAAATTGATGCAAATTAAAGCCTAGAGTTAGGTGCCACTTTTTGACATGCATGACATTATTAGGTGGTAATAATGTTAGGTGATGACTTTGTTAGGTGTTACTTTTGACATGCATGACATTGTTAGGTGGTGACAATGAAAAGCGGTCACTTTGTTAGGTGCTACTTTTGACATGCATGACATTGTTAGGTGGTGACAATGAAATGTGGCGATTTTGTTAGATAGTGACATTGTCTTAGGTGTTATAAAAGCACATCTTATGAGTGAGGCATTTTGCATCCATCACAAGCATCATCACCAGAAGCAAAGGCCAAGAGAGATTTGTATAGAGAGATTTGAGAAAAATCTTCTAGGGTTGTTCTTATTTGCAAAATTGATTCAAATATAGTAGATATTTGCAGATTCCGCTCTGCCGGGGACTAACCATACGGTGGGTGAACCTCGTTAACAAATCTATCTTGTTTGTGATTGATTATTTTCTTATTCCTGCATTTTTAATTTATATTTTCTTTCGTCATTTAATTGCGTGATTGTATTTTTGCGTGATTTGGGTTTTGTCACGAGCACTGTTCCGTGGATCGACCCTCCCTCCCAACAAATGGTATCAGAGCAAGATTAAGAGAACCTAGGGTTCTTCGATTCTATAATCTAGGTAACGGTGGGTAACGACGCTTGTGTCCTCTTTCCCACTTTCTTAGATTGTAGTTTTGAAGGCGTTGGTTCAGTTCTAGGAGGAAGTCGGGTTTGATGCGATACAGACGAAAGATGACAGAGGATAAAATAAGAATCGAGAAATTCAATGGTCACAATTTTTGTTGGTGGCGCATGCAGTTAGAAGATTGTCTATACCAAAAGGATCTATATCTTCCGTTGCTAAGAGAAAAGCCCGAGAAGATGACCGATGAGGAGTGGAACCTTTTGGATAGGAAAGCCTTTGCGACAATCAGATTGTCGTTGACTCCGCAGGTGGCCTTTAATATCTCAAAGGAGAAAACAACTAAGGCGCTAATGACGACGTTAGCGAAGTTGTATGAGAAGCCATCGATATCAAATAAAATATTTTTGATAAGGAAGCTTTTCAACATGAAGATGGTAGAGAATGGTTCGGTAATAGAGCATCTGAACGAGTTCAATAGTGTGACAAGCCAACTTGAGTCCGTTTCAATCATCTTTGAAGACGAGATTCGAGCCCTACTGTTCCTATGTTCGTTGCCAGAGAGTTGGGAGAACCTAGTGATGGCGGTTAGCAACTCTATCTCGGGAATTCTCACGTTTAATGATGCAGTAAGCTGCATATTAAACGATGAGATACGGAGAAAGTCCGTGAGTGGAAGTTCTGGAACTTCTGCACTTTCGGTGGAGAATCGTGGTAGAACAATGGAAAGGGGAAAGTGGAAAAGGGCAAGTCTAAAAGCCGAGGTAAATCTCAAAGAAAAATCCAAGGCGCCTGTTGGAATTGCGGAAAGAAGGGCCATAGAAGAAGTGAATGTAGGCTTCCGAAGAAAAGCTCAGATGAGAAGACGGATGAAAAGGAAGCGAATGTGGTATCTACACAAGAACAAGGGGAACAAGGTCTTTGTCTATCGGCGGGCGAGAACACAAAGGCGGATACTTGGTTCCTAGATTCAGGGGCTTCTTTTCATTGCACTTCGGGCAGACACCACTTTAGCGAGTATGTTCAGGGCGATCTTGGACATATGACGGTGGGAAACGGTCAATCGTGTAGGATCGTTGGAAAGAGGACGATCATCTTGCAACCGTCAGAAGGTGGTCAAATCAAATTGAAGAATGCTCGTCATATTCCGGATTTGAAGAAAAGCTTGATTTCCACAAGTCAGCTAGACAATGAAGGGTTTACTACAACGTTTGAGAATTCTCAATGGAAGATTTCCAAAGGGTCGTTGGTGGTCGCAAGGGACAAGCTAAGCGGTTCGTTGTACTCATTCAATAGGAGCAGCGGAGGCTTGATTGCATTGACGGCAAGTTCGGAGAAAGATTCGGAGACTTCGTTGTGGCATAAGAGATTGGGGCACCTCAGCGAGAAGAACATGAAAATTCTTCAAGCCAAGGGGGTTCTTTCGGGGCTGAAAAAAGTGGAGTTGGGGTTTTGCGAGAGCTGCGTTTGTGGGAAGCAAAACGCGCTCAGTTTTCAAATTGGAGGCGTAGCGAAAAAGACCAAGAAACTGGAGATGGTGCATACCGACGTGTGGGGTCCGGCCTCGGTAGAGTCTTATGGAGGAAATCGGTACTTCGTGACGTTCATCGATGATATAAGTCGGAAGACATGGGTATACGCGATGAAGAAAAAGTCCGATGTGTTTGGCATCTTCAAACACTGGATTGCGCAGGTGGAGAACCAAACGGGGATGAAGGTTAAATGCCTAAAGTCCGATAATGGCGGGGAATACTGCACCCAAGAGTTCGAGGAGTTTTGCTCTCAAAAAGGTATTCGTTGGTTGAAGACGGTACCTGGGACGCCACAGCAAAATGGTATCGCTGAAAGGATGAACAGAACGATCCTAGAGCGAGTGCGAAGCATGACCTTAAATGCGAATCTGCCAAAATTCTTATGGGCAGCAGCGGTCGATGTTGCTATATATCTGATCAACAGAAGCCCGGCGAGTGAACTTGATGGAGGCATTCCAGAAGAAATTTGGTCGGGTAAACCGGTCAACTATTCGCACCTTAAAGTATTTGACTGTATCGCGTATTCTTTGATTGATAAGGCGGAAAGGAGTAAGCTTGACTCCAAATCTAAGAAGTGTGCTTTCATCGGGTATGGTGGAGACGAGTTCGGATATCGGCTGTGGGATTACACAAGTAAGAAAGTAATACGAAACTGGAACGTTGTCTTTGATGAGCAGCACTTATATAGAGAAGAAAAGCAAAGCCAAAGATGGTGTTGTATCTGAGTTCATGAAGTTAGACGGAACTCAAGAGAACAATCAGGTGTCCACAAGTGGGGATCAAAACATGGAAGAAGCTGCAGTGCAGGATCAGACTCAAGAACATGATGGTGACTATGTTCAGCAACCAGATGTGCTAGTTCTGAGAAGATCTACGAGAGAAAGGAGGCTACCTGAAAGACTTGTGACCGACTTCATTTTGTACATGGATTTGGGAGAACCTGAATCCCTTGAAGAGGCGACGCAAGACGGTGCTAGTTAGCAGTGGGAGCGAGCTATGGACGAGGAAATGGATTCTTTGAAGAAGAACCGCACGTGGGACCTAGTGAAGCTACCCAAGGGTCGAAAAGTGTTGCTGAATAGATGGGTGTACAGGATAAAAGATGAGGCTGATGGTGTGAAGCGGTACAAGGCTCGCTTGGTAGTCAAGGGATATGCGCAAAAACAAGGAATTGACTATCAAGAGATATTTTCTCCTGTGGTGAAAATGATATCAATTCGGGTGATTCTCAGTATTGTGGCGGTGGAGGATATGCACTTGATGTGAAGACCGCGTTCCTTCATGGAGATTTGGTGGAGGAGATCTATATGATGCAGCCACCGGGATACGAGGTGAAGGGAAAAGAAACTATGGTGTGTAGACTGTGAAAGAGTTTGTACGGCCTTAAGCAAGCTCCAAGACAGTGGTATCTCAAATTCGATCAGTTCATGCTATAGACGGGATTTGTGCGTGGTGAGTCAGATCACTGTGTCTATATTCAGACTTTTGAGGATGAAGACTATATCATTCTATCACTCTATGTAGATGATATGTTGGTAGCGGGTCTGAACTTCGAGAAAATTCAAAGTCTGAAGAAGATGATGGCTGAAAAGTTTTCCATGAAAGATTTGGGAGCGGCCAAACAAATTTTGGGCATGAAGATCGTTCGAGATAGGAAGCAACGGAAGCTGTGGTTATCGCAAAGCGACTATATCGAGAAGGTTTTGAAGCGGTTCAATATGGACAAGTCAAAACCGGTGAGTACGTCTTTAGCAAAACATTTCAAACTCATGAAGGAGTTTTGCCCTACAACTCAAGAGCAGAAAGACGAGATGGTAAGAGTGCCTTATGCTTCTGCGGTGGGGATTTTAATGTATGCAATGGTGAATACGAGACCGGATATTGCACATGCAGTGGGAGTTGTGAGCCGGTATATGCAAAACCCGGGGAAGGAGCATTGGAATGCGGTGAAGTGGATTTTGAGGTATCTTAGAGGTACGTCTAGTCACTGCTTATGTTTTGGGGGTGACTCTCTAAAAGTACAAGGTTACGTTGGTGCGGACTACTCGGGTGATCGAGATAGTGGGAAGAGCACAACAGGATATGTATTTACAGTTGGGGGAACAACGGTGAGTTGGGTATCTCAACTGCAATAAGTGGTAGCATTGTCAACTACGGAGGCTGAGTACGTGGCGATCACGGAAGCCAGCAAAGAGATGATATGGTTACAAGGGTTACTCGAAGAGTTGAGTAAGAAGCAAGACTTCCTTGTGGAGCAACAACCAAAGTGCAATACATTTGGCGAAGAATGCAGCATATCATTCTCGGACGAAGCATATCAAGGTGCGATACCATTTCATACGCATAGCGTTGGAAGATGGTGAGTTGACACTGCAGAAGATCGCGGGAGAAAAGAATCCGGCGGATATGTTCACCAAAATTGTAGACAGAGATAAGCTGAATCTCTGTCGCAGAACGGTGAATCTCTCCATGAAAATTTGATGAGGAGAGAGCAGCAGCGGAATCGTGTGAAGTTTACTAGTGTTGAGAATCAAGCCAAAAAAATACTCCAAGTAGGACAATGTCGAGATTGTGATGAATTTGCATCAAGGTGGAGTTTGTTGAAAATTGATGCAAATTAAAGTTTCGGGTTAGGTGCCACTTTTTGACATGCATGACATTGTTAGGTGGTAATAATGTTAGGTGATGACTTTGTTAGGTGCTACTTTTGACATGCATGACATTGTTAGGTGGTGACAATGAAAGGTGGTGACTTTCTTAGGTGCTACTTTTGACATGCATGACATTGTTAGGTGGTGACAATGAAAGGTGGCGATTTTTTGTGACATTGTCTTAAGTGTTATAAAAGCACATCTTATGAGTGAGGCATTTTGCATCCATCACAAGCATCATCACAAGAGGCAAAGGCCAAGAGAGATTTGTATAGAGAGATTTGAGAGAAATCTCCTAGGGTTGTTCTTGTTTGCAAACTTGATTCAAGTATAGTAGACGTTTGCAGATTCCGCTCTGCCGGGGACTAGCCATACGGTGTGTGAATCTCGTTAACAAATCTATCTTGTTTGTGATTGATTACTTTCTTATTCCTGCATTTTTAATTTATATTTTCTTTCGTCGTTTAATTGCGTGATTGTATTTTTGCGTGATTTGGGTTTTGTCGCGAGTACTGTTCCGTGGATTGACCCTTCCTCCCAACACCTTCACGGTTTGTTTGTTTTTTTGACAAATACGGTGGGATGCCCTGCGTTCCATTAAAAGGGCTTGAGGAAACTTTACACAAATAAAAATAAAAAAAAGGAAAGAAGCAATGCAAGCGAAAATAAAGATATAACATAGATCAAGCACTAGCAGACACCAAAAGTTAAACACGAAGGTAAGAACAAATTCGCTCCTCCAAACACATGTTCAGAAAATCAGATAACAGGTTAGTACCAGCAAAGTTTTAAAGAAGAATCTTTACTAAAAAGTAACAATAGAATCAAAAGAGATTTTATCTAACTATGCTATATATGCATCTTCCAAAATCAAAACAAATCTTATTAATCTTGATAATTGTTTTTCTTGACTCGTTTATTCTGACAGATGAACATGTATTAGATATTTTTATATTTTTCCTATTCTTGATATCTTATAGACAGCCGTAATATGACTGTGGAGAGATATTTTCAAGCCACATGTAGCATGGTTGGCTCTGTCACGTGACGATCGTAGCGCACTCTGGGAAGTGGGGCGTGACAGGGTATAGTGTTTATTCTTAGGTCATTTAGAAGAGTTGTATATATAATCAAGAATAATAATTTACAGCAACTACAAATTATATTTAAAATTTATAATAAAATATTTATGCGAGATTTAATTTTATGTTCTTCATACATCAAATTTCAAAATTTTGTGCCATTTAAAAAGAGCAAAATCAGCTTTTAAATAAACATAAAGCTTAACTCGGTAATTTGGAGCGGTGGTTTTCTTTTGCATCTTTATTTGTCAAGGGCAAATAGGACGTTGAGTCAATATGGATAAAATTTCAAGGGTTTGTTGAGGTCTTAAATAGGTTTCAGCTTACTATCGAGCCACTTAATTTTCGTCCCTCCAACGCCTAATAGCTAGTTCCGTCCTTGCTATAATTCACTAAGTTTACCCGGAACAAAACATACTACACTATTCAAACATGCAAGAAATATAAGTAGCCACGAATGATAACACCACACATGCCCACCACAAGCACTTTTCTGCCACTTCAAACTTCCCTACTCGTCCCTTCAATGCCCAGAACGGGCCGCTTGTGTTGAACTAACATGTGCAAGGAGCCGGCTGTGTTATTTTATGTTTAATAAGACATTATTGATGTGGTCATATGTAAGGATGATAATATAATAAATAAAGGGAAGGATAAAATAATTAGGCAACAAATTTCTATATTTATTAACCGCGGTTCAAGTTGGGTAAAGCTCATATATTTACTTCGCTTTTACATTATAAAATAAGCAGCCGACTATATTCACTGTTCATAATAGCATTTAAAGTGATACGTCCATACTCGACCGACATTCGTAAAGCATGCAGAATATAAAAATTCTTATTATATATAATTAAGAGAGGGTACAAGAGCGGAGGGGGAGGGGTTATCAATAACGGTTGCTCAAATGATCTGTAACGCAGATGTGCTAAAATAGGATCCTAAAATAGGAATTTGAAAGAAAGATTAGGGTCCTAAAAGAGGAATTTGAGTAAAAGGATTGTCCTTTATGCATTTTGGGATATAATTTGTGCAGTTTACATCCCTCTCAATTAGATACTGAAAAACTAAGAAATATAGAAATTTGTTGCCTTAAAACTATAGGAATATGCCACACAGATCCTTCCTCTCCAAAAGTTGGGAGCGTGGCTCTTAATGTGGGAGAATCCTTGGCTGCTCTTTGTAGCCAAACAACACATTAACCCCCATGTCCATGGGAACTCGGAATCTTGCCACACATAATGATGATGATGATGAAAATGTAGTGCGAATGCATATAAATAGTGATCATAAGATATTGGGATCCCCCATGAATATATATCCACCAGAGAACCTAGATCTCATTGGGTAAAAGTCAATCAACAAAAAACATTAATTCTATATCAAATCCAAGCCATAGAAGATATACAAGGAACACAATATTTTGGCAACTTGCCCACAGTACCGTGCAATAGTATAAAAATGTAAATTAATCCGTAACTTGATCATACAAGCAGTGGTTGAACCCAAACCTCAACAGCAGAAAGTATTTACCACTGGCTTCTACGCAGTGGAAAGGGATATTGACAAGGTATCAGAGCAAATCCAGATTCAATTTCAACTTGTCACGTATTAAATATGGATTTATTGAAATTAAAATATTGTACGTTGTGCAGAAGCTTAGGTTTCGACCCAAAGGGCCTTCGACCTGCAGGACGTGTTAGAATGTCTAATATATTCATTCAATTCTCATTGTAACTTTAAAGTTTTGGTATTGCCGTCCGAAATTAATAGTGCATAGGTGAGGAAAGCTCATTTGCTCAAGCATGCAATAACCATCCAAATGGAACTATATCTATAAATAAAAAATGAATAGAAAAATAGCAAGGGCCATCCAAATGAAAGAGCGAATCTCCTATATATCTTTTTGGGATATGATCATATGAATGTATCAGAGGGAGTCTTGGAGGGGATGAAGAACTAGTTGCATTTTTCAACCCTGGCTCCATTAAAAACTTTCTATTCAAAGCGATGGCATTGGACGGTGGGAATGGATCGCCCTAGTAATAAATAGAAGCTATATTTAGCCCTTTTATTTAATAGACTTTTCACTTTCTTTTGCTTTTATTTAATAGACTTTTCCCTTTTCACTTTCTATGTATTAATTCACATTTCTCAAATTTGCTTTTCTTTTTTTCTTTTCCCCCTAACTAAAATGGAAATATCCGTTGTTCACTGAATGAAAAGTTTGAAGAAACTAATACAAAAGAAAGAAAATAGAAATTGAAGAGAAAAAAATGTGTGCATTTTGTTTCTCTTTGGCTTCCCGGCATTTTTCAAAGTAAACCACGGATACTTGCACGGTATGCCGGTCCTCTATACTATATTAAATATTTAATACTATTATTTTATTACAAACGTATATTTATATTTAAAAAAATATCATTTGTAATATATTATATAAAATCCAAACATATTTTGTTGAAATTGATATACTGGCCATACTAGTCTGTGTGCCGCTAATTGTCATCAACCTGTATTATACATAAAAATTAATATGGTTTTTCCAATGAAGTGTTTGTTGGGATGTCTTGTATTCTAACTAAGTTTGGTTTCCAAGCTGACTCGGTTCATCAACCGATCATGCCTGTAATTTCTCGATCTAAAATTAGTAAAACGATTTTTGCTGTTGTCCATGGTTTTTCCCGACATGGGTTTTCCATGGCCTCTCTGTCTTGATTGTTGTAATGTTTGTATTTGTTTATCTCTGTTTATCCTATACATCTGTCACGATATCTCTAGGGCTTCCAAGTTCCAAAAGTAGCTGGAAAGCCTATAGACCGTCCAAAATCTCTTTGCCAATTGCATATTTCATGTTACTTTCACAGTAGAAAGATTCTCATGAAGGCACTCCATGCTACCACCTTAAATAGAGACACATTGAGAGGCAGAAGAGAGTCAAGTCAAGTGTAAATATTCTTCTCCCTCTTGATTAATTAGATCTCTCTTCATTCTCCTATGGCGAAGAGCTGTAGTCGTGCTTCTATTCTTCTCATTGCATTGCTTCTTGCAGCTGAAACTTTCTCCAGCTCTGAAGGAAGGCTCTTGGTAGAGAAAGAGAAGCCCATGAATGCAGGTATCAATAAGTCCAAAGTTCATAAAGGTTCCTCCGACGAAGCGAGCTGGCGTGCCTCGACGGCGGTGACCACCAAAGACACGCGACCTACAGCGCCAGGCGACAGCCCTGGCGTTGGCCATTCTGCTCAATACAATGTTTGATTCTTGAATTAATGCATCCTAGCGAGCTAGGCCTCCCTTGTTACTTTATTAATTAGGTTGAAGCTATCCTGTAGATTGTGACATAAAGTTTAATTATGTGACTATTAGAACAAATGAATCATGCGAAAACATAGTATTGTTATCGAAGAAATTAGTTAATGTGTGTGTGTATGTATGTATGTATATCGATTCCATGGTTCATTAATATCTAAGCTTATAGTCTCATAATGATTATTGTCATTGTTTGTAAATATCTTGTTTTTCATTTATTATATATCACCTATGGAATATGCTGTTCAAATTCTTGGAAAAGTTCATGTTGGATGATGCCTGCACAGAGAGAGAGAGAGAGAGAGAGAGAGTGTGTGTGTGTGTGTGTGTGTATTGGCCCTTTACCACATTCATATAGGTCCATCTATTTAAGAATTGAGTCTTAGTATACTGAGCTGCCTCTGTACAGTCTAATAAATTCTTTTGATCTAATTAAGGAGACTTTGAGAATCTGTCTTCAAATTAATGTCTCAGGACTCGGATACAAAGGGACTAATTAAGATGAAAGAGTTGGTAGTAAAAGAACACGAAACTGGTCAATAAGGGATCATTATAGTTCAAAGCTTCCAACCAGCATGAATTAAATAAGGCTGAATATCGGCGGTAGCCCCATAGCAGCGGTTGTATGACCCGGCCGGGGGTGGGGAGCCCCATCCCAACAGGGCTCCATGCCGCTCCAACCCTCCACATCCGATTTACCCTACCGACTGCTGCAGCCTCATTTAACTCAACCAATATACATAAATTATAAATGCGAATGACTAAGGCTGAAATGAGTAATTTATCCTACCTATAAAGAAATAGATTCTAGCACAATATTTCCTTCCTTCTTTTTGCCAAAGATTCTAGCACAATATTTGTTTGCGCGTGTGCTCCATGTTAGAATATACATATAAAGTATTTTTCTCATTCTTTCATCACAAACTTAAAGTTTTTGAGAAACCACAGACCTTCAATTCCCATAAATTAAACGGGCATTTATTCGAAATAGAATTAATGTTGTGAAGTGCTTAAATGAATAGCTTTAGCTTTTATTATATATGTGCGTATATAGAGACGTTATTAATTCGGTGTTAATTTGCACCCAGACGCACGAGAGAGAAAAATATTATGATTTTGTAATGTTGCTGTTTGTTTTTCTCTTTTTCATTTTGAATTTGTATTTGTATCTGCATGTATTTGCATCGAAGAAAGAGTGGATTGTGTTTACTAATTCTCTTGATGGAGGAGGGTCTATCTATTAGATCAGATTATGCATTGATTGGGTGGATATAGACAATCTTATAACACAAACATGAGCCTAATTGTACTTAGGCCAAAAAAGAAAGGAAAAGGCAAGAGAAAGGGGGGAAAAATGAGCCGGACACGTATACATTTGAGTTTCTTTACAGAATTTGACGTTATGATCATCTGGACATTACAAAATCTAATCAACATAGTCTGCATATATATATATATATATATATATATATATATATATAGAGAGAGAGAGAGAGAGAGAGAGAGATCATCTGGACATTACAAAATCTAATCAACATAGTCTGCATATATATATATATATATATAGAGAGAGAGAGAGAGGGGGAGGGGGGGGAGAGAATAATGGAGGAAAGATGCTATAGGAGGGAATTTACTTCTATGGCGTTGAGAAAATAGGTAGACCTTGATCCATATAAAAAGTAAAACAAGAAATATCTCTCTTGTTTTACTTTTTATATTGAGTAAGTTCTAAAGGAAACATTTTTAGGATTAAATGCATTAATTACTTGGCAAAAAGCTATGAAGTTAGCTCTTGAATGTGATTTTAATTTCCCTGTCATTTTGAAATTGCTTTATATAACTCGATCAACATCATACAAGATAACATCATTTTAAAATTTCCGGGCTAGCTTTGCCCTGCAACAAGAACCCGTTTCTATCTCCAACTCCTCTTGAGCGATCTATTTCATATTTAGGAAGATTCCTATATATGCTTTCCTTACTTTCATTTATTTTCCCTACAATATTGAAGGAAGTTTGTTAGCTGTAAAGAGTGGCGCGCACTTATACAAGAACCATCCAAATAAAGGAGGGTGTGGAGAGAGCATGCATGTGAATGGTTAATTATTGCAAGTGTTTGTTGTGGCCAACTTGAGATTTTTAATCCTCAATCTTGCATATATAAATGAATGGTTATGACTTATGATGACTCCACAATTAGAACTTGTATAAGACCATAAGAACTATACTAGATAAAAATGCAACTAGCTAGCTAGAGAGGGCGCGCTAAAGAATTAGCATTGACTATGATTAATAATTCACACAACCATACAATTAGATTTTGTATGATACCCAATGAGAAAGAATTAATTAAGGTTCATTTTGTCCATATGCACATACTATATATTACTAATTGCCAATTGCTATATATTTTAGTCCTTCATTTAATTGTAAAGTAATATCTGAAGGTGTTAGCTCCGAGTCATTTCAAAATTTCAGCTAATCTTATATATTACACCAGTCTTAAGTTATTAAGTATATATATAATCATTTCTGAAAACAAAACATCTCTGTAACTAATAAAAAAATTACGATTTTATGATTTATTTTTTCATTTTAATTATAAGATATTAAGTCTCAAATGGAATAATTGACATAGGGCGCGCAGTTAAACTAGCTACTCAGAAAGCTGTTAGGATCTTCACAACTTTATGTTCGGTCTACGATGTAGCCGAATGTGTTTGGAGGAGAGAATGGATAGAGAATGGAGAAAGTATCAATAAACTATTCTTATATTTTCCTTGCTATATAAAAACTTTACAAAACATCTCCTTATATAGGAGTTTACATGCCCCTTCATTATGACTCTTCATAATACCAATTGATTACAATAACCGTTACATATCCTTTCATTAAACCTATTCATGAATTGGTATCCCTTCCTTTTATAACCGATGTCTCTTCAATTCTTTGTAACCGAAAACAAGTTTAATTTCTAACATGCTCCCTTAAACTTGTTTTACCATGCCGATCTTTCCTCGTAATTTTGCGAACACTTCAAATTTTAGGGGCTTTGTAAAAATGTCGGCCAGTTGATCTTGTGATTTGACATGAACGAGTTCGACCTCTTTCTTCCTCACATGTTCTCTGATAGAGTGATACCGAATATCAATGTGCTTGCTTCGTTCATGAAACACTGGATTCTTCGCCAGTGCTATAGCAGATTGGTTGTCCACATACATCTTCGTAGGTCCTTCCTGTTCAACCTTTAGATCTTTCAGCAGATTTCTTAGCCATATAGCATGGCAAACTCCAGCCGATATAGCAACGTATTCGGCTTCACAAGTTGATAGTGTCACTATCGGTTGCTTCTTGGAACCCCAAGTAAATGCTGATTCACCGATGAAGAAAATGTACCCTGTCGTACTTTTCCGGTCATCTATATCTCCTCCCCAATCGCTATCGGTATATGCATATAATTCAAAATTGTTAGATTTCGAATAGAACAAACCGAAATTTGGTGTACCTTTGATATATCTCAATATTCTTTTCGCCGCTGATAAATGTGTCAATTTCGGTTCTTCCATGTATCGGCTGATCAAGCCGACTCCATATAGAATATCCGGTCTTGTGCATGTAAGATACCGAAGACTGCCTACCAAGCTTTTAAAATGCGTCGAGTCCACATTGCTCCCTTCATCGAACTTTGATAATTTTGTTCCGCAGTCTACTGGGGTATTGACCGAATTGCTTTGCTTCATATTGAACTTTCTCAAAATCGACCGAGCATATCCTTCTTGGGATAAGAAAATCCCATTCGGTCTTTGCTTTACCTCTATTCCCAAATAATATGCCATCTGACCGATGTCGGTCATTTCAAATTCTTTAACCATCGAGCTTTTGAAGTCATCGAACATACGTGGATTGTTTCCTGTGAAGATGAGATCATCCACATATAAACATACTATAAAAATATCACCTTTTTCGGACTTCTTTATGTATAATGCATGCTCATAAGGACACTTCATGAAACCATGTGCTTGGAAGTATATGTCGATTCGACTATTCCATGCTCTCGGTGCCTGCTTCAGGCCATATAAAGCCTTCTTTAGCTTCAGTACTTTCGACTCATGTCCTTTCTTCTCATAACCGAGTGGTTGCTCGATGTAGACTTCTTCTTCAAGATATCCATTGAGGAATGCCGATTTAACATCCAATTGATATATTTTCCAACTGAATTGAGCCGCCATAGCAATGATCAGTCGAATTGTCTCGAGTCGCGCTACTGGTGAGAAAACTTCATCATAATCAATGCCAGCTTGTTGTTTGTAGCCTTTGACCACTAACCTTGCCTTGTATCGCTCGATTTCTCCCTTAGCGTTCTTTTTCTCCTTGTACACCCATTTCACTCTTATGGGTTTCTTGCCTTTTGGGAAGTTCGGTGATCTCCCAAGTTCCATTTCTCTCAATAGCACTGATTTCTTCGTCCATTGCTTCTTTCCACCTTCGGTCTTTGACCGCTTCTTCAAAATTCATTGGCTCGCATTCGGCAAACAAACAAAATAATGTTAGATTATTTTGCATTTCGGTTACCTCATATAACTCGGTCATAGTCCTCGTCCTTGGATTTCTTGGTGGAGTTGAACTTGACGACGCTTCGGTTTGTGGAGAACCGACTTGAGGCGAATTGTACCGAGGTGTTGTTGCAGGCGATGGAACATCAACTTCGACTTCATTTCTTTTCTTTTCTTCTTGACCGAGTACTTCATTCGGTGCTGCTTTCGGCTTCATCGCTCCAACTCCATGAGCTTTCTTCATCAAATTCGACATCTCGGCTAACAATGACCTTCTTATTGACTGGATCAAACAGCTTGTAGCCTTTGGTTCTTAGATCATAACCGATAAAAATCAACCGAGAACTTCAGTCATCAAGTTTTACTCTCTTTTGTTCGGGGACATGAGCATATGCTATGCTCCCGAAAATTTTAAAGTGACTTACATTCGGCTTATAACCATGCCACATCTCCTGCGGTGTTACATTTTGTAGACTCTGGGTTGGGCATCGGTTTAGAATGTACACAGCACATGCAACCGCTTCTGCCCAAAATTCCTTCGGCATATTTTTACTACTCAACATACATCTCACCATGTCTAATATGGTTCTATTTTTTCGTTCGACCACTCCATTTTGTTGTGGTGAATAGGAGGCCGTTAAGAAATGCCGAATCCCATTTTCTTTGCAAAAATTTTCAAACTCATTTGAAGTGAATTCTCCACCTCGGTCTGACCTGACCGATTTCAAATAAAACCCACTTTCTTTTTCCACATTCATTTTGAATCTTTTAAAATTTTCAAAAACTTCCGATTTATTTTTTAGAAAATATACCCATGTTTTCCTTGTGAAATCATCAATAAATGTTAGAATGTACCTTTTTCCACCAAATGAATTTGGAGTAATTGGTCCACATACATCGGTGTGGACAAGTTGTAATGGCTCCTTGACTTTAAACTCGGCTTCTTTTGGAAAACTTGCTCGGTGATGTTTACCAAGTAAACACCCTTCACATAACTCTTTCGGTTCATTCATAATCGGCAAACCTTTGACCATGTTCTTCCTCGCCAACAAGTTTAGTCCGCCGAAATTGAGATGTCCATACCTCATATGCCATAACCGAGCCGAATCTTTCACTGATGATTTTAGACACTTTGCTTCACCATATTTGATATCCAATAGAAATAGCCGATTCTTCGTCATCTGCACTTTTGCTATCAACTTCATTCGGTTATCTCTTAAGAAAAGAGTTCGATCCTTTAAATGAATATCGAAATTCTTTTCTAAGAGTTGTCCCAAACTCAAGATGTTGTTTTTCATATTCGGCACATAATACACATTTTCGATATATTTTTGTGATCCATCTTTCAGTCGAATTAAAATTTTACCTTTGCCTTTTACTGGTACCTTCGAACAGTCACCGAATGTGACTTGGCCACTCACCGATTCGTCCAAGTCTACGAACATGTTTCGCTTGCCACACATATGATTACTTGCACCAGTATCGAGATACCAAGTGTCGGCACTTTCTTCGTCACCTTTAAAAGCCAGCAGAAGTACATCGTCATTGTAATCTTCTTTCTCCACAAAGTTTGATTTTTCCTCGACTGTTTTTCCCCAACAGTCTGCTGCGTAGTGACCGAATTTCTTGCAATTATAGCATTGAACATTCGGTCTCCCTCTTCCACCAGTCGATCGTCCTCGGCCTCGACCTCGGCCGAAATTTTGGCTTTGGCTTCTATCGTCATTGTTTTGACCTCCTCGACCACCTTGTCCTCGACCGAATTGACCTCGGCCACGGCCTCTTCCTCGGCCGCGTGTATTTCCTCGATTTCGGTCATTTTGACCATTTTCAACCGAATCACCTTTCAAATTAACTTGTGTTTGTAGTAATTTTTCAATCGGTTCTTGCTTTTTCACGAACCGTTCTTCGTGGGCTTTTAGTGAACCCAGCAACTCATCTATCGTCATTTCTTCAAGATTCTTTGACTCTTCAATTGAACACACAATGAAGTCAAACTTCGGTGGTAGTGACCGAAGAATTTTCTCCATCACCCTTACATCCTCCATTTTTTCTCTGTTCCTCTTCATTTGGTTGACCACCGTAAGTACTCGGGCATTATAGTCAGTCACCGATTCATTCTCCTCCATTTTTAACAATTCAAACTCCCTCCTTAGTGATTGTAAGCGTACCTTTTTAACCTTCTCGACTCCTTGGAAGGTTTTCTCAAGTATCTCCCACTGTTGCTTTGCATTAGTGGCAGCCGAAATCTTCTCGAAAGTCGAATCATCGACACCTTGCTCGATAAAGTATCTTGCGGTACAATCTTTCTCGAATAATTTTTCGTGGGTCGTTCTCTGAGCCGCCGTCAGTGCAGCTTCATCTTGAGGCCGATCATAGCCTCGGACCACCACATCCCAAGCGCCTACTGCTCCCAAAACAGTCTTCATTTTGATGCTCCAATTTTCATAGTTATCTTTGGTGAGGCGTGGGGCGTTGTACGAGAGTGTTGTCTTCGACATTTTCTTCGAACCTTGCTCTGATACCACTTTGTTAGGATCTTCACAACTTTATGTTCGGTCTACGATGTAGCCGAATGTGTTTGGAGGAGAGAATGGATAGAGAATGGAGAAAGTATCAATAAACTATTCTTATATTTTCCTTGCTATATAAAAACTTTACAAAACATCTCCTTATATAGGAGTTTACATGCCCCTTCATTATGACTCTTCATAATACCAATTGATTACAATAACCGTTACATATCCTTTCATTAAACCTATTCATGAATTGGTATCCCTTCCTTTTATAACCGATGTCTCTTCAATTCTTTGTAACCGAAAACAAGTTTAATTTCTAACAAAAGCTGCATCGGCCATGCAAATTCTTTAGGACATCCATCTTTTAATATAAAAAAAAAATTGAAAACCTTGAGCAAGCACAAACTCAAATTTCTTCTGAATTCCGCAATCATAGTTTAATATGGTAGTCATGAGCTGTGTGAAGCCTTTAAATAGCCATGACCAACAAAAACCCTTCTACAAAACCCTTATTGTTTCTTTGCATACATCTCTTCCTCTCATCTTCTTAATTTGTGTGCCTCACTATATATCTCTAGCTCCACTCTCATGGCTTCTACATGCACTTGTGCTTTACTTATAGTGGTAATCATCTTTGCGATTGAGATCACTTTGCCATCCGAATCAAGAAGTATCAAAGACTCGATCGAAGTGCCGTCCTCAGCACGCGGCAACTCGTTGGTGAGCCTTGATGATTCACTGCCATCGACGCCCGGGCATAGCCCGGGTGTAGGCCATGCCCTTCACACCAAAAGTGGGAACAAGGACAGATAGAGAATAAGAAGAGTGTGTGTGTGTGTGTGTGTTTCTTCTCTTATATATGCTTGCATGTGTGTAATTATCTTCCATTTGATGCCTCACAATTTATTTTATATTCATGTAATTACGTTGTTCTTTTGGCATTTATGGATATTTTAACACAACTGCTTGGATTTAGAATGCCATTCAATAATACATAATTCCAACCATCAATTCATGATTTATTTTTATGACAGAGATCTATTGTTATTATATATGACTGAAATTTATTCTCATTACTTGCCAAGGAAAAAACAAATGAATCTAGATATCAATGCTTGTTCAAATAGTAATATGTCCATTAAAATCAATCAATGGAGGCACATATCAAATTAAGTCTGTGATGTTTTAGTACTGATTATAATATATGTCAATTTGTAATGTCTATGCATGCTGATTACAAGAGCCTCTCCAACCTTCTATATATATTCCCGTGTCAAACACAAGTGGCTATTGACTACTTGTAATTAATATTCATTTTTCTATGTTTAAATTGTAACTGATGGAAGCGGGGTGCGAATCTTAGATCTCTTACTGCCAACGAAAAGATACTTTACCATTAGTTTAAAGTGGCCAACTGTTGACTGTTTGTAATTAGTTTAAAGTATCCCTATATATGACTTTGGAGATTCATGCCCCACTTCTTTGGGCTACTTTCTATTTTTGCATAAAAAATGTATAAACAAAATGGTAATAGCTTTACCACCGTTTTCTTCAAATTGCGGTAGTCAGGACAACCTTTATAAGATGATTATATATTATTTAAGTGCTATCATGATCATAATCTGAGGTTTAATTTTCTATACAACAATGCTAGTTAAGAAATGGCAGTTGTGTTGTGCTCACTCAATAGAAAAAGTTAAACATGCTTTCATAATTTAGAGATGTTTCATTTGATTTTCTGTCAGATTTTTTTTTTTTGAGTTTAGATTGATTTTGGGTCAACTTAATTAGGATTTACAAGTTTTTTAGATGAGGTTAACGGAGGAAAGGTAGGGAATTTAGGCCTATGGCATCGGAAAAATGCACTCTCCATGATTTTTTCCGACGATCGGCATACATCACCTCCATCTTTATTATCTAAGATGTGGATACACCAAAGTTCATATGATTATACCATTTTTCACCGTTGATTTAGTCAGTGCAAAATTAATGGATTACCGACAATAGAATTTTTTACATTGCTAATTCAACGGTGAAAAAATGATGGAATCACATGAAATTTGGTGTATGCACATCTTAGATGATAACGATTATGATGATGGATGCCGATCGTCGGAAAAAATGATGGATGTTGTATTTTTTCGACGCCATAGGAGGAAATCCCTTTCTATGGCCTCTTTCCTCCATTATTCTCTTTTTAGATTGTATTTTAGATGGTATCTTGCAAATATATAAGAGGTCTCAATCCTATTGGTCCTAGCATGCTTGGTAGATTCTCGATGATAATATCTTATTATGATTGAAAGTAACGATATGCGACATGTATTGCAGAGGTGCATGCTTGTAGACTGTTTTCTCAGAGGTACTGCTGGATTGGATTATATATATAGTACCATGTTAGAATTTTAAATATTTTGGGTATTTGGCGCCTTTTATGAGTATACATGGATTTTCAATAATAGCAGTATTCTTATTGTTTTTCATTTGGGATTATTCCAACAGCTAAAAACTAAAGGCATTTTATGTAAGCCGCACATGTTTTGAAACCGAGTGCGGACCAATATTCGTACAAAAATAGTGATTCCTATGATTTAATTTCATCGTAGTCTACAAGCTTTCCAGGCCCAGGAGCATGCATGCACCTTGTAAAAATAGGACGACGATAAAATTACTTTACAACTTAGCAAGGCAAAATTGAATATTCACACTACCATAAAAAGTTGAGAAAGCTCCAAAACTTGGGGAGCCAACCAAATTTTGCAGATGCCCCCTTTAGCTTTTTGGATGTGGGACCCACAAAGCACTCCTAAGCCTATCATTAATGGGCATCATTCTTATAATTCCCTCTTCTCTTTGTCCCTCCAAAAACACAACCTTATTAGTTTCTAGTGGTCATGTGGGTCCATGCTGTCTAATTATTTATTTTAATTTGCATGCGGGCAAAAATCTGTTTTCTTAATCAATATTTTACCTTTAACTTGAATGTGGTAAGATTCCCCTTTCTCTATGTGGAGTTTTGTTATTTTATTATAACACTTAGGTTCCGCAGGAATTACTACC
This sequence comes from Agapanthus africanus, assembly GCA_030015575.1. Taxonomy (NCBI): domain Eukaryota; kingdom Viridiplantae; phylum Streptophyta; class Magnoliopsida; order Asparagales; family Amaryllidaceae; genus Agapanthus; species Agapanthus africanus. The sequence goes on from CM057341.1 coordinate 80,179,343, forward strand.
ATTAATCCATAAAATTTTAATACATTGAAAAAAATTAATTATATAAAGTGTGTGTATAGTTAGTAGATTAATCGATATAAAAGCGCACGTGTTTATTTGCAATTACAAAAGTCCATGATATTTATTTGAGAGAGAAAAACTCCATGGTATTTACACAAAAATAATTAAAAGTTTATGGTATTTTAGTGAAAATCTAGTTGGGTTTTTAGCTAACGACGTAACTGTAATTATTTTGAAGTTTAGCCATCCCAACAATGAAAAACAATGAAGGTACATGCTATTTACATATGAAAATCAAAGTATACCGTATTCATCTGAAAAACGGTAAAAGTCCATGGTATTTATTTGTAAACAACAAACTCCACGATATTTATCTGCAAAACGTTATAATATCATTGTATTTAATTGTAAACAAAAAAGCCTACGTACGTACGATATTTATCTTGAAAGCGGTGAAAGGCCATGGTATTTATCTGTAATAAAATCCATAGTATTTATCTGAAAAACGGTGAAAGCCATGGTATTTATTTGTAAACAACAAACTCCACGATATTTATCTGCAAAACGTTATAATATCATTGTATTTATTTGTAAACAAAAAAGCCTACGTACGTACGATATTTATCTTGAAAGCGGTGAAAGGCCATGGTATTTATCTGTAATAAAATCCATAGTATTTATCTGAAAAACGGTGAAAGCCATGGTATTTATCTGTAACAAAATTCATAGTATTTATCCAAAAAACAGTGAAAGGTCATTGTACTTATCTGCAAGAAATCCATAGTACTTATCTGCACAACATCGAATGTAAATGGTATTTATTTTCAGCAAACAAAATGCATGGTATTTATCTGAAAAATGTTGAAAGATCATAGCATTTTAGTGAAAACTTGTCTGGGTTTTGAGGTGATTGCAGAACCCTAAATATATAAAAATTATGCCAAAATCAAGATTTCCAATTTTACCCCTGTTACTTAAAAAAACACAGCTTTGTTAAAATGCTGTATTTAATGTCAAAATTGAGTGGGAGTGAAAGAGTGGCGGAAAAATTGAAAATATTGAAATTTTCACTTTTTCAACCCCACTTTCTTTCTTATGATATAATGATAATGATGGCTGTGAAGGTTTATTTTATTTTACTAGGAAAGTTTTATTTGTAAAATATAGGAAAGATATAGCAAAACTTGTAACCAGCTAATAACTAGCTTGCAAACATATTCGTTCAAATTGAATTTATCAGTTGTCCATTCATTATTATCGTTTCAAACTTTACATGTGCAAAATTCTGACAAGGACAAAAAATTGGAACCAGCTGCCTCTCTATTTTCTTGAGAGTGAATCATGTGTGTATGCATGCTCTTTTTGGACTATATATAATATGTAAACCATTAATAGGGTACGGAGAGATACAGAATGGTTGGAGACTAGATTGATGGCTGAGGATCATCACGCAGTTGCAATTGGTCTTCCACTTTCTAGGGCTATGGACCTTTGAGCTTAATTTATTTATTGGAGGCTAAACTTTCTTTTTGATTTGGCAAAATAATAATAATAATAATATACTTTTTTCTTGAATCTGCCTCTTCGTTTCTTGTGTGTGTGTTGGATGGGTCCTTCCACCAGGGTTTTTTTCCCAGAGGCCCTCTAGAACATTGTTAATTTGAAAACCACCCCATAAAACATAATATTTTTAAACATACCTACTAAAACTCTTAATTAAACTAAATTGCCCATATACTAATTATCATCCCTGACACCGTTAGAAATCTTCTTTAAGAAGCTAAAATGATGATTTGAAGATGAAAGTTTGAAAAAATAAAACTAATGAGTTTTGCACAAAAATGAAAAAACATGAGGATCTGATGTCAGATAAGATTTTTTCTCATAATTCGATCCAATTATTAATCTTAATTAACTTAAGTAAAGGGGTGTTTTTAGTTAACGGAGAGGCTTTAGAGAGAGTTTTAAAATATAAAGTTTTAGGGGACGTTTATCAAATTACCGATGTTTTAGGACGCCTATATAAAAAACCTTCTTTTTTACATCTTTTCTCTTGTATGCTTGTCAAGAAAAATATAACTGTTCTAAACTGTAAAATATCATAACTGAGAAATTATTAATTTAACCCTAGTGATGGAGCTCTGGATCATGTTGTCTTCCGACGGTCTGCCGACAGTGTTGGCGAACGGCCGAGATTGGGTTTGAGAATTGTCTCTTAAGGCGTGTGGATCTCAATGGGTTTGGTTTTGTGTGAAGCCAAGCTAACTACAAAGAAGTCCCGGGATGGTTGTACCACCGTGGACCCTCCAACGATCAAGTTAGTTGAGGTATTTGGGCAGAGTAGCGGCCTATTAGATCAGAATTGCCTTACCTGGGTCGTCTGAAAGAGGGGTTTATATAGCGGCAGCTATGGCCTAGCGAGCGCGAGATTCTCGCCAGCCGTTACGCCCCTGGCGTTGCGCCCGCGAGAATGGCGGGATCCCCATTAATGACAAGATACGCTCGTTAATAGGGGATACGACGGCGTGGAACATGGGATCGTGGGGCGGCGGATATCTCGCATCTGGCGAGATTCGCGGAGCCGTGGTGGAGACGCCTGTGATTTGCGTTCTGGGTCGCCTAATAGAACCGAGGAATCTTAGCTCGGTGGGAGGCTCGGAGGCAAGCGGGAGGCCGAGCAAGTTTGGTTCTATGATAGCTCAGAGACAATCTGGGAGGGCAAAGAAGCTCAGCGTACAGGAAGACTCGGAGGTGAGCCATTGGTCGTTTACTTGGCAACAACAGGACTATTCAGGGAATCCTCGAAGGTCGGGCCTAGGCAGCGGGAAGATAGCCTGGGGGACGCCTCCAATATGCAGTCCTCATCCTGTTTCCGTATGCATCGGGACACGTCCTCTGGCACGTGTCATGATCTGGGGAGCTCCCACTTATGAGCATCATCATTAGCCCCCTACTATCGTCCCGACCTATTTATGGGTTGGGTCGAGAGTGGTCTGATCAGTCACCCGGACTCAGTTCGTAGTTAAAGGCCTCGTCAGCACGGATTCCCGAGGTAGTTAGGCGTATCTTTTGATGATGTCGGCAGATCAGAGAGGAGATCGTGCATTAAAGAATGAGCGCCGATTCGATCGTACGTTCGTTGAGGCGCCAGACCACGCGTCCGATGCCGGTTGGCTGACGTGACGGGTCGCCGCGGTCTTCTGCGCTAGAAGGGACGCGTTCAATGGCCGTGCGATACGTGGAACGTCGACGGCCGTCGAGCGCGAAGCGCTGATTTGGCGGGAAATGATCTGCGCTGTTGGATGCGTTTGCCAAATGCTATAAATAGAGGTGGGATCCCCCCGGGTCCACACTTCGCTATCATTTCTCCATCGCTGCAAGAGTTAGCTCGGCACTCCTTCCTTTAGGTCGGATTTCTCGCGCTCTTTCCTCGGAGGATTCCTTCTTTGGCTCAGGTTAGATGTCTTCCTCTGGGGAGCCTGTTGAGATAGTTATGGTAGAGTCTAAAGAGTCTTCCACTGCTTCTTACTCTTCCCCATCCGAGTCGGATTCCCCCCGTAGAGTTAGGGTTACTCGTGCTTCCAGTGGTCGTGCGACGGGAAAGGTCCCCAAAGCGCGTATCAGGAATGCTCGCGATGCGCCCTCCCTCCTAAGGAATGTGGACGAGCTCACCACAATCCGGGCTCGCTTTCATATTCCCCCTACCTATTTGCTGCGCTTGGCTAGGGAGGGAGAGAGGGCGGACCAGGTGCAGGGCAAGGAGATCACCTTGTACCTGGATGCCCTTTGAACTGGAATGCGTCTGCCCTTCTCTCCCGAGGTATGTGGGGCGCTGCGTTGTGTTTTCAACTAGCTCCGGACCAGCTAGTGCCGAACTCGTGGAGGATTCTCCTCGGGTTCCTGTTCAGGTTGAGACTAGAAGAAATCCCCTTCAGCTTGACTCTTCTTCTTTCCTCCTTTTGCTATAAAAATCATCCCGGCACCCGTAAGGACGAGCCGAGCTAGGTGTATGTTTCCTTTAAAAAACATAGGCGAGGGGCGGCCGGGTCGAAGGTCGTAGCAGTTCCTTCTTACATCCATGATTGGAAGGAGAAGTTCATATTTGTCGGGCTACCCGAAGGTGAGGATTGGCTTGTGCCTGTACAGTGGCATAGGGCCGACTGCCCGCGGATGAAGTGGTCGTTGTTGGCTATAGTGCCCTCAAGTCAATTATTAAATCGCAGACACGTGATTGTGATGATTGAGGGAGGACCTATACTGGTAGAACAGTCTTACTCGAGATGATAGTATGCTATTTGGTTTGTCTTTATCAATATGTACATGCTTCAGGTGGTATTACAGATCACTATTACATGTTGATAGAGCCCATAGGATTCTTGTTCTACTACCAGCATTATGATGGTGATCATATACGTGGGAGCTTGGTGGTCTATAAGCACATCCTTAAATGTCCCTAGTCGTAGGAGTATCGAGACTGGGCATCAGTACTCCGGAGTAGACTAGTGTATACTGATCGAGACCCCGACGAGCTGCGGTGGCTAGGTCTCACAATCCATTGGTGTTAGTTTGTTCACCTAAGATAGTATATAGGTGCTCATTGGGTTATGAGTACACTATATGAACCCGCCGGGAACCTGCTAGTCGGTATTATACTTATTGTCAGATAGGAGTCCCCAGGTGACATGTGTACAGGTTAGTCTGTCGAACTGAGATCGTCATTTGTCTCGTGTGAGTTTCCATTGTGCTTTGATTATTACCCTACCACGGTTCAAAGGAGTCGTGCAAACAGGTTTTAGTTGGATACAGTCTCGAGCCACATGGAGGCAGTGAGTGGATAGTCGGGGATTCGCCTCTCCCGGTATTGGGGGTTGATGTCGCGTTGTGCACGGGTGGCCATCACCAGAAATTCTCGGCCGGGGTAGACGAGAATTACCGATCCAGGATCGATAGTTTCTCAGGTGGTGATGGGTTACATACCGACACGAATTATCGCGTCAGTAGGGGTCTGACTTTATCCACCCCCTAGACTCGATATACGATACTCTTAGACGAACAGACCGGACTGTACGGATATTGTCGCTGTCAGGCTCAGTAGGGGTTCAGGATGAGTTTGCTCGTCGGCCTCCCTTTCGCTCAATACCTGGGTAGCCATTACATACAGCTAGTTCCGTTGACGTGCTTGTGGTTAAACCCACTGCCAGCGTATTGACGAGTCTTTAGAGTCCTACACAGAGGGTTTTCACGGTTCACGATATGGTGTAGATGACGTATGTTGGTACATACAGGTGTCCGATTAAATATGTGTACATGCTGCACAGACTTTAATCGGACGGTTGATAATACTAGCGGCTTAGGATTAAGCTGGATTATTAAATCAGGTTTTGATTTAATAGTTTATATATATATATATATATATATATATATATATATGTATGTATTCTAGTATTATTGTTCACTATTCATTTTCTCTCTTGGCTATTCGTATTTTTATACGAATACGTATATATGTATTTCGATACGTGTACCAGGTTGTATTCTGTATTTATACGGAATAGTTTCTAGATGATGACCACCTCATTAATTGATTTTCTTTTTAGAAAATCATTTTGGAAATGAGGTGGAGGGTGAGTTGGCATAAGCATGGGTAATGGCATGTAGAGAGGTATGGTTTGATTTGTTTATTGGTAAAATGAGGAGATATTTTTTGTGGGTGTGCATGATTGAGAGAAGGAGGAGGAGGCCACTTCTCTTGTGGCCTTGCTCATTTCTTTTCTTCACTTGATTCTTCACTTGCTTCACTACTCTTTCTCATTCTCATTCTCACTTGGAAAAAGTTTAGCAATTTTTCTTTAGTTGCTCATGCCACATGTTTCCTCACCTCCTCTTCATCTTCTTGAGTTGCTCATGGAGCATTTATGATGAGAGAAAAATTATAGTGACACATTCCTACACCTCCACTATCCATTGTTACCAACCTTGGAGCGTCGGTTACCTCGTTCGGTGAGGCTGAAACTTGCGCCGTTTCCCTCAAGTGGATCATCGTAGATGGAGGAAGACTGGCGACCAAATTCGATCCGCGACCACTAGGAGCTTGGGATGATGGTTGAAGACCGAAGGACACGGATCAACTCGGTATAGCCATCTAACTCCTAGTTTTACATATTGCTAGTATAGGGTTTAGGGTAGATCCGGGCATCGGTCATGGTAGTGCCAGTTTAAAAAAATTTGTTCCACAATTGGTCACGGTTTGATGGCCGGGGCGCTGCCGTAACCCAACATGGTATCAGAGCCAACCCGTAAACCCGTTACTAGCAGTTTTAGACAATATTAAAGTATCGAAACCGAAACAACTCCGAAACAACATCCCGATTTATTCCAATTTCTGTCGATTTTTCAGAGTTTTAAAAAAAAAATTTAAGCAATTGCAGAAGGCTATTTACAACTAGAACACCCTACAAAAACGAGCCCCATCCGTCGGATTTGACCCAGCGAGACATGCAAAAAAAATGGGTGTGGCCGTTCCAAATTTGGAGTTTGTGCTTGGGATTTTTGGTGTGCACTGGTCTCTGGAATATTGGTTAAGTTGTATTGTTTGTTTTTCCCAGTTTGGATATTTTGTTATCTATTGTTCAGGGGCAATTCGAGGTATTTCAAAGTCGATAATTTAACACTGTTTAAATGTTTATCAGTACATGCATTACTATCTGCGACCGTGAATGTCATTCGAGCGGTACAACTCGTCTAATTGCTATATGTTCTTTTAGACGGTTTGCGACGTGGCATTCATGTTGATGTTTTGTGTTGTGCTGTGTTATGGATGGATCGTCGTGGTGGATAGCTTGGGTGCAATATTAGTACAATTTAGATTCATTTGTACATTTGATATTGCGGGGCGAGCGTCCGATATTGTTCCCCTCCGAAAGACGGCGCGATGCAGGGACGTCTTGCCTGAGATTCGGGGCAGATGCTAATTGGTGCTATCCGTCCACCTCTCCGAAGATGCCAAGTTGATTTATGGCACCATGTATCAAAGGTTTAAATGGATGCGGCCGATGTAGCAGACTTCGTCAGATTCCCCCTCGCTTGAGGGGTTTTTGATTATGGGGACGCTCTTCCCTGCAGGCGCAAGCCCCTGCAGTTAATTACGCTACCGCATTGCGGTAACAACTTTCTCCTTCTCCATGTGGTTACTTCGTGTCATGTGTGTTTGTTTTGTGTTTGGTTGCACGTGGATTGTATACGGAGACCGAGTTATGTCGTCGCCTGTAGGGCGTGGACTAGTCCAAATCCGTATTGTCTTAGATTTGGGTTTGGGGGTTTGGGTTTAAGGATACGTTAGCCCCATTTGAGACTAAGATCAACTTAAACGTTTGTTAAGGATACGTTAGACTAGTTTTTAGACTAAGATCAACTTAACGGGATCGTTTATATCCAACAAGAGAGCAATTGGGGGCCCTATTGTTTAGTTTGGTGACATGGCGGTCGATAGGTAGTTTAAGGACATTGCGGTCCAATGTTAGTTTTAAGACATTACGGTCAAGGTTAAGGACCTCATAGTCCGAGGATTTAAGGACTCCACAGTCCGGCATTAGTTTTAAAACGTCACGGTCAAGGTTAAGGACCTCATAGTCCGTTGTTAGTTTTGAGACATCCCGATCAAGGTTAAGAACATCATAGTCCGAGAATTTAAGGACTCCACAGTCCGGCGTTAGTTTTAAGACGTCACGGTCAAGGTTAAGGACCTCATAGTCCGTTGTTAGTTTTAAGACATCCCGGTCAAGATTAAGGACATCATAGTCCGAGGATTTAAGGACTCCACAGTCCGGCGTTAGTTTTAAGACATTACGGTCAAGATTAAGGACATCATAGTCCGTGAGTTTAAGGACCCCACAGTCCGTATCAATGTGTGGTTGTCGGGACCCGTCACTTCTTTGAAGACGTTGAGGAATTACAACGACAAGTATCAAAGGAGTGAAGAGATGTACCCTTGAACCAAAGTAGATTAAGTGATCTGTAGTCCAATTTGGAACCAAGATCAATTCATTAGGTTATGAGCACATTAGCTCAGTTGAGTTTGGATTGAGGACTTATGGCCAATTTGGGCTAAGTCCAATCATGTTTAGAATATTGGCCCTCTGTTGGTCCATTAGACATATCCAATTGCAGGAGAGGCTTTGCCTCTAGAAAATTAGCCAATTGGGCTAAAACTAGTGTTAAACACTAAAGACCTACAGTGTTGAACACTGGGAATAAGATTAGCAAATTAGTGTCAAACAGTAAAAGATAATCAGTGTTAAACCCTGAAAATATAATCCCCCAAATTAGTGTTAAATACTAGCAAACAACAGTGTTAAACACTGGAAGTGAAGTTGTCAAATTAGTGTTAAACACTAAAAAAAGTTGCGATTCTCAAATTAGTGTTAAACACTAACATATAACAGTGTTAAACACTGGAAATAAGGTTTTCAAATTAGTGTTAAATACTAAAGCAAATCAGTGTTAAACACTGCAAATAGAGTTTTCAGATTAGTGTCAACACTGGGAATAGAGTTTTCAAATTAGTGTTAAACACTAAGAAAATCAGTGTTAAACACTGGGAACAAAGATCTCAGATTAGTGTTAAACACTAAGGAGAGAGAGGGGTCACGTGTGGACACGTGAGAGCGCCCTGATTCCCCTTATCTTGTTCTGCCGAAAGTATTGAATACTTTGGAGCATCACGTGCTGTCACGTGATATGAATTTGGGTATTTGTCTGTTAAAGCTTTTGCCAAGGGGTCACGTGGTAGCATGTGAGAGCGCCCATAGGTTCTGTTTCTTTTGCTTTTTCTTTATGTGTTTCAGGGGTCACGTGAGGCATTGCCTCAAAGTTCTTTTCTGTGGATCTTTACAGGGGTTACGTGGTAGTGCGTAACTCTGGTTCTTTGCATGTTTGATGATCTCTTTATCTTTTTAAGAATTAAATTCTTAATAGGGTTAAACCCTAATTTCATTTTGGAGGAATTAAATTCCTGTGAATTTGAGAGAATTAAAATCTCAATTAGGGTTAAACCCTAGTTCTGTCCATTTTGAAGGAATTAAATTCCTGTAATTTTAGGAGAATTAAATTCTCATATAGAGTTAAACCCTAACTTTGTTTTGGGAGAATTAAATTCTCTAAACTCAATTCCCCCTCTAAGTTTTGGATCTGCATGGCAGGATCTCAACCCGATGAGAATTAAATTCTCAACTTATGGGGAGATGTGCTCTGTGCAGATCTTCAACAAGAGGAAGAACTAAGTTCTTTTGTGCAGAAGAGTTAAACTCTTAGATTTGATAATTAAATTTTCTGTTTGAAGTTTTGATCCCCTTTCTTTTCTCACATAGGGTTTTCTTTGTTGAGAATTAAATTCTCCTTTCTTTTCTCTCTGCTTTTTGGAAATTTCAAGATCCCAAAATTCTATCTCCAAAACTCTATATCCCCTTCTCTTCTCTTGGCTCCTATTTATAGGAGGAGGAAAAGAATCAATTTGTTTAGCAAATCTTTCATTGAAAGATTTGATTTGTTTTCATCATTAATCTGAGCCTTTAGATTATTAGGTGAATTTTATTCACCGTTGGATTTTTAATCCAAAGATATTCTATTGTTATTTCTGGTGAGATTTAGGGGAAATCTTTCCTTATCCAAGATTTTTTCATAAATTGGTGATATTTAATCACCCTTGGATTTTTAATCCAACGGTCTCCATAATCCTTTTCCATTTGGAAAGATTTAGAGAAATTTAGAATTTTAATTCTATTAAACTGTAAGGCTTTCAAAGCCAGTCACGTGCTGACACGTGACCCTTGGTCACGTGTGAGCACGTGACCCCCAATTGAGTCCTTTTCTCAGCGTTTATTTATGCTTCAGTTTTAACCATCACGTGTCAACACGTGACCATTGGTCACGTGTGAGCACGTGATACCTCATTGAGGCATTTTCTTCAGCCATTTGTTTTTATTTCTGTTTTAACTATCACGTGTCAACACGTGACCATTGGTCACGTGTGAGCACGTGACCCCCAATTGGGTCTTTCTTCAGCCGTTTGTTTTTTTATTTCTGTTTTAATTATCACGTGTCAACACGTGACCATTGGTCACGTGTGAGCACGTAACACCTCATTGAGGTAATTCCTGATTTTTAATCAGGGAACAGTGCATAGCATATTTGCTCATAACTTTTGATCCCGGATGAATTATAAAGCCCATAATATATCAAATCGAAGGGTTTTTCGAGATGCTTCCAATACTAATAGAATTTAATAGTTCCTCCTTCGGGAGTTTATCAAAATACAGGCCGGAAGATACTGGTTCGCATTTCCTTAAGCGTATCGCTGCCATTTGATACGTTGGACTCTTCTGCACAGAAATTTTTGGCGGGAACAGATATGTGGACTTCCGTCACTGCCAATTTGTATATTATTTTTTTGGAAAACGACCGGGTTGAAGTCGATGTCACCGTTGTACATATTATTTTCTTTTCTGTACTAGGATTACCCCCAAGGTGGAGTGCACGGATGGCCGGGTTCTAGAGGGCAACGGGTCCGCATCTCATGGCGTTGAGATGGAGGGGGTCTTACTCTAGAATTGGCGGGCTATTCGCCGCACTCGTAGGGGGGTATAGGTTGACCCACGGAGGGGTACCCATGTTACCGGATTCCGTGAAGTGCTGAATGGCCCATTCACGTTGTTGATTGGGGTTGCCTCGCTTCTGGGATTGGCGGGTAACTTGCCGCACTAATAGGGGTCTAGGTTTTCATTGCACAGGCTATCCACACGACAGGGAACGTCGGGTCTCATTTGCGGCTCAAATGAAACTCGGGGCTCCAAAATTATCCACCATTCTGTGTTGCTTCTGTGATGCTTCTGTGATATTGCTTTATATCATGCCTGGGACGATTGATATATATATTTATATATATACTAGTAGATGTTGTATATGTTTTGCACCCGCGCTAGTCTAGCCCCCGCTCTGTCGTTAGTTAAGTAACTTAATGGGCGATAACGGGGCCCAGTGGCGAATGTGGATGGCATATACATACATCATATATTTTCGTTCTTTTCTGGTTTGATTAATTGATAGGACTGCATTGATTCTGATCAATGCAAGGAAAACAAACCTATTTGATGTTGTTGGAACCAAGTTTTTAAAAACTGACATTACAGACGTTTTCTTTTGCTTTGCACAGTGGTATTCGGTTATGAATATCTTGCACCTCATTCGACGAGGCAAAGGCCGAGATCTCTTCATCGGGAGTAACCCCTTGAATAAAAGTTGGCATCAACGTAATAACTTCACTATAGTCGATTCTTTTGCTTTGCATCGTGGTATTCAGTTTGGAATATCCTGCACCTCATTCGACGAGGAAAGTGCCGAGATCCCTTCACCGGGAGTGACCTCTTTAGCAAAAGTTTTCGCCACTATATATTTGTAAAACCACTTGGATTCCTTCAACGATATCAAGTTCATTACGTTAAACGGTTTTCGCCAAAAACCAGCCGTAGCCCTCCGTCATTTCGGATAAGTAGCACATAGTACTCGTGCGGTGTTTGTTGGCCAAAGTCAAGGCATCGTGTGCGGTAGCTGTGTGTTGCTTGTCCGTTGCATGGATATGCATTGGTTTAGGACAGTCGTACCACTTTGTTGGCCAAAGTCAAGGGTGTGTGCGGGTGGGTCTAAATCAATCAGGATAATGACGGGTAGAACTTGACTTACGTGTTATGATTTGTTGGCCAAAGTCAAGGTCATAAACCGCTTGGGGCAAAAATAATATCGGGAGTTTCAAACATACAGGAAACTTGCCAGGCTTGCGCATACCTTCTGGAGTGTGGTGACTTGAGTGGCTTCCATCAAGTTATCATGCGATGATAGTTGGATCCCGATTCTCACTGATGAGTAGGATTACTCCTCGGGTGATTTTAGATGATCCTAACTAATTCTCCTTTAGGATTTGGAGGAGAATTCGAAGAAACAGTAGGAGCCATCCTGATTAGATAAAGTGATTAACCATTCTGATCTAGGTTAGAGTGCACGCTGAGTGTTTCTTTTCTCTCTCTCTTTGGCAGCGACCATGGCCCGACCCTTGACTAAAACTCATGAACCAAGTTAACCGAACCTTCTTAAAATACTTTGGCTTTTGGAATGTCACGGTGTCGCATATATCATTGGCACTTCTATATCACCTTTTCATTTCTCCACAACACCCCGTATCACTACGAACATCCACTTCTATTTGATAAATCCATCGTATAGTTACATACGAACTTGAAGGAACTTGTTCCAAATTCGAAAATGGATTCTGGTTCTGGAGAAATTGAATAGGATTATTCGGTTGTCTTTTCTCTTTACATTCTCTCAGATCATGAGGGATCCTAGGATTAGGAGAGGGTGGTACACCTATTGAGCTTATTGGATAGTCTTCCTCCAGACCATAGGTAGGTGCCGAAAGGTGGGGAAGGAATAAAACCAATTAGCCTAAAGGTGGTGTACGTAAGGTAATAAGTAAAGAAAAATAAAGGGATTAGAATAACGGTAAAGAAAATTGCGATGCTATCATTCACGACAAAACCGTGTATACCTCTGTCACTTCCACATCCACTTTGGATTTCTCCAGAATACTCCGTATCACTATGGACATCCACTTCTATTGGATATGACATCGTATAGTTACATACGAACTCGAAGGAATTCGTTCCAGATTCGAGGATGGTTTCCGGTTCAGGAGAAATAGAATAGGATTATTCAGTTGTCTTTTCTCTTTAACTTCTCTCAGGTTGCGAGGGCTCCTGGTATAAGGAGAGTACACCTATTACGCTTATTGGATAGTCTTCTTCCAAACCTTAGGCTGGTGCCGAAGGGTAGGGAAGGAAGAAAATCAATTAGCCTAAAGGCGGTGTACAGAAGGTAATAAATAAAGACATAATAAAGGGATTGGAGCGAGGGCATGGAATTATACGGTTACAGTCATGAATCAGGATATTGGAAGAGGCATTACTTGGATTACCCGATTACCCCTTCGAAATATTTTCATGTTTCAGATTTACTGTGCAATGTTAATTGAAAACTGTTTTCCCAATTGGATTCTAACTCCAGGGTATGTATTTACCAGATTCGTTTCTCATATCTGTATAGTGTTACAGATGGTGAGTGGGAGTAAGATATTGGGAATTGGGTGATTAGATCCTCATTATATCGGAATTTGTTATAATTGGTGATATTTGAGGAAATCATCTGGTTTTTGCCTGACTGCAAATATTTGGTTTTGAATATCCGTTGTTATGCAGCAATTTCAAACTGATATATCTGTACATTTATTTTATAAAGTGAGATATAACTTTTTGAATTATGTCTATAATATTTACTTATATCAGTTAGTGATTAGGTAAGGTGCATTCAACAGCGGTGTAATTCTTCTTAACCATAGTACAGTTTTCAACCTACGACGCACAGGGTTTGAGTTATTAAACTCAGGGGAGTTATACAAAGTATTGTATGTTGTCTGGTGTCCATTAGGACAATGGGGTTGGCACTCATACTATATTCTGTTTACTCATGACCTCTCTAGTTTTAGACAGGTATTTCGTTGAAATACAAGGTCCATATTTTAAGAAGTTATCGGTATAAGAATAAAGTAGAGAACTATTTTTTTAAAGTATCAGGATTCTTCGAGGTAGTCGAAGATGTAGATACTTGTGTTTGGTATTCCGTTGATAGTAATGGTTTTTGAAAACTTCCTTCTCTTTCAGGTTACTCATATATGGATGCACTCCTTGATGAGTAATGCTGATATGCCTCATTCCATTTAGTTCATATGTACTGGAGACAGCTGCATGATTTTGAATCTGGTTCCAATTAAATTAGTGTTTTTGTTTCTATATTGGATATATATAGAATCAATTTATATCTTAATGATGTTAAGGCATAGGGAGTTGTCCAGCTGATGCTTAAAACTAGAATCCGGATAAACTCGAGGCACGTTTCAGTAATAGCAGTTTGTGGGTTATCCCGGGCTTTGACGAGGGTTAACTTTCTACCATCAGGAAGATCAATAGTGATATTGTTCTTAACTCGCCACAGTTTTAGTAAAATGGATTTTTTCAGAAAACAAAAGTGGGAGTATGGTAGAACTGGAAGTGATTCCAGAACCACAAACGATCACTGAAGATTTAATAGAACCTGAGGATTCAATTGGATTTGACATTCCATTAGCCACTCCACAAATTTGGTGGGTAACCTCAGGCACCCGAGAGGTACTTCAGTCTTCTCAGAGACGGTGACAGAGAGGTTCTTGTTTACCCAGACTTGCCATTACTGCTGTTCTAGACTATAAGATCCGGCAGGAGGATGGGTATAACATCGTTCTAAACTAGCTTTAGAAGTGCACGTGTATATGACTCTGCCAGAGGGTTGTTGTAGTTAGTGGGAGCAGCGGAAGCATAGAAGGCAAGTAGCTTATGTTTATTCGTTGACTAAAGCAGGTATAGCGGAAATAGATCATCTATTTTTGATGTGACAGTCATAGGCTTTGACTTCATCAGAATAGTATATGGATCTGGTAAGAAGGTAGTATGGAGTGATGTCCTGGTATTTGGATGACATACTCTTGATAGGAAAAGATCTTCCTATACTACCATCGGTTATACAGTAGTTGTCACAAAGGTGTTTCTCCACATAGGATATGAATATAATATCGGGGTTTCTGGTTGCTAGATCTATGGTTTTAGATCTAGATTTGGGAAGTGTCCCAATATGGGTACTTTAACATTATTTTAAAGGTGATTTAGAATGGTTGACTTTTGGCATGGTGGTGTGCCTGCAGATGATGGAGTCACCCTCTCTAAAGGATATCTTTCAGACTAAAGAGGAGAGAGATATGCATGATTGGCATATCACTTGTTTAGGCAGTTGAGTAAATCATGTGATGTCAAGTACAACACCAGATATTGTTTTTGCATTAGCTGCAATAAGCATATATATATTAATCCAATTCTGTAGAAATATTGGGAAGCAGTTATGAACATAAGTGGATGTTTTTAGGATATAGTAATGGCAGCCTCCTTCAGGAGACGGTTATCATTTCAGGCTTCCAAGATGACCTGGATGACAGAGTGGCAGTCTGAGTTATAGTTTTCCCTCTTTTGAGGGACGGTATGTTGGACAGGTGGTCCAAACGGATACTGAGGCAGACATGGCGCAGGACACTGATTAAATTCAGTGGATGATACAGTCTGAGAAGTTTGCTGGATTTGGAGTTCATTTGTGAACTGGGTCTCATCAGATATCCAGACAAATTCTAAGACAGATATTGCTCATTTCGGGAGATGACTTTCTCCACGAAGTTGAGATATAGAGAGTACAGATAGAAACACTGGAGCAGATCCACTCACTGAGGCTATTTCTTGAACACAATAGTTTCACAAACAATCTTTGCGAGACTGATTATTAGAGGAGTTGGGTGTTCGGTATCACACGGGCTGTGAGTATGCGACATCACAATAATTAGCCTTATGTGCAAGTGGGAGATTGTTGGCTATAGTGCCCTCAAGTCAATTACTGAATCGCAGGCACATGATTGTGTTGATTGAGGAAGGACCTATACCTGTAGAACAGTCTTACTCGAGATGATAGTATGCTATCTGGTTTGTCTTTATCATCATGTACATACTTCAGGTGGTATTACAGATCACTATTACATGTTAATAGAGCCCATAAGATTCTTTCTTGACTACCAGCATTATGATGGCGATCATATACGTGGTAGCTGGGTGGTCTATAAGCACATCCTTAAATGTCCCTAGTCGTGGGAGTATCGAGACTGGGCATCAGTACTCCGGAGTAGACTAGTATATACTGATCGAGACCCCGACGAGGGGCGGTGGCCAGGTCTCACAAGCCATTGGTGTTAGTTTGTTCACCTAAGATAGTATACAGGTGCTCATTGGGTTATGAGTACACTGGACGGACTCATCGGGAACCTGAGTGTTGGTATTATACCTATTGTCAGATAGCAGTTCCCAGGTGAAATGTGTACAGGTTAGTCTGTCGACCTGAGATCGTCATTTGTCTCGTGTGAGTTTCCACTGTGCTTTGATTACTACCCTACCACGGCTCAAAGGAGTCGTGCAAACATGTTTTAGTTGGGTACAGTCCCGAGCCACATGGAGGCAGTGAGCGGATCGTCGGGGATTCTCCTCTCCCGGTATTGGGAGTTGATGTCGCGTTGTGCACGGGTGGCCATCACCAGAAATCCTTGGCCGGGGTTGACAAGAATTACCGATCCAGGATCGATAGTTTCTCAGGTGGTGATGGGTTACATACCGACATGAATTATCGCGTCAGTAAAGGTCTGACTTTATCCACCCCTAGACTCGATATGCGATACTCTTAGCTGAACAGATCGGACTGTACGGATATTTTCACTATCAGGCTCAGTAGGGGTTCAAGATGAGTTTGCTCGTCGGCCTCCCTTTCGCTCAATACCTGGGTAGCCGTTACGTACAGCTAGTGCCACTGACGTGCTTGTGATTAAACCCGCTGCCAGCGTATTAACGAGTCTTTAGCGTCCCACACAGAGGGTTTTTACGGTTCAGGCGATATGGTGTAGATGACGTATGTTGGTACATACAGATGTCCGATTAAATGTGTACATACTGCACAGAATTTAATCGGACGGTTGATAATACTAGCGGCTTAGGATTAAGCCGGATTATTAAATCAGGTTTTGATTTAATAGTTTATATATATGTATTTATATATATATATGTATGTATGTATTCTAGTATTATTGTTCACTATTCATTTTCTCTCTTGGCTATTCGTATTTTATACGAATACGCGTATATGTATTTCGATACGTGTATCAGGTTGTATTCCGTATTTATACGGAATAGTTTCTAGAAAATGGCTGCCTCATTAATTGATTTTCTTTTTAGAAAATCATTTTGGAAATGAGGTGGAGGGTGACTTGGCATGAGCATGGGCAATGGCATGTAGAGAGTGTTAGTTATATGTATGCCCTAGAGACCATTATTGTACATATAATGTATATTATAGTAGATGCTTGGACATATATAGAGAGGACTTTCTTGCTCGACATGATAGTATGCTATCTGGTTGCTCTTTGTCTTAACATGTAGACTTGTATTGTGATACTGTCTTACTCTCACATGTTGATAAAACCCTTAGGATGTGTACTTGACTACCAGGACCATGATGGAGATCATACTAGTAGGGCCAGGGTAATCTACAAGTTCATCCTTTAATTGTTCCTAGTCGAGGGTATATCGAGACAGGGCATCGATATTCCAGAGTAGACTAGCGTATACGCTTCTTGACCAATATGATGGGCGATGGATGATCCCATATCCATTGGTGTTTGACATCAAAGATGGTATATGGGTGCTCAGTAGAGACTGGGTACACTGAACAGAACTCGCCGAGGACTCATATGTGGTATTATACTTATCGTCAGATAGCAGTCCTCTAGTGACACTGGTACAGGTTAGTCTGTAGACCCGAGATCGTCATAGAGTCTTGTGTGGCTCCGACTGTGCTTTGATTTCCTCCCTACCATGCTCAAGAAGAGTTGTGCAAACAGGTGGATTTTGTGTATAATCCCGAGTTACATGAAGGCAATGAGCGATAGGAGGGGTTTCGTCTCTCCCGGTATTGGGGGTTGATGCTGCGCTATGCTCGATTGGCTATAACTGGAAGTCTCTGGCCAGGGTTGCTGCCGAGATTTACTGATAAGTGTTATCAGTAGTTTCTCGAACCGTTATAGGCCAGACATCGGCATGACTTATCACGTTACTGGGGTCTGACGATTTCCACCCCTAGACTTGATATGCGACATATCAAACGAAGAGACCGGACTGTACGGTAGTGTTACTGATAGGCTTTATGGAGACTATGGGCAAGCTTGCTTGTTGATCTTCATATCGCTTAATACCCGGGTAGCCGTTACATTCAGCTAGTACCGCTGACAGCTTATAGGTGACTGATGTGATCATTACCTACTATTGGCTTATTGACGGGTCTTTAGAGTCCCACACAGAAGTTCCCTGGTTCAAGCGAAACGAAGTAGGACACATATGTGATATGTGTGTGGGCCTGATTAAATACGTGTATGTGATACCGTATTGTAATATGGCAATTATCTGTTATCGGTTCAGTTATATGTGATATAACCAGATTGTCGAATCAAGTGTTAATTTGATAATGTGATATATAGATGAATGATATTAGTCGGTCATATGTAATATAACCGGATTATTTAATCAAGTGTTCATTTAATAATGTGATATATATTATATGTGATATAATTATATCTTAACTAATATCATTAGCTCACTAATTATTCTTCATTATAAATATATTAATATATGATATATATATATATATATATATATATATATATATATAATAATGAAGCATGGCATATGAATTTCTATTTTGTGAAAATAGAAATGAGGTGGAAATGAGAGCATGGTTGCAAGCATGGGATTTATATTTGTTTATTCATCTTGATTCATTATTCAAGCATGGTTGCAATTTTATATTGCAAAATTCCATACTTGAATGAGTGAGGGGTCAAGAGTTGTCATTGATTCTGGCTCATTCTCAACACTTAGACATTTTTCTTAAGTTGCTCCCATGGTTGTTCTCTAGCTTCTTCTTCCTCCACATGTCATGGTTCAAGTTTCAATCCTCACATGTGATGTGAACCATGAAACTTGAACACAAACTTGTGAGCTTTTAACATCCCCTACTTCACCATCCTATACTTGACTAGCGATCGAGTGTAGCGTGTTTCCTACGCTAAAGAGCTTAGAGTAGAGGTAGCTTGAGTTGGAGGGACTTCGCGTGGATCATCTTCGGCACGAAGATCATCGGAGGAATCTCGTTCAAAACCTCAAGTGGAGCTTAGTAAAGTCGCGGGACTACTACACGGAGCAAGTGAAGTGAAGGACCGATCTACAAATGTTGTATTCCTTGTTCACTTGATGTAAAGTTGTATACATTCTTGTATCGTCTAATTCTCTGGTTAAGATTCTTGGGTTAGGGTTATTTAGCATGGCAAAAATTTGAAAACGGTATGGATGATTCCTCCCGAAACCTTGCTGTCGTGCTAGACAACCCAACAGTGGTATCAAAGCCAAGCTGAAGAATTAGACGATGTTTATTAGAATCACGAAACCGAAAAACTCCGAAACACCGAAACCAAAAATGAAGTTTCTGTCAATTTTAAAATGATCTCAGAAAATTATTTTAGCAACTACAGAATGTTGTATGTGATACAACTAGAACACTAGAGAAATTCGAGACCAAACAACCGGATTTTAACCGGTGACATACACGAAAAATACGGCGTCGCCGGTTTTTTAAACCCCTATTTGGTTCGAAATTTTTTGGTGTTCTCTGGGCTTGATTTTGGGGTTTCTGGTATTGTTTGTTTAGCCCAGTTTTCATGTGATGTTAACAGTTCTATTGGGGCTAATACGGAGTGTTTCGTAGTCGTAATTCTAACATCTTTTCGAGTTTATTTTGACAACGTTAAAAAGTTCGAACGAATATCAATAACCCATTTTCTCCCTTACTGGAATTTTTCCAAAAGTTGGATTTTCTCCAAGTTAAAAACATTAAAAAATCATGCAAATAATCTTATGGACCCTCTAGAAAAACGAAACCCTAACCCGATTCTATGACCGTCGGAACCGCCACCAAACCCTAGGGTTTGTGGTAGTTCCACAGCACCATAGGTGAGGTAAGGGTTGGCCCTTCTACGGTTGGTCCATAGGCACTGTGGCATGTTATGAGTATTTTTAAACTGTACTCAAGTGTTGAGCTCTTTGGGAAATTTTGGATGTTTGATGATTCGATCGGAATGTTTAACATCGTCTAGCTATCTATGAATGTGATACAATATTTGAATTCGAATGGTTAGGCATGAAATCCGAAGTATGTGATATTTCGGGTTTATGATGTCTAAGGAGGTTGTGGATTCCAAATGTTGTAGTTTGACATTTTCTTTTCTGTGACTGTAAGTGTAATATGTAGTGTATCGCCGGCTTCGTTGCTATATGTTAACGACAATTGGGGTATGCATATTTACTTACGTTGATGACATGTGATGTTATGTGTTGCTGGGATATGTTATATTGGATCGTCATGTTTGAATAGCCGGGTTTTTTAATGTGAGATGAGAGTTTTTTATTTTCATTTATGTAAAAAACTTGTATGTAATATTCTTTTATTGGGGCACTTCCGGGTTGAGAATATTGTCACCCTTGTTGTATATTATTTACTTTTCCGCATTAGGATAGACCCAAGGTGGGGAGCACAAGTAACCGGGTTCTAGAGTCCAGTGGGAGACCATCTCGAGGAGTCAAGACCGGGTCTCCTAACTCTAGAATTGGTAGGGTTTCTTCCCGCTCTCGTAGGGGTCTAGGGATGTGGGTTTGGCTATTCACCGCGACAGTGAAATCCGTGTTTTTTACTGGCTTACTATAAAACACGGACCTCCTAGTATATCCAATATTTCATATGTTGACTTCTGCTGCTGATATTCTATGATGTGATTGCTTTATATGCTTGAGACAAATGCTTTATTATTATATATATGATATATAATAAACGTTGCTTATGTTTTGCACCCACGCTAGTCCCGCCCCGCTATGCCGTTAGTTAAGTAACCTAACGGTGCATAACGGGACATTGTGGCGAATGCGGATGGAATAAGCATACGTTGTATTTTCGTTTCTTCTGTGATGCGTAGGAAGCATAATTGATGGGACTTCATTAATGAGATTAATGAAAAGAAAGAAACCTAAAGATGTAAAATCAAATTTTCAAAAATATTAGCTCTAGTTTTTGCTTTGCATAGCGGTATTCCTTGTAGAATATCCATCACCTCATTCGATGAGGAAAGAGCCGAGATCCCATCACCGGGAGTGACCTTTTTAGCAGATGCTACAACCCACTCGGTTTTGTTTTGATTGCATTTTTAGTTCTTGTTTTGCATAGCGGTATTCCTTGTAGAATATCCAGCACCTCATTCGATGAGGAAAGAGCCGAGATCCCTTCACCGGGAGTGACCCTTTAGCAAAACTAGCAAAAGCCTCAAAAACACTCCTTTTCAAAATCACTCGATTCTGCAACGATATCAAGTTCATTACGCAAAAGGTTTTCGTAAAAAACTGTCGTAGCCCTCCTTCATTTCAGATAAGGACTATTTAGTATTCGTGTTGCGTTTGTTGACCTTGGCGTAGTGTACGATAGCTGATTAGTGCTTATCTGCTAAAGCATGAGATGCGATTGGATTAGGGTAGTCGTGCAGCCTTATTGACCTTTTCAAGGGTCGTGCGGATGGGTTTAATTCAATCATGAAATGTACGGGTTGAACCCGACTTGCGATTTATGGTTTGTTGACCTTGTCAAGGTCATAAATCACTTGGGGCAAAATATTATCGGAAATTTCAAGTGTTGAAATTTGCAATGAGATTGCATACCTTCTATGAGATAGTTGGATTCCGATACCCACTGCGAGTAAAAGTTACTCCTGGAAGAGTTTTACACATCACAATTAGCCGATCAAGTAGGTGTCTAGAAAGGTGTTAACGGGGTTATGCCTCTGGGAAAATGAGATTTATTTTAATTAAGTCCGTGCGAAAGCACGGGGAACCTCCCTCAAAGTACCAGCACTGGCCTGGCTGAAAAATTGGCAAACTTGTAAGGTATAATTAATCCCGGCTAATCTTACCTTTTAGGATTTGAAGGAAGATTTGATAAAAACAGCAGGAACCATCCTGATTAGATAAGATAATAAGCAATCTAATCTTGAAAGAGTATACGCTAATTGTTTTTCTTCTCTCTCTCTCTCCAGGTAGCGATCATATCAGGCCTTAATCAAGATAATAATATGGATGTATTGACCGGACCTGCTTGTTATACTGAGAAGGGGAACGTTGGTTCCGTTCTTTCTTATAATTGTTATAAGACTGAGTAGGAAATATGGGTATATCCGGATTCCTACGCCACCCAAACGAGGAATGAGCATGTTGATGCATATTCTTCGGATGTGTTCATTACTGAGAACTTTTTCTCAGTATCCTCTACGTCCTAAGTATGAGATACCGGATCAGGATCCTATATATATAATCTATTACATGGGCTACAGAAAGGTAGAGAACTGAGATTGGGTGATATGTCTTTAAGTGTTAGAGAATGGTGCAATTGTTGCAGCCAAATTAGTTGGCAAATATCACTTTGTATTACCAAATGGTAAATACATTAATTCTGAACAAATGTTATTACATGCCGAACCTGATATACAACATTACATCAGCTTCTTTATTCAGTTAAAGAAGGATATAATTTTGTATTGCAGGATAATATTGTGTACATTTTCCTTAAAGATTGGATCAGGCACGTTATGAAACGACATATATGTTCTAAATCAAAGCACAGTTCAAACTATATAGAACACACACAAGAAGAGTAGTTCAGAAATGAACGAATCCTTCTTGCAAGATTGTAGACTAGGTCATATCAATACGACACGACTAGCTAAGTTACATAAGGATGGATATTTGAATCTGTTCGAATTTTCATCTTATGAAACTTACCAGTTATGTCTCAAAGGCAAAATGACCAAAACTCCGTTTACTGGAAACAGAGAAATAGTTACTGAACTCTAGGGACTAATACATGGTGATGTATACGGCCTTATGTCTACAAATGCCAGGGTTAGTTCCTCGTACTTCATTATATTCACTGACCATCTCTCAAGATTCGGACATATGTTCCTGTTGAAACACAAGTCTGAAACTTTTAAGAAATTCAAGGAATATAAGCTTGAAGTTGAGAACCAGACGGGTAGAAATATTAAAATCCTTCGATGTGATCGAGGAGGCAAATACTTGGGCATAGAGCTCCTAGATTTTCTAAATAGAGAATAAGATTCTCTCTCAGCTTACTCCTTCGTATACACCACACCACAACGGTATATCGGGATGGAGGAATCGCACCCTATGAGATATGGTGCGCTCTATGATGAGTACTGCTAAGTTTCCTATTTCCTTTGAGGGCCATGTACTTGAGAAGATGTATACCTATTGAATAAAGTTCCAACCAAATCTGTTGCTTACCACTCCATATGAAATATGGAATGGGAAGAGACCATCTCTTAAACGAGTTAAGATATGGGGTTGTCCGGCTTATGTTGAAAAGCAAAATCCGGACAAGCTTGAGGCAAGATCAGTTCTGTGCAAGTTTATAGGATATCCCAACCATTCGCAAGGGTATATCTTCTACCACACCGAGGAACAAAAGATGTTTTGTTTCTCGACATGCCATCTTTTTAGAAAAGGTATTTACTGTGGAAGAAATTAGTGGCGATAAGGTAGAACTGGAAGTAGTTGTAGCAAACACAAACTATAACTGACGATTTGTTGGAACCAGAGGATTCAATAGTCCCCGACGAACCGTAGCCACTCTGCAGATCTAGTTAGGTTCCTCATCCACCTAAAAAAATACTATGGTTTTCTCGTAGACGGTGGAAGCGAGGATTGCATCATGGAGATGATGACCCAACTAGTTTCGTACAGGCCATCTGTAAGACTACGGTAGCGCCCCGGCCGTCTGTACGAGTCCAAAATGCGGAAATGAAAACTTTTTCAAACTAGAAACCGGCTCTATCGTATGCTTAAAATCCGGATCGAACCATTAACCTACAACTAGCAATCTAGAGAAGGGATAGAAAGGCTATACCGATCGATCCGTGTCCTTCGTTCTTTGGCCACCATTCCAAGCTCCTCGCGGCATCTCCGGTCTTGATCTCCTCGTCGGAAAGGGCACCACATCTACGAGTCTTTTTACGGGCTCCCACTTCATCCGAAGCAACTTGGGCACGAAGTGTGCTAGCTGACGTGTCCAAGGTGATGTAGAGAATGTTTGTGATCACTTTGTCTCTTGCATCCATTGATTTGGATGGAGGTTAGAGGTGTTGCCATTAATGGAGATAATGAGCTAGAGGAAGAAGAAGAAGAAGAGGCCTTTTCTTTTGTGTGTTTTCAAATGAAAAATGAGAGAGCTCAAAAATAATACAAGACCAAACTCACTCATGGCAGCCCCTCTCTTTCTCTCTTCTTATCATATCATCACAAAACCATCATATAATGTGACATTAGCACATAAAAAGAAACCATGAGTCACTAATGAAGTCCATGTCACATTTAATGCATCTCATGATGAAATTCTAGCTCATTATTTCCATTAACAAACATTAATCCAAATGTTTGCAACAATAAAAAGATACGGCAACATCTAAAGTAAACTCGTGACGGATCACAAGGATACCCCTCACCTGTATATACATACCTGCACCTGCATTGCGACTGAATGCGAATGCGATGAGACTAAAGTAATCCAACAAATCTAATACTAGGATCCGGCTTAAACCAAAGCCCACTAGTATGATCCGCCCGATCATGATCCGTGCACTACCGTACGTATATGATCGGACCCTACCTTATATCATACGGCCTCTACAACGTTTCGCCCGAAACTTGAGAAACTGTATGTGGGGGACTCTAAAGACTCGTTAATATTTTAGCTGTGGATTTAACCACCAGCACGTCAGAGGTACTAGCTATACGTAACGGGCTACCAGGTATTGACCAAAAGGGAGGTCGATGAGCGAACTCATCCTGACACCTTACTGAGCCTGTCAGTGACAATATCCGTACAGTCCGGTCCGTTCGTCGCATGGCGGGCCTAGAGGGTTGGTAAAAGTCAGACCCCCAAAAGCAGTACAAGTCGTGTCGGAGTGTAGCCCAGAACACCCTGAGATACTACTGGAATACCTACCAGTAAATCTCCTGTCTTGGCTAAGGACTTCGTGTAATGGCTCTTCTAGACACAGCGCGATCTCACCCCCAATACCGGGAGAGACAAAACCCCTGCCGATCCGCTCACTGCCTCCATATGGCTCGGGACTGTACCCAACTAAAACCTGTTTGCACGACTCCTTTGAGCTGTGGTAGGGTAGTAATCAAAGCACAGTGGGAACTCACACGAGACAAATGACGATCTCAGGTCGATGAACTAACCTGTACACATGTCACCAAGGAACCGCTATCTGACGTCAGGTATAATACCAACTAGCATGTTCCCGGCGAGTCCTGTCCGGTGTACTCATAACCCAATGAGCATTTATATACATCTTAGGTGATCCAACTGACATCAATGGCTTGTGAGACCGGCCACCGCCCCTCGTCGGGGTCTCGACTGTATACACTAGTCTACTCCGGAGTATCGATGCCCTGTCTTGAAACTCCCACGACTAGGGACCACTTTAAGGATATGCTTATAGACCCCAGCTCCCACGTATATGATCGCTATCATACTGCTGGCCGTCAAGCAAGAATCCTAAGGGCTATATCAACGTGTAATAGCGACCTGTAAGGTCACCTAAAGCTGTACACGATGATAAAGATAAACCAGATTGCATACTATCATCTCGAGTAAGATTGTCCTACCGGCATAGGTCCTCCCTCAATCATTGCAATCACGTGCCTGTGATCTAATAATTGACTCTGAAGGCACTATATCCAACAATCTCCCGCTTGCACTCAAGGCTAATTATTGCGATGTCGCATACTCACAGCCCGTATGATACCGAACACCCAACTCCTCTTCTAATCAGTCTCACAAAGCCCGATTGCGAAACTATTGCGTTCGAGGAATAGCCTCAGTGAGTGGATCCGTCCTGATGTTTCTTTCTATGTCTCTCTTTTTCTCAAGTTTGC